>CM046804.1:3299322-3641822 GCA_025617405.1 Perca schrenkii
TTTTATTCTCATTTTAGAGCACCAGCGCTGGAATCTCAAGTACATTGGGATTTTTCCGGAACTGGAGAAGAGGAAGAGGTAAAGCAACAATTAAGATAAGAAAGAAACAGAAGATCACAAGTTAAATTTCTTACTGCCAGTGTAGCGGTTTTATTAACTATGCTAGCGACCCATGTCAGTTGGTCGGTCGGTCAGAATATCAACAACTATTGGATGGATTGCTATGAACTTTTCCTGTCTTTTGTCCCAGACAAAAGACAGCAAGACTATCAGCAAGACTATCAGGAAATACTCTGTCATGTCCTGAGAATGTTTTAATCTTAACTAGTCGTTTTGGTGCCTAAACTTAACTCTCGTCGCCTCTTGACGTCCACTTTTTGTCCGGTAAACTCAACTGCCACAGCAGCTGAAAGGACCGTCATCTCCCGGTGCAGCTGTACCCGGCTCAAAGTCACCTTTTATCGACTAATCTCAACTAGAAACGGCCTCTGAAAGTACCAACAGCACACGGTGTAACCTTTTGTTGGCTAAATTAAACTGTAAAGACGCCTGATTTCGTAGGATATCATATGAATTGGTGTGCATACGTTTTTGTAAGATATCGTACAACAGCTCAAACACTGCTCTGCCAAAGTACAGCCTTCCAGAGCTGTAGACTCTTAGTCCTGTTTGACTATCAGTTGTTATATTGTTTTGCCACAGACTGAATCACTTTGTTTTGTTGCTGTTTTTTTTCCCCCAGACGGTTACAATGTGTCATCTGCTGCCTCCGGTGGAGCTCACTCCGGCGTCAGCATTTGATGATCTTTGCAGACAGCTCGGGTCAGTCAGAATGACAACCAGCCAAGCAAACCAGCTGTTTCACACATGTTCACGCATGTTCAGCCAGAGTTAGAAGTTAGAAGTAGTATAAAGTATTGATGTTCGATTTGAAGTATATTGTAACATTCAAGAGTCAGGCTTGATTTTTGGAAAAATGAACATTCATACAGTAATAGTTTGACTGAGTTTTGACAAAAAGAGTTTGTATGTACGAAGAGCACATAGAGAGGATAGATTTTCTATCTGATGTCTTGTAAAAGTGTGTGTGTGTGTGTGTGTGTGTGTGTGTGTGTGTGTGTGTTTTTGTGTGTGTGTGTGTGTGTGTGTGTGTGTGTGTGTCTTTACGGTAAGTCACATACATTATATTGAAAGATTA
Source organism: Perca schrenkii (assembly GCA_025617405.1). Lineage (NCBI taxonomy): Eukaryota > Metazoa > Chordata > Actinopteri > Perciformes > Percidae > Perca > Perca schrenkii. Next base: position 3,300,521 of record CM046804.1, read on the forward strand.
CTCTTAGGCACTGTTTTGACATTTAAAAGTATTCATCACATCATTTTCAAGCAACAAAATGTCCAGAAAGATGCAAAATGTCTCTTGGCTTGGGTTTACTTTGCCAATCAAATCAGTTAGCCAAGGCTCGGCTGTCTTCCACGGATCTGTGAACTTGTTTACTCAAGGTGTGGCATCACAATGACAAATTGACTTGGACAGGATAATCAGTCAAATAAAATTCCATACAGGTAAAAGAAGTGCCAGGAAATACCCAAAGAAAATGTGAACTTGTTTACTCAAGGTGTGGCATCACACTGACAAATTGACTTGGACAGGACAATCAGTCAAATAAAATTCCATACAGGTAAAAGAAGTGCCAGGAAATACCCAAAGAAAATTATAAAAAGATCCTTTTTTAATATGGAGCCTGTGCTGCTATTTCAGTATGCAAAATCCCACTGACAGCCACGTCCCACTCTTTTCCTCTCAGATCTCAGCATAGTTCTGTGTTGCATTCAAGTGAATGAGAAAGATGTCCAAACTTTTGACTGGTACTGTACTTACAGTATTGTACAAGTCCTCCAAACCATACAATGATCGTATATATATCAAATTTCGGCCATTTATTACTACCCTCTAATACGACTCACAGGAGCGTTTCATAAATTAGCGCCCCTAGCGGTAGCAGGAACTACCACCTTATATCTAAACGCACACGGTGTAAAACACATAAACATTGTGAAACGGTCCCAGTTTGGTAAGGTTTAGGCACAGAAACTACAGGGTTATGTTGACGCACCAACACCAATTAGTTAAGTTTAGAAAAAATACAAAAAAATCAGACGCTATTTGACTTCCTGTTATGCACTTGATGCAGAACATGACATAGCTCAGTTTGTTTGTTTTTTCAAATGTGACTCTGAAACCCTGTTTGGATTAGAAACTTGTTACTGTCATACAGTATGACCACAGTGAGTGTGTGTGTGTGTGTGTATGTGTGTGTGTGTGTGTGTGTGTGTGTGTGTGTGTGTGTGTGTGTGTGTACGTCAAATACTACTTGACTTTCAGTGTCTATTTTAGGCAGCAGCATACTGTAGCACACTACTGAACAGAAGCCCAGCCACATATGCAGTCTTTTAGCTGTTTGTGATATGGATGTTAAAATGTTTTGAAAACGGCAAAACAGTGGCTCTTCTTCCTCCGCACGAGGTTTAACATGGATTTTAGTCTTAGGCTGAGGTGGTTTTGACAGCCATGTCAGTATTCATGTGCACAAGGGCTCGGCAATAAGAGCATTTTGTCATTTTACTAATTTGTTGTTGTCCAAATGAAGTGAAAATTCATTCAAATGATTTCAAGCAAATTGTATTTAAAAACTTCCAAAATGAGTTCTATTCAAGACATGTAAAGGGATTGATTTCATGTAATGCATAACAGAAGAACACAGTTCATTGCATTTAACATTTTGACTATTATATTTTGAGAGTTTTACCCATGATTTATACTTATATATATATATGTATATTGGTGAAATGTCAATATTGATATCAACATTGAGGTATAATGTGTCGCTAGAGCTAAGAGCATTCGTTTGGGAAGAAGTGTGCAGATACCCTGTTAATGTGTTGTAACTTTTGTTGATCAAAGTTATTTTTGCTGTATATAGTTTGTATAGCTTGGCAGTGAAAAACAAAGCAAATAAGATAATTTGCATTCAGCACACTTATGCAAAACAAGTCTTCCACAAGCTTCTGGCACACTCCTAATATAGTCCTTACTTCCAGGCTACCACAGGCTACAATAAATACCCAACAAACTCAAGTTATTTACTGCATGTGTAGGAATTGCACAAAAAACAACAACTTTCTTACTGGTTTTCAGCACCTTACACATTTCAGGTATCTTCATGTAGTTTTAAAAAAATGTTAAATGTGCTTTAAATATTGTATACTCTAATTGCATGTTGCAGCTAATATATAGTATAGCGTAGTAGAATCTGTATAAGAGCACTTCTACATGAGATGTGTTTGATGAATTTGTATTTGTGATTAAAATGAAACCCTTAGAAAAGACCCTCTAACCTTGTATGTCACTTCCTGCTTTACCAATATGGCCCATTATTTTGCAGCATCCTAAAAAAGCTTTGTCTATCTGTAAATGTTAATGTAAATCTTAGAGATACAGTTCTGCAGTTTTAGGATATCATCAGTGTAGAGGTACGGTATGTGGTTGAAAATGTTAATAGGCCACATTAATAGTAGCAAATAACTAAATATGTGTAGGTAATAGGTAGGTAAAGGTTTTAAGGTTTAAACCTGACATCAAGTAACAGTGGAAAGTGCAGTGCTGTAGTCTACGTGATACGCAGGTATACGCAGTATACCTACTAAGAAAGCTCCAGGATTTCCATATACCCACTTAGAAATGCCCAATGACACAGAACAACATACTTTCCATTATATTTTTGATATATTTTGTTTGTGTTCTTTTTCTTCGCATAGGCTAAATAAAGGGATTTCCACCATAAATTGGTGCATTAAAGTGTATCCAAATGCAACAAAAGTGAAGTTGCTGATGCTCAAAACTCCCCTGGGGGAGGACACCCAGACCTCCCACTATGATATCCCCCCCCTTCCCCAAAGGCAGATTCTTGCCCATATATACAGTACAGGCCAAAAGTTTGGACACACCTTCTCATTCAATGTGTTTCTTTATTTTCATGACTATTTACATTGTAGATTCTCACTGAAGGCATCAAAACTATGAATGAACACATATGGAATTATGTACTTAACAAAAAAGTGTGAAATAACTGAAAACATGTCTTATATTTTAGATTCTTCAAAGTAGCCACCCTTTGAATGAGAAGGTGTGTCCATATATATATATATATATATATATATATATATATATATATATATATATATATATATATATATAGTACAGTATACCCACTACAATACATTAGACTACACCACTGGTAAAGTGGCAAGTAAATGCATTACAATATCACACACGCATTCATAACACACGTTGTACAAAATAAACATGTGTATGAGCTTAACCACAGCACAGCTTGACACCTGTATATAAATATAAATATGCATATTCATTATTTTTTTACCCTCTCAAACAAAGCACTGTTTATCAGACTGGGTTAGGAAGAACACAGTAGACTGTAGCTGTCCTATTGAGCCTGTGGTTATTTTTGTGTTCTTTGTCCTTTGTGGCTGTGATTTGCCTAGTGGTACTGGTATTATACTGCTTCCCAACTGTGCTACTGGGTTTACAATGTGGAACATAATATCCAGCTGCACTAATATAGCCACACAACGTTGACTGAGCAAACTAGTGCTTCCCAAAACAGTTCCTTTAAAAAACAAAAAACAAAAAACAAAACATACATTCATGTATCTGTAAGGTCTTTATAGAGCTCAACAGTTTTTGAATGGCTTTTTTTAAATGGATTTTCCCCATTCAAAATCTCCATTGATGTTTAATTTAATGATTCTATAAAGAGTTTTAAGCCTGTAACCAAGCCAACCATCTATGAGATGAATAGTGACCATAAAACATTTGATTCGGCACAAAAGAACTTGATTTTGAAAGGGGCAAAAAAAACAACACATCACAGATATCAATTCATTCATTCATAACTCAAATTCATAACGACATACAAAAAAATAAATAAACAAAAGACTTAAAATACAAGACAAAGTATTTTCCATTTTACAGCAGTCCCTCCAGAAAAACACGATTATGCGATCGCATAATTCAATGCATAATCAGCCAAAGTCCGCATATTTATGCGGGGGCCGCATTTTTTCAAATACGGCGCACTTTCGCCGCATAAATTGCCGATTTCCGCGCAAAATATGCGGGGCTTGCGTGATTTCATAATCCACGCATTTTCGTTGCAAAAAAGTCACATATATCTTAGCAGAAAGTTGAAAAATGTTGCGTTTACGTCACACAAGAGCAGCCATTTTCCCCTGTTGCCATGGGAACGTTATGAAGTGACGTCACTACGAATGAACTTATGAACTTCATTGAAAAGCAGGGTGTTGGGGAATCACTTTTTTTCTCTTTTTCATCAAACCGCTGTTTTTGCAAGTTCCTGCAATTTTTGCAAGTCCCCGCAATTTCATCGCATAAAATTGAATAAATATCCCACATATTCCATTGCATTTTTTAAGAATAATCAAGGATTTTTGCCCGCAACAATCACAAAAAAACTCAGCATTTTTCTGGAAGGACTGTTACAGTAAGAAAAAGCAAGAATAAGCTAAATAAATAAATACTAAATAAAATACTCTACAAAAGGAGTAGAAAGAAGAAAAAATGCTTTTCGGGTTTACTCTTTTAGGGTTAGGTGTTACCCTAAACCTAACCAACTTAATGGCCCCCAAGCTGATTTCCTGTTGCAGTGTATGTGAATGACTTCATATAACAGGAAGTTAACAAGGGGCCAGGCTCTTGCCTAGCAATGGAATTCCATTCAAAAGGTCTCTAGCCATTCAGGGGTAAGTGGGTGTGGTAAACATTCCCATGGTTACGGCAAGCTCCACCAATCTTAGACGTCACTGTTACGCTTTGGATTGTGGGTAGTGTAGTACTTCTCCATGACATTCATGACACTCATAGAGCACCTTACCATGCATACTGATGCATGAATTCTGGAACCACAGTGTTGAGCTCTACACCACAGGATTTCCACTGGCCATACCTCACTCTACCAGCTTACATACAACAAATATGCCAAGTTCATTTAGGTTTCAAAGGGAAAAAAACGCCAACATATTAATCTAGAAGTAGTTGTAAGGGAGAGGCAACACAACACTAAACCACTTATTTCACCATTTTATCATTTTCAAAACATTATCACCTAACTGAATCCAACATGCTTTTTAAAAGCCCACATTTCTAGAAAACATAAATGAAAAACTTGCCTCACTAAATGAAGAACAACTTTGATAAGTTGTCACTGTGTTTGATATTTTTAAAACGTTCTATAAATTGTAATATAAATGTGTAAATGTGGATTTGATCACAAGTTGGAAATGTTCACAGTGTTCAAGAGGTCACAGTGCAAGTTTATAAAATGTCCCGTCTTTAGTAGGTTTTTGCATGCTTTTACTGTAATCCCCCTCACATTCCGGAAGAATTGTCTTCTTAAATATGTAAGCTACTGTTCTAATGGTCAGTTTACAAAAAAGAAACTTATGGACACAGCTGCTTCTATCACAACCCAGGTCTAAAAGGATCATTACATCATTTAGCATTTTTACAATGCAAATTGCCCTCATGTTTGCAATGCAATGGATGGATCATATAAAAAGTAGACAAGACACAGTTGATGGTTGCTCTGTTTGATCAGGCAATAGAAGATCATAGAGTTAAATACACTTTTATATGGTCCATAGCTTACAATTTGCAGTGTAATCATTTGACTCTTGCTTAGTGTCCTGTGCTGTATTTCATAATCTAGTTGTGTGCTCGGCCAATTATCCTTCTCTAACCCTAACCCTTACTGTACTTTTGCTGCTGCAACAACCCAATAGTGGTCAATACTTTATTTATGTCTTATTATAAATTGTGTTGAAAGACGTATTCAGATGTTTTACTTAAGTAAAAGTAAGAAAAACACAATTTAAAGAGTAAAAGTCCTGCATTCAAAACCATACTTATGTAAAAGAAGCCAAATGTAAGTAAAAGTCCTCACTATGCAGCCAAGTTGGGCTCTGTTATTGTAACACAGAGAGAGGACTTGAGAAGGAGACTCAGACTCAAGTCACTGTGTCCGAAATGGCAAACTATGCACTACATCTACACAACCAGTGACTTCAGACTTCGCTTGAGATGCAGGACTCGGGAACAACTTTTATTTTATTAGAAATAATGTTATCCCCCTTCCTGCGTAACCTATAACCTACCTACCTAATGTTGAGGCAAAACTCAGGAGCAGCACAACTCAATTCACACCCGTGAAGAAGGTGCGGGAGACTTTGATGAATTATACAGGCGCATTTGATGAGGAGACAATTACGCAGGCAGGCAGTCCAGTTTAACCACAATGTGTTATTGTGAGGTGCCGTCCCAACTCTCTGACGTTCCTGTCCTCTTCAAGCTGTATTTAAACTCAGGCTGGAGGCGTTACGTTTAGCTGAACTTTTAAGCAAACAAAGATATTGCAGCCGCCTAAACACCAGAGCTGAAGCTTAGTTCGGTCTAGCTCTCTCATAATTATGCATGGACAGGTTTGGTTATCAGAGACTGGCCGAATATTCTCGCCCCCTGACCCGTGACCTATGCATGACCTGATGTTGTCCTAGCTTTCCCTTTAGTCTCATCTTAACACAACATGGCGTTTCTGGAAATTCCACCACACCTAACACCGGCAGCTGCTGTGCCGTTTATCAGAAGCTTTGGCTTTAAAAACTTTGTACAACAAGGCCCAAAGAAAAGGAGTGTGGACTCTAGCTCAGAGACTTGTGAGCATCTGTGGTGTTACATTATATATACATATACTGTATTTAATAAGATTGGATTATCATTATTGATGTATGGATGCGTTCGGGGTGGCAGTAGCTCAGTCTGTAGGGAGTTGGGTTGGGAACCGGAGGGTTGCCGGTTCAAGTCCCAGTACAGACCAAAGTACAGAGTGTGGATTGGTAGCTGGAGAGATGCCAGTTCACCTCCTGGGCACTGCCAGGTGCTCTTGAGCAAGGGACCGTACCCCAACCGCTCAGGGTGCTGGTCCAGCACTGGCAGCACACTCACTCTGACATCTCTCCATTTGTGCATGAATAGGTCCTGAGCATGTGTGTGTATTTCAGGCCTGTTTGTAGTGATTTCGAAAAATAAATTGTAATTTCCCCACCGGGGATCAATAAACAGTGTAAATTATCATTATGTTAGCAGCATTTTAATATTGTATTTGGAGTAGAGCTACTTTAACTTATGTTACATGAGTAAAAGTACAAAGCCTTGTATTTCATGCCCATCATAGGTTAATCTTTAAAGAAACTACAGATACGTGTAATGGAGTAAAAAGGTACAATATTTTCCACTGAAGAGTAGGGGAGTTAAAGTATAAATTAGCATACAATTACGTAATCAAGTAAAGTGCAAGTACCTAAAAATCATACTTAAGTACAGTACTTGAGTACCTATTTCCACCGGTGATAATAAGTCTGATCTGGATCATTCTATGATTCAATTCGATTAAATTTTATTTATAGTATCACATCACAAAGGAGTTATCTCAGGACACTTTACAGAGACCAGTAAGTCTAGACCACACTCTATAATTTACATAGACCCAACAATTCCCCCCAAGAGCAAGCATTTGGTGCGACAGTGGCTATGAGGCATGTGATTGGCTATTTGTTGGTGACTCTACTTCTTCACTGGATTGAAAAATCTTCAGTTAAAAGAGTAAGGAAATAACCAGATGTGTGATGTCATCTTCTTCATCTTCAGCATGAGTTTTTTTTTTGTATGAGTCCGGCAGACTCAAAGAGATCCCAAACTCAGCCGGTTTGCAGGAAACAGGCAGCTGCTTTGTGACATCCTGAAGGAGCATGCTTGATTTGATAGACAAATTTATATGGAAAGCTGAAAGGCTCAGTGTATATGCTAAACAGTCCAGCTGGCATGGAGACATGCCATCGATGCAAATGGTCTTCCAAAACAAAGTCATGACACTAGTGTGTCCCGTAACACCCCGCCCACCCCACCCCAGCACACACAAACATACAAACACAGACACACACACACACCAGCCTGACCCAGTCTTTCTCTGACAGATGTGCTTTTGATGCGTACTATGGAGTACAGTCGGCTTTTTGTTTGCTAATTGCAGCAAAGTTGACAGGTTAATTATCTGCTTCATGTATGATTCTAAGGTAAGAGTTTTTATATATGTATTTTTGTCATTGTGAGAGAGATGAGACTAGCTTTTAGTACTTAGCACTGACCTGCACTATAGACAGTATTATTTCTAATACAAATATGTTACAATCATATATATATATATATATATATATACATACAGTACAGGCCAAAAGTTTGGACACACCTTCTCATTCAATGTGTTTCTTTATTTTCATGACTATTTACATTGTAGATTCTCACTGAAGGCATCAAAACTATGAATGAACACATGTGGAATTATGTACTTAACAAAAAAGTGTGAAATAACTGAAAACATGTCTTATATTTTAGATTCTTCAAAGTAGTCACCCTTTGCTTTTTTTGATAACTCTGCAAACCCTTGGTGTTCTCTCAATGAGCTTCATGAGGTAGTCACCTGAAATGGTTTTACCTTCACAGGTGTGCTTTGTCAGGGTTAATTAGTGGAAATTGTCCCCTTATTAATAAAAAAGCAAAGGGTGGCTACTTTAAAGAATCTAAAATATAAGACATATTTTCAGTTATTTCACACTTTTTTGTTAAGTCCATAATTCCATATGTGTTCATTCATAGTTTTGATGCCTTCAGTGAGAATCTACAATGTAAATAGTCATGAAAATTAAAAGGAAACGCATTGAATGAGAAAGTGTGTCCAAACTTTTGGCCTGTACTATATATATATATATATATATATATATATATATATATATATATATATATATATATATATATATATATATATATATATTAGGGCTGTCAATCGATTAAAAAAAATTAACTAATTAATCGCACAATTTGCTGTAGTTAATCGCGATTAATCGCATTTTTAAATTGCGACTGAAGCTTGTAGTAATGGATATTTAAATGCTAAATCACTTAACTTTGCAAATATGAAGAGAAAACAAACAAGGAAAGGTTCTGCTAAGTTCAGAATGTTTAATATCTTTCAGAACAACAGCAGCAACAATTTGGCTTATTTAGTCCTGCTGAAGGCTGCTGAAACGGCTAGAAACTGTCCGACTTGAGAGCAGATTTTTGTCACCACCCCCAATATTAGCCACATACCTAATATACCATATTCTGAATAATATACAAATATATATATATATAGAATTTAAATTACAATCTAGGCAGTACTTAATATCATAAATTACATAGTGTTTAATCTGAATGACTAAGCAAAGCACATATATCTAAACACAGAAATGCACATCAATATCAATATCAATGTTACACATTAAACCAGTAACCCAAAACCACAAAGGTGTATGTTGGCCTAAAGTGAAAACATTGAGTGTAGTTTTAGATAACGACGCTGTGCACAGCAATCCATTACCAATGTAAAGCGATTGACTACATTTCCCTTCCAGCACTGCAACCAGGAAGTAGCTTGTGTGACAGTGAGACGCACCAATTTCAAACATTTACTGGAATATAGTCACGGATACTATCGAGTCGACAGCGTTAAACATCAGACTACAAATAAGGTTTTATCAGCGTGACCAACGTAACAGTTATCAAGCAAACAAATCGCGCACGTACATATCGGCAGCACAGACGAAGAAACTTAAACCGCAGCTCAATGTAGCGAAACAGCAGCTTACCGGTGGCGCATCTCTCCTGACGAGACAACATGTCGGAACTAGTACTCGGTCCCGTTTATAGCCCGTTTCTGGATTCTAACACATCATCTTTTTTCTCTTTTGGGATCTTACTGGTCCATGTTTCAACTCTTGACTGGCCCGTAGGCCTACTTCAATCAGGTAAGTCCCTCCTAGAGTAGCGCCGCCTGCTCTTATGGAGACTATTATGTTTCTCAGCCGCCACATGAAGTAAACAAACACAGCTGCGTTAATTTCGTTAATTTTTTTTAACGAGTTAAATATTAAAAAACTAACGCAAAAATTAACGCGTTAATTTTGACAGCCCTAATATATATATATATATATATATATATATATATAAACATCTGTCTGATTTGGCCATAAAGTTGTTGTTTTTTATCAGTCTGGACCCACAAAACATATTTGAGCCTTAAAATGAAGGTAGCAGCCTATTAAGTCTAAATTAGCCTACTTACATTACTAACTAGGTCTAAATGAGCATTTATTAATATGGTGATGTTTGTTGCTATTTTGACCATTTGATCCAATTCTTAAAAAGGTCTGCTCTGCTTTCTGCAGCAGTTCTGAAATCGCTCTTTTTCTCTCACCCCCAGCCGGATACTTATAAAATGCAGTGTGCTTGCTCTGTCTTTCAATATGACTTTTGTTTTGATTTGTAATCCATACTTTCCTATGAAAACTCAAGACCACTATTGAGGTTTGGCAAAATTTAGAGGATAAGACACCGTCTATATTTAACTGACTGACAGTGGTGCATCTATTATAACATGACACTTAAACACTATAAACAGCTATCTGTTTTTTTCTTCCAAATTGTGGCAAGCTCATCTTTTGGCTTGTCAAACGTGTTTGCGTCACTTTGAATTTGGACTTTGAATACAAAAGACAATTTTTTTTTTTTTTTTTACTGACTTGTAACAGTGCACTGTTCACATCCTGCCCACAGGCCGATGCGGTCATTCAGAGGCCAGTTGCTGTGGTACAGGTCATGCCCACATCATTTTCTTGTTAGGACATGGCTTCCTTTCAGCCATTATTTCACTGTGGTTTTCATAACACTGGACAGTATACTTTACATACAGAGCAAACATACAACACACATGTAGGGCTGGCTATCGCCAATGATTTCCTTCAATATAAATTAGGTTGTAATTCAGTATGTAAATGAGATTCTCAGAGAACTTATGCTGTAAATTGTACAAACAAGAAACAACCATCGAATATTCATTCCTCCTCTCTCTATCCTTTCATTTCTAAAGCTGTCCTATCTAATAAACGCCTAAAAATGCCACAAAAAAAGTAGTGAGCGCCGGGGTAGCTCACCTGGTAGACGTGCACCCATATACAGAGCCTTAGTCCTCGATGCAGCGGTCATGGTTTCGATTCCAGCCTGCGGCCCTTTGCTTTATGTCGTTCCCCCTCTCTCTCCCCTTTCATGTCTAAAGCTTTCCTATCTAATAAAGGCCTAAAAATGCCTAAATGAAAGTTAAAGTACTTTTTACTTTTACATCCATGGTGAAAAGGCATATATATCTTTTAGATTGATTTCTCGAATTAATAAATCCATATCGGCTCAACCAAACAAAGATCGATTTTAATTGGAAAATCGATTATTTTTTGTTGTTTCTTAAGATGTTTCATCTTCATCAATTGTTTCATCTCATGATCACAGTTATTCCACAGACTAACACCCTTTGTCGTAATACAGTGACGTTCTGTATTTGTTCTATTGTTCTGTATGTATACATGTACGTTCATTTGTGAGTGTACGCATTTTCAGTCCCCTTGTTCCTTAACACTGCTAATGTTAGTTTACCTTCTGTCTTTTTTTTTTTACACTACAGAAAAAATGTGTTTCAAGGTGTTTTTGTTTCTGATTGGAGCTGTGTACATCAACTGTCAGGTAAAGATACTAATCAGTTTAATGTCTTATATAGTCTTGGACAGAAATTTAACTAAGCAAATCATGTTTGAATTTCTACTTTAATTAAATTTTCATCCATTTCAATGCAGTGTGCATGAATATAACCTTTCACTGACTAAAACTTTTAGGATATGTTTTTTTTGGAGTGCTAAAAAGAAGCAATTTATATTATTTTAATTTGACACAAGACTTACATTACACCATTACACCCATGACAGACAGACTAATTTTGTTGTTTCCCTCTTCTTGCCATTGCAGGTCATTTCAGCAGGTGAGTCCCTTGGCTACATTGTCACATGGGGTGTTTCACTTAAATGTCCCATGACAAGGTGCTCTTTGGATGCTTTTATATAGGCCTTAGTGGTCCCCTAATACTGTATCTGAAGTCTCTTTCCCAAAATTCAGCCTTGGTGCAGAATTACAGCCACTAGAGCCAGTCCCACAATGAGCTTTCCTTAGTATGTGCCATTTCTGTGTCTGTAGCTATTGAGGAGGAGAGGGGGGGGCAAGGTGGAGGGTGGGGGTGTGGCCTTGACCAACTGCCACTTTGCTCATTTGAAAGCCATGATGTCTCTCTCCCATGGGTGGGCAAAATTCTCTGGGCGGGCAAAGCAGAGAAAGGGGAGGTAACCTTATGACCTCGTAAGGAGCGTAATTAGCTGCATTGCAGCATTTACTTACTTAACTATTTATAGTTACAAAAAGATACTCTATAACTAAAAATAGCACATTTCAAGCAGCGCCAATGGTATGAAACAGTACACACTTCCTGTCTCCTAAATCCGAATCAGAAAAGGGTTTATTGCCAAAAAAAGTTTCACTTACAGGGAGTTTGCCTTAGTGAATGGTGCATACATAAACAAACAATATTAGAAATTGATATGAAATGAACAATAAATACAGAAACAAATACATACATACAAAATAACTGCATAAGAAAAAAGAGGCTGAATGAGTTGAGTGCAGAATGTGCGTGGCCTCGTTTCAAAGTGTTGTGAATGTGGATGGATGAAAACTAATGTTTGTATAATTTATTAATCTTTTCTTTTGATAACAGACACACAGCTAAAAGCCATATTTCACATTACTATAATTAGTGTCTTACAAAGTCTGAATTTCAGTTTCTTGCATTTTTGTTTTCGTTGTTGAGCACCAACCCTAATTTGTCAGTGTTCACCACAGATTTTATTTAAACTATGCAGTCATGTCATTCCAAAATGTATTACTCTAATGTATCATGCAGTTAAGTATATTGTATGCCTAGTTTTTTTTTTGGCATTTAGGCCTTTATTGTGACAGTTCAGACATGAAAGGGGAAATGCCAGAATAACCCACATTGTGTCGAGGACTGAACCTCTTTATATGCCCTACCTCTAACCTACCCTATTGTATGCCTAGTTTATAGTAGTTCTCTCCCCTCTCAACAGCTTTAGTCAAGGTGCTCTTGTATATATTAAATCCCTTTATTATCTCAACTCAGTTCCTAAAAATACAAAAAGATAACATAAAAATATCTTGTGTTGTGGTTGAAGATGTCTACATTGCTGAGCTGATGGTGGAAAGTAATGTCACACTGGATGCCCTGACCGTCCTGGGGGCTCTGCAGAACATAACTGACCTCATAGTGACCGTTAATGATCCACCGCCCTACACATTCACCCTCCTAAACAGTACACTAATAGCAGGTATGGTGATGAAGCACTTTCTTTTTTCCATCATTATTTCAAACAGTTTTTCCTTAATACATTGAGTGTGAAATGGATGGATGTAGGGGGCAGATCTATGAGCAAAACACATGCAGGGGAAAGGATAGCCACTACACTGTAAACCTAGATTTTGGTTTTAGTTAAACTTTTGAGTGGTCATGAATTATTCTTTCATGTTTTATTAAGTTGGCTGGCTAGTTCAGTTAGCTGGCTAACTCACTTGCCTTGTAGAACAGGCCCAGGTTTCTGTTGCCAGCTTTGGTTTTTCCCTTTGCTCTAGTTTCTGGTTGGTAACAACCTCTTGTAAGGCACTTAGCGCTTTGCAATTATTTATTTTGGAAAAGTTAACAAGAGCTTTTTGTCTACACATACACTGCTACAATACGTTGACGACACGCACATATCTGGTGTTTGGTGTTTTAAACCCCCAACGTCGTCTTCCAGGCAGCGTTCCATGGAAGGCACTAGGGTTAGGCAAGGGTTATTTATTTTTATTAGTTTATTTGTCATGGGACCATGCACAGTTCAAGCCCTGTACCAGAGTTAGCTATACAGCTAATTTACATCTGTGGTCCAGGTTAGGGTTAGGGTTAGGTGCCTTGAAGTCGACGGTCGCAGCGCTGCCTTGAAGTCGACGGTGGGGGCTTAAAACACCATTGAGCCAAATTTCTTTCTCCAATGTATGTCTTTTTAGATTTTCTTTTTTTTACTATTATCATAGCTCATAATAGTAAATGGATTTGTGGCCATATTGGACTCTATGCTGTTAATAACCAAAATCAACTGTGCCAGCTGTTTAAAAACAGTCCTAGGTTTTTTTGGGGTTTGATAAACAACCAAACAATAGTCCTCTGTGAAAGAAGCTGACCTTGAGAGTATTCTCTGCTCTTTACACTGGTTGAAGTGGGTGGGGCTTAGTTACTGTAGATTCAAGCAAAGATACATACAGTACAGGCCAAAAGTTTGGACACACCTTCTCATTCAATGCATTTCAGGTGACTACCTCATGAAGCTCATTAAGAGAACACCAAGGGTTTGCAGAGTTATCAAAAAAAGCAAAGGGTGGCTACTTTGAAGAATCTATAATATAATATAAGACATGTTTTCAGTTATTTCACACTTTTTTGTTAAGTACATAATTCCATATGTGTTCATTCATAGTTTTGATGCCTTCAGTGAGAATCTACGATGCAAATAGTCATGAAAATAAAGGAAACGCATTGAATGAGAAGGTGTGTCCAAACTTTTGGCCTGTACTGTATTTCCATGGTCCAATCAGAGTTTAGCAACGTTAGAATGAAAATATGCTGTAAATTGTGTGGTTGTTTACTTAGGCAGGTAACTGTCTATCAAATGTGATCAAACCACACTCACACAGTCCTGATGAAGTAGATTCAAGTGTTTGAGTATTCTCATGTTGGAGAGAAATAATTGACACTTGAAATCAAGACTTTAAGAATTTGACTATTGTGCTACTTTTTCCAGAGTGCCTGATTATTGGAGATAATACCCAATGCAACTGCAGTACCGGGTACGTTTGGAGCAACCAAGTGTGTTACAATTTTAACTGTTGCCGTGAAAGTCCTTGCACCCAAAATGTGTCCAACATCACACCACTTTGCATTGCCAAAGTCCAAGGTAACAGCCCTGATGCATGAACAATTCACCTTCTTTTGTTTTGTAGAGCTTGTGCTAGTATTTTCTTTTGATTATTTACTGTATTTTAAATAAATGTAACATGATGGAATAAATGTCTTTGTAATCCTGCATACCACTGTGTTGTAATCTTATATTTTACTCATTCATTCTTTGCTTTTCTCACTTATGGGCAAATATGCTTTTTGAAATCGGAACTGAAACTTATGATAATGTTTGCAATTAACAGTTGGCATCAATGGATCAGTCATTTTTGATCCCACCAAAACTACAAAAAACGACATAACTACACAGGTACAGCTCACTCTTATTACAAAAGTATACTTTTACATTCCTGAAGATGTTTGTCACTGTAAGACACAAGTCTAATTTATTCATCTTTTTTTTTTCAAAGCTTCCAATCCAATTTGGAAGACTGAATGGCTTTCAGTCCCTGAATGTAACCAATCCGAGGTATTATACTTTGCAAAGATATGGACCTTTATGTGTCAATTCTTTTTCTATCAAATAAGACCTTTAACTGAAATGAATAGTGTTATGACACCTTTAACTATTTATGTACATTGCTAACAAGCTGCTACAGCTTACATTTGTACACTTGATACATTGGCTATTTTGTCAAAAATATTCCAGCAATCAAATTTGCTTAAATAAAATTTGTCTGACCATACCTTAAAAATGAGCATGGGCTACTGCATATTATATAGTGTAACAGACTGTGTTTTCGGTTTAAACGTTAAGAGTGTCACTGTTCAGAGACAATAGTCCAGTTCAGATAAGTGACTGTTGGGTGACACAGATTTCCTGAAGTTAGTGAACATGTTGTTAGCTTAGACGCTGTGCTGCCTGTCTGCAAGTCTGTAGTTACTGGCATTTCTATCAACCAATGACAAATGGTCTTGGGTGGCTCTGAGCGCCGAATGGAGCAACGGTGTATCGGCAAATTAGCCTCGGGAAGGAACTTGTTTTAGTGGAACATTAGTCTCGCTTTGCCAGTCCTTCCTGAGAGAACACTCGTTCAAAACTTGTCTAAGTCATGCAAGAAAACTCTGATTCGACAGATCTAGCAGCTGTCTCGATTTACCCTGCCTATGAGAGTGAGCCACGGGTGATAACACACCTGTAGTTGGCTAAGAGCTAAGACGGGGCGGCTGTGGTTACTCCTGCAGGGAAGGAAGAAGTGAAGTTTTTGGGACGGGATGCTAGCGAGCAGGGAGTTTGCTCTTTTGCCATGGCTACGGGCCACGGTAGCCTGTGTTCAGGTCAGAAATAAAGCTGCAACAAACTAGCTAAAGTCTCACCGTTTGGTTTTCACCGTTGTCAGTTGTAAATCTCATATTACAAACTGATATTTTCTTTCTCACTAACCAATGATCTTTCATTGATCTTTTCCAAATCTTAAAGTGTAATCAGCACGGTTGTTGGCTTTGAGGCAGCTGTCAGCGTCAAATTTAACACCTCTACACTTCAAAGCATTGTGACTGACCTGGAATCTGCGCTTAAAGCTGTACTTTGGGTCGACGTTGTAGGTCAGTATAAAAGTGTTGCTGTTTATTGTCATTCATTTAGTTCATGTTAACTTTTAACTATTTCTAAGCTGTGCGTGCGCGCGCTTAATAGACCGCTATCTTCTGTGTTCTGCACTGAGTATATGTGGCCATGATGCATCAGAATTATCTTTGGTTTTTATTTTATTTTTTAAATCCAGTAATCAATCTGTGTGTCTTTGTTTTTTTTATATTAAATGATGTATATAGTGCAAATATGTGTAAAATGGTGGCCTTACAACATCACTGCCAAACACATTTACAGGGACTAGTCCATCTTGGGCATAATAAGCAGCTAATTCACATTTTGCTATTATATTATATTCACTTTCTATTTCCTGACCTGTGTTTATTGCAAATAGATCCAGTTTTACTGTAAACTGCAGTGAACAGCACCTTATTGAAACTGGCTACATGTGTGAGAATATAACATTTAGATGATAATCATTTTTTCAACATTTTATCAGCTCCTAATAATAAATGGGGGTATTTTTCAGATAGAAACCAAAAAAGATGATCCTCCTCTAACACATTCAGATGGGGAGCCTTACATGATTATTTTATGATTAATGATTTTTGTTTAAATGGTTGTTTTTTGTTGGTGCGTGTCTGTTTCCAAACACACAGTTAGAGAAGTGACGTTGGTTAATGTTGTAAGCAGTGTTGGGCAAGTTTTCTTACAAAATGTTACACATTATAGATTACTAGTTACCATAATTTGAGAGTAATTCGTAATATTACAATATTACTGTCTTTGAATTGTAATGCTTTACACTACCTTTGCGTTACTTTTGTAAAAGTATCAAGTAGGAGAAAATTAAAATACTCAATTAAAAGTAGGCCTTTCAATTTAATTGAAGTACGGTATAGTTACTTTCCACCGCTGATAAAATGTAATGCTAATATTTACATGTAGCAAGTAATGTTTCTATCTGTCAGCTGCTCGGACACACGGCTGTCCGCACTGATGTACCATTTCCTGTTTGTACACAGATGTAGTCATACCGTCTCTGGTTCAGACTCTGACCACGAGAACAATGACGGGACAGCGCCTCGCTTCTACGCAGCGTAAATAACTCCTGAAAATAATGTCCATCTCGCAAATGTATCTGTGTCTGCAGTCATTTCAACCACCGAATTCCAGCAACAGGAAATAACACTCACAGACTTTTTTTCTGTGCCGAAATCTTTCGTGTTTACTTTTTGTAACACATTACTCCCAACACTGGTCGTAAGGATCATTCTCTTTTGCAACTGGCCTGTAAACAAGACTAAAGCCCTATTTGCATGGGACTAGTATTACCATGGGACCCCCACGTCTGTGTTTCATGTAGCGCATTCACACAGGATAAGCAGAGTCTGTATTTTAGCTGAATTATCCCCCACATATGTCAAGGCTCTGTCTTTCATTTATAATTGCCAACACAGCTAATAAAACCCTGAATCAGAGAGATGGTGATTCGCACGGGACTAATATTATCACACAACCTCTGTGTTTCGCAAAATATGGCAGGTATTTGCTGTGGAATTTTTACTCAACAAATTATAGACATGGCAGATCCACACGGGCTTAAGATCACAGACGACCTCCGTAATTATTGCAAATTACTAGAGGTCCCTAGGTAATACTAGTCCCATGTAAATAGAGCTCAAAAGTATAAAATGGTCTTTAGGAGCTGGGATAGACAATGTAGTGCAAAAGTGTTGTTTGTCAGAAACTTAAGTCCTCTGGCAACAGATTTCTTGAAAATCAACTTTCCCAGTCTTTAAGATAAATTGCCATTGGTCAAAGTAGTCAGCAAACATTAAAATCAATACAATCATCCACTTAGATGCGTGACTATGCATCACGGAGATTGAACCACAACACGTTAAGGTATCTTGCTCCGTACCAAAGTCTTGGATAGACAAATGACGATGATGTAGGGACTCACAGACCATTGGACTGCCATTAAAAGGCTATACCTCCTACTTCTAACCTAATCATAATTACTGTATTGCTGTGTATTTATATTGATTTCTTTACACAGGAATGGTCACCATAGAGTCCCCAAATACTAGAGTGAAGTACGAGACTGACCCAGTACTAAAATGCACATTTGAGGAGGCGTCAGGGAGTGCTGGCTGGAACATGACCACGCAGTATCAGCGCTTTGAGCTCAACACAGGCACTGTGGTGAAACTGAACTACAGCTGTGCCACACAGGAATACAAGTCTTGTGTTGCAGTTACACTCCAGAAGGTGACAGGCCTCTGGTCAGGCGAGTACAAATTAAAGTTGAACTGAGTTAAAACTTATTTTTGCTAAGAACTTGTTTTGACTTGTTTACAGGTCAAAATTGTAATTACAATAAAGACGATGTTTTATTTATAGCACCCCCTACATTAGTGTTCTCGAGCAGGGGCGTTTGTAGGATTTGAGGACATTTGGGGCTTAGCCCGGACCTCAGTTAGAAAAAACAAACTCTATTTTTCTGCACTCTGGCACCTTATGTCAAAATCATTGAAAATGTAATGTGTAGCTCAAAAGTTTTTCTTTCCTACCCCATAGTAGCATAGTTAATATTTCATTGGAATTGTACCTCGTACAATTTCAAGTGACATTCAATCGATTGATCACAACTCTGTATATTTAATTTGTGACCCTTTACTTTGGTAAGGTAGTTTCAACTAGCTCCACCTTAAGCAGTGTTAACAGTACTGCTTACAGATTGATGCGTCTTTTATAATCTTTTAATAATAATAATAATGATATGTAGGGCTGTCAGTTGATTAAAGATTTTAATCGCGATTTATCGCACAAGTGTCATAGTTAACTCTCGATTAATTGCAAATTAATCACTTTTTTATCTGTTCTAAATGTAGTTTGAAAGGTTTATTTTTCATGTTTTTAATGCTCAAGTGGTATTTAAGGGTCGACGTACTGTGGTGGTAACTCAATTCACATCAACAGTACATGCAAATAACTTAAGTCTAGTCGACAGAACAATCTGGAAGGCCTTAAAGGTCACATATTAAGCTTTTCCGTATTTTTCGGTCATATCTACAATGTTATAATTTTGGATTTCATGTTAAATGTGGCAAAAACAAATAATGAGGTAAACGTATTTTAGACAAATCCCCGTGAGCAGGGGCGTTGGACTGGGGGTAAAACCGATACTGATTACCAGGGCCCAAGGGGAGAGAGGGCCCTTGAAAAGTCTGGAATATATTTTATTTCACCTGGATATATTCATTTCCTAATTAAATTTCATAATGCATGTCAGATGAAATGTAAAGTTAGTGTATTGGCTGAATAACTTGGTTGGTTGACTGACTACATTTTGTATATATAAAAAAAAACTATCTAAGGTCTCACCCACCCCTTGCTAATGCGCCAAATGGTTTAGTCCATCTGCACGCATTTTGTTTATGTTAGCTAGTTCAGTTGAGCGTCTGGTGGAGCGCAAACTTCTACTGTAGAAATGTCTTTCTCAAAGAAAGCCAAATCAGGCTACCAAAAAAGAAAGGAAAGACAGGAAGAGGAGAGAAAACAAAATGAGGAGAAACAATTGGTAACTGACTTCTTTTCAAAGAGAGGTGAGCACAAACTAGAAAACGAAATCCATGGTGCTAAACTGCTTGAATATCTCCGTGACCGTTAGTGCTAAAAGCAAACTGAGACAACCCAAATAAAGAGCAGAACATACACTTTCAAATGATAATTTGGTTATACATGTAATCTGAGGTAAAGGCTAAATAAATAAACTACACTAACAATGCTGTTTGCATGTAACACACCATTGTAATAGCCTAATTTAAAACATGTTTAATTTTAAATTAATTGGCTATAATGTCTATAATTAGCAATAATAGGCTAATCAGTGTCATAGGTAGCTTGGTAGCTCATCGGTAGATACATATCATGTCAACATTATAGTTATGTCAGATTCAGTAGAAGCAGATGTTAACATTGTGAAACACATGGCCCTCAGTTTTAGAAACTGTCACAGCAGGGAGCAACAGACCCCTCAGCATCCTTTTTGGATTTGAGACAAGGGAAGCTTATATCAAAATTAAAGCAAACCATGTTTAGCCATTTTAACTTAAAGGTGTTAAGTAACACTAACATGTTAGTGTGTTTTATTATATTAGGTTACAATTAGGATAAGAGGTTAATATCAGATGTATCCTTCATAGAGAAAGATGATAGAGAACATCTGATTGAGGATGATGGGAGTGAAGACAGCAGGGAGCTCTGAGCACAGTGTGGAAATGAGAGCTGAGGAACTGGAAAGTAGGCAGAGCAGTGCAGACCAGTTTTTGCCAGAGGATCCAGGACTATGGCCAGATAAATTAACAGATGATCAGAGAGACACCATAGTACGCAGGTTGGCAAGTAAAGGTATAGAGAAAACAAACAAAATGTAGGAGTAACCACAGTAAAGTAGGCTAGAGAATGTTGACAAAGGAGGTTTGAAATGTGTGTTATCAGGCTACTCTAAGCATTACAGTTAATAGTTATGTAAGGGTTAATGCCCGACGAGGTGTCCATTGTCAGGAATTAATGGATGACGGCGAGGCGTGAACCGTCCGACGCGCAGCCTCCGCCGAAGTCCATTAATACCTGACAATGGACACCTCGAAGGGCATTAACCCGCTTATACTATGGTCACTTGTCAAATAAGATATTTTTAAAACATTAGTTCATATTTTAATTAGTTTTACAATCGAAATCTAAAGTTTATCCAAACAATAACTCCGTTTCCCTGGTTACGCCTGACGGTTCGACTAATACCTGGAACAATCATTCCCATCCATCAGGTTCTTATGCAATGCAAACGTTGTTCTGTCCACCAGGAATTAGGAAGGACCTTAGATACGACTTGCCTCCCTTAGCAACCGGAGATATTTATATAGTCCGCTCAGCTGATAGAACCCTTCAGTTTAGCTACGAGCCAGAAAGCTAACGCTATGCTAGCAAGATCCAAAGTCAATAACATTGTGTACAGTTGGAAATCAGTAAAAATAATTTGACAGTATGTTGAACAACAACACAAGCTAGCTATCCAGCCATGTCATTGTCCCCAAAACAATATAACGACTTTTAGGAAGAATTTGATCCGCGATGTGTAACGTTACTGTCGGCTGCAGCTGCGCAGCCTGAAGCAGCGAGCTGAACAGTGAACGGGATGTGAGATAACGTTATTCACTGTGAAACAAAGTCAGTCCAGAGATCAGTCCAGTATTACTTACTTCTTGCAGCCTGTGTGTTTTAGTGCCATCCTGTGGTGTTCAGAGGACGATTTGGAAATAATAAATCCACATTTCCTTATTGATTTAATGTAGCGCATTCATTTAGAACAGTTAACAGTCAGTATCACCGAACTCCTTTAGTAGGTGTCTTATATCACTTTTTAATGGACACCCTGCAGCCAATCAGAATCGAGTATTCACCCAGACCATGGTATAATACCCTATAAACATCTAGGCCCGATTATAATTATTTATTTTTTTGGGGGGGTGTTGAGGAGCATGGGGGCCCATCAGGACTGCCTATGCATAGGGCCCAGGGTCTTGTGTTTCAACAGTTTTTTCTATGCTCGGCTAAGTCTTACGCAACTCTAAGCCGGCCTTCTATAATTGGTCATCTGCTCCAAGTAGGCAGGAGGAGAGAGGGGGAGAGAGCAGCGCTGTTGACTGCATGGGAATGAAGCGCAATGGAATTACCGCTAAGAGGGTTTAAAAAGTCACTAAATCTAGCGAGAAAGTCACTAAGTTGGCAACATTGTCCACAAGGCTACTGCGTAATCGCTCCCTGATTTCCCTAAGAACTGCGCAAAATCACAGACCGGGTGTGCGTTAATCGCGCATAAAAAAAAATTTAAAAGGAAAAGGAATTTGCGTTAGCTCGTTATTATGGCGTACATTTTGACAGCCTTAATAATATCATAATCACTATATCAGCCACAGGGGGGCTTTTTATCTTCAACTTTTGATACTTCTGTTTAATGGGTTTGTTTAATTCCAAGAAAATCTGCTGGTAAAACTTCTGATCTAAGTCCTTAACGAGAGAAAAAGTCATATCCAGACTTAGTGTGAATTTACCTTTGTGTTCCCTGCAGGCACATACGAGTGTGGATTCACCACTGGGTCAGTCAGGCAGACAGCCAAGGCACAACTGAATGTGGCACTCCTGCCTGATGTGATCACCTTGACGATCAACCCTCTTGCCGCAGACTGTTCAGCAGTGCCGAACACAAAGACTGAACCTATACAGGTCACTGCCACCATTGCAAACAGCACAGAGAGCTTTGTTGTTTGGTGGAGCGACAAGGATGGAAGAAAAGACAATCTAACTAGCCGAAGTATGACAAACCTACAGTATCTGTCAAATCTGTTTTGTTTTCTTCTGTTCAGCATTAAAACTCTGCCATAATTGATAACTTTAATGCAAATTTAAATTCACATTTCTGCAAAATAGATATATTTCCACAACCACAAACCTAACCCTAAAACTAATATCCATTTTCTTTACAGCTGATGGAGGTAACCTGGTCTATGATTTTAAAGCTGACGTCAGTTGCCAGGAAACCCCCAAAGCACAATATGTAGATGTCACTTTTCAGAACACAATAGGACAAATAACAACTGCACAAGTGAATATCCCAGTACTTTATGGTAACTGCTTCTTTACATTTTTTTATTCTACTAAATCTGCTTTATTTTGAATTTAGCCTATGGTATAATATATGATATATTCTCACATTGACAGAATACTGTATTACTTTGTTTATAGTTGTTAGTTTTTGCGTCAACTAATGATTCCCTATATTTTTCTCCAAGCGGGTGCACCGTTTTGCAAGGAAGAGTCGTTTTGGCCAAAAACCCCAGACCGTGCCACAGTGATTAATCGAACATGTGAAGTGGGTAGGGTTGGCTATAAGTCACGTACTTGTCAAGGCACTACCTGGATACCAGTGATCTCCTACTGCGTCAGCGAACAGTTGAACAAAGTTGTAAATGCTGCAGACGTGAGT
The DNA here is from genome assembly GCA_025617405.1 of Perca schrenkii. NCBI lineage: Eukaryota > Metazoa > Chordata > Actinopteri > Perciformes > Percidae > Perca > Perca schrenkii. The sequence goes on from CM046804.1 coordinate 3,323,894, forward strand.
GTGGCATTACAGCTCATGACCCTACTGACTTTACTGTCAAACATTACACATTCACATGGCAATATTATAATATTGTATTATACTGTATAAAAGTTGTGAGTAACTTTGAGTAAATGAATGGACCAAAGATTTCACAAAAGAAAAGTTCTTTCTCCAAAGTCGTTCTCCAAAAACAAAAGCTTTATAACGTTCTATACAGGACACAGGATGACCACAGGAAACCCCCCTTTAAAATTTAATTGTACTTTAAAAATATATATATTTTGTCTTTAGGAAGCCTGTTATTTTGACCACTAAAACAGAACTTTTTATTTTTGGAGATGTAATTTGTATGCATTTGTTCATTGTTACAAATAATTCTTTTTTCTAGAACTTCGTGAAGGGACTAGGGGCTACCCAGGACGTGGCCGTGGTTATATTTGGAGGACTTAAGAACAGCTCTATTGCTCTATTGGCTTCTGGTTCCAGTAACTCTATTGCTGACATTAGAGCTTCCGTCAATGTTCTTGATGCAATGTCCAATGGATCAGCAAATGTTGCCTTGCAAGATGATCTCTTTCCTGTAAGCCTCTATTGATTATTATTTCTTTTACTGTATTACATGTAGAGTTTTGAGCTTGAAGGTTTATGCTTGACTATGGAAAATGCTGTTTGAAAACAGAAACCATTAACAAGGTCACACGTAGGCTACTTGTTTTTAATATTCCTCCATAGGACCATCTGTTATCACATGACCAAAATTCTACACCGAGGTCATTTAATAAAAGATAGTCCCATGGGTTTCAAACATTCAAGATCACATGAGAACAGAAGAGGATGATAAGCTGCCGTTCCAAGACAAATGTGGCACAATTGCCACATTTGATAGTTTTTCCCTACAGTGAGGCACACCGGTGTGGGACAACTAGATTCCATGAAAAGCCATTAGCTGAGTAGCTTTCACTCTAAGCTGTGATTTCAGTTATTTTGGAAGGCCCAGGTTCATCTTAAACTGTGTTGAGGGCAGTAGTATCAGCAAGTAAAAAAAAACATTATTAAAATTGTACGGTAACAAAAATGGAAAAAAGTCTTGTAGCACCTTTGACCTCAATTGAAGGCAGCCCAGGATTCCACGTAACCAACTAGTTCACACCCCCAACTTGTGAAATACTGCAGTACTACATACCCTAAATACCCTTTAGCCTCTGTATGGGACGCACCAAATCTGCAAACGGTTGGGTGGTGTATGGGTCAAACAACAAAGGACTTTTTCACCCAGGAGACATGTCCCGTTCTTGTTCCGCGTGTCAACACACAATTTTTTTTTTTACCTCACCCAGGATTTTTTCCCAACCCTTACCAAGTAGTTTTACCCAGAGCTTTCGAAAAATGGGGTTCCAACCCAAAGTATCAAAAATTGCCACAGGGTCCTGATCATGCACGTTGAAAAATGATGCCAAGGGGATACCCAGAGCATTAAAAAGTTACACCAAGGAGTCCTAAATCAAGCATCATTATTTGACAAGTTGGGAGAGAGAATGTGTTGACGTAATTACTTAACTCACACATCACAATATCCAAAGGCCAACTAGTACGACGCGTGACCAGAGGTGGGTAGTAACGAGTTACATTTACTCCGTTACATTTACTTGAGTAAGTTTTTGAAAAAATGATACTTCTAGGAGTAGTTTTAAATCACTATACTTTTTACTTTTACTTGAGTAGATTTGTGAAGAAGAAACTGTACTCTTACTCCGCTACATTAGGCTACAATGAGCTCGTTACTTTTCTTTTTACCTCTTTGGTATTCTACGCGTCATTGTTTTTATCCCCCCGCGTACGCCTCATTTTAATGTTTTATTTTGACAGAGAGAGAGACTTCCGCTAAAGCCTCTACCACGTGACTGTGTTTCACCCAATCAAACGTAGTTGTGCAGTCTCGTCACCTTCCTCAAACCTAGCAGCGGGATGGGTTAGCTTTTACAGTCGCAGCAAAACAAAAATGGCAATGTCAGAAACGTCACAGACGAGGAGGAACCGCGCCCTGTACTACGAAGCAAGATCAACATGCCCTGGATTTATTTCAGTTACCCGGCTTCACCTAACCTAACCACCGCGGTCCCGCATAAACTGTGTCATTACGGTGGTTATCAACCAGTTCAACCAACCCAGGGTTTCCCAATCCAGCGGCGCCTGTTCACAAGAGGTGATGTTTGCACAACATCACCAACAATAGCCACATATTTTACATAAGAAGAGCAAACTATAATTCTACATAAAAATGAACACATACATGGTTTTACAGGCAAAACGCAATACAGTCGCTGCTTCCTAAAACGGGAAGGAAAGCTGGCAAAAAAAAAATAAATTGCCGACGCTGTAGATGCGCACAACTCGTATCAATATCACTTCCCCATCAGTCAGGCACAACATCTGACCATAATTACACTTGTACTTTCCATAAACTGTCGTTGCTTTAGCCTTTTATTTCAGTTGCAACCATGGCAGTGAAAGCGATCGTGAGAGCAAATAAAAAATATAAAAAACATAAAACCGCTGTGCGCATTACACACGGCAAATATCGACATCAGGGAATGATAACGGGGCTGTCGGTCTCTAAATATTTTTTGTATGAGCACACCCCTCTCTTTTTCTCTCTCCCCCTCTCTCTCCCTCTCTCTCCTCGCACCGAGCTCCACCTGATCTTCTAAGAACGGTGAAGCCGTTATCAGCCGAGTATTGACTGGTCAGTAGGCGGTGCTTTCACACCAGTTGATCTCTGATCTCCAACTTGCTCCCGACCAGGTTAGGCGTCCAGCATAAGTTACCACGGCGATTGAACCCGATAACAAGTGATCCACCTTTGTGAATGAAAGCATGTTTACCTTAGTAAAAGTGCCAAACAGCAGCTCCGTTACCTTGTTCTAGTTCTGCCTGCAGGGCCTGGTAAAAAAAGTATAAAGGTTTGGAAATTTGTGTTACTTGTGCTTATTTATTTTTTATGTATTATTATTTTATTGATATTATTTTTTAAGTACTTGAATTTACCTGGATTATTTTAATTTAAACTATTTTATAATTAATTAATTCATTTAAATTAATTTAATTGATTGGATGAACTATAATTTGTCTAAATATGAATATTTTGTATTTTTTGTCCATCTGATTGAATGCTTGTGTTAAAAAATAAATCAGACGTTACTCAACAGTTACTCAGTACTTGAGTAGTTTTTTCACCAAGTACTTTTTTACTCTTACTCAAGTAATTATTTGGATGACTACTTTTTACTTTTACTTGAGTCATATTATTCTGAAGTAACAGTACTTTTACTTGAGTACAATTTTTGGCTACTCTACCCACCTCTGCGCGTGACCATAGAAATAAAATGGATAGAAAGGCCATTGAACTGTTTGCTGTGGTCATTTGATTCATTTTAATTATTGATATGACATGAAAGAAAGTAAAGCTAATTAGGAGGTAGATTATTAAAACATTAAGTAGCAATGACATAACCGGCTGCCAACCAGCGAAAGCAACTAACAACAATTGCAAAAATGTGAAGCTGCTAGCTAAATATTTGGTCACTTGAGTTTAGAAAATCCGTGCATTTTGGTAATCTGAGTGTCAGAACTTGATTTGCTTTGCAGCAAGCCTGTCTGAGAGTATAGTTCCCGGTTTGTTTACGGTTAGAAGATGTCTGTGTCCCGAATACGTTACCGACAGTAAAATTGACTCCCGTACCGCGGGACTCCCGCCGGAATCACGTGACCCGAAAAATTTGACCGTGCTCACGCGGAGCACTGTACCCAACTGACAGGCACACTTTTTCGGCTTAGAATTACTATAGGAACAACACAACAACCTCGCTGTCCTCTCCACTCGACGGACAGACACACTTCCTCGGCTTAGAATTATGGGGAGAACCACTAAAAATAACACTATCTTGCCATCCTCTCCAGCCGACTAAACACACTTCTAAACCAATACGGATTAGAATTACGGCAACAAGTCGCTAAACACACTGCAAACTCACAGTCCTCTCTTCCTGATTTACAGCCCCACTCTCTTGGCATAAAATAACTCTGTATATATATAATAACACTGTCGGCTATGGCCGCTGAACAGGCTACACGTTGTAAACAGCCATGGCCCGCTTGCCTGGTCCTCCGGTAACGTTAGCTAGCAGTTAGCAGGGTTAGCATGGTGGTGTTAGCCAGGACCAGTTTATTTATAACCACTTTACTGGCTGTGTCTAAATTTTTTTTTGTTTGTTTGTTTGTTTTTTAAATATTATTTTTTGGGGGCATTTTTAGGTAGGGTGACCAGATTTCCCGGAACTAAAACCGGGACACTTTGCGCGTGACCGTAGTGCTTGTGCACGCACACGTTTTTTAACGTGAACATATGCCAGCCCAGGTCAGACCTAGACACAGACAGTAACTTCATTATTTTGATCGTTGGGTCCTCATCTAATAATAACAGTGTTTTTTCCTGTAAAATTAACAAAATTGCTGCAACAGTTTAGTGTGAGATTTATGTTGAGATTTTTTCTAAAAAAGATTTTTTGAAGTGTTATTTATTCCAATAACACCAAAAGAATTAAAATTATTTATTGAAAAATTTGAGCATTAAACACTTAATTTCCTGCATTCTAGGGAATTTCTACCTTTTTCTGAATCAATGTATGCTGCAAATATCTTTATGTAAAGGGAAACAGATTACAATCCAAACATAAAACATAATGGAATATAAAGCAGGCTCTCAGGCATTCTGTATTGCTTTCAACTATTTATTCTGCTTTGGATCAACTTTTCTAATTATATCTGAGTCAGCACACATGTAGTGTGGGCATCATTTACTCCTCCCTTCTGTTTTGCGTCTTTTGTTGGGAAAGTAACCTCCTTAATATGCATACGACAATTAGGCTATTACAAGAATAAAGTCACTATATTTCAGAAAATAATCTATAGCTGCACCATAGTCTGCTGTGCATTACGTGATTGCTCTGCTGATACGGTACATCTCAGACCGTCTGACAGACACAGAGCCCCGTTTGGGTCTCTGGTGTCTTAATGAGACAAATAGTTTAGTTAGAGAAGTGGCTGTACGCTGCTATACATCAGAGGTGGAAAACCAAAACTACTGCGGAAGTACACGGAGCACAAACGCAACACATCTGTAGCAGCATTGTCCACAGCTGAGCGCATCCATAAATCTGAAGGTGCCCTGCATTTAACAGCGAGAGAGTGGGCTGAAGCCCCGGCAAAATTGTCTGACGCCGCTCTTGGTGTAAACCGGGACATTTTAGCGTCCCGAGAGGCTTTTGTCGGGACTCGGGACACGCAATTCAAAATCGGTACCGCTCTACCAACTGAGCTAACTCGACCACGTGTCTCATTTGTTTTTGCAACTAACCAACTCGAGTACTCTAGCTATATAATTCAATGTGAGTACACAAATGTTGAAATGACATAACATGCCCGTCCCTTTTGGCGTGATAAATTAGCTTGAAGCTAATGCTTACCTATTCAGGAGGAAATTAGCCAACTCTGCATTCTTTTGGGCTCTGAACTGTCTCCATCTTTCAAATACATCTCCAATATTTACCCAGGGTTTGTTACGTCGCTGGTCATGCAACTGTTAGAAACATGCCGGGTAGAATCTATCTCTGTTGAGCCTGTTTGCGCTGGGTTGACATTTTATTTATTTTTAAAGATTATTTTTGGGGCCTTCATTTGACAGGACAGCTGAAGACATGAAAGGGGAGAGAGAGGGGGAATGACATGCAGCAAAGGGCCACAGGTCAGAGTCAAACCCCGGTCCGCTGCGTCGAGGAGTAAACCTCTATATATGGGCGCCCGCTCTACCAACTGAGCAATCTGGGCGCCCATGGGTTTTTCAGGTATATATGGCAACCCGGCCTGGGCAATAGATAACAACACACAGGCCGAAACACAAAGAGAAATTCCATTACGGAACGAAAATTTGGAGAAAGGAGAAAATACTGGCATTAGCATTGTTGTCAGAAAAGATAGTATTTCAACTTAGCATGTTATCTTAAAATCTGATGAGGCATTGGGGTCATTTTTGGATTTATTATAGTAAATATATTGCATATTGGACCTTTAGGATATCCCTACTGTAGATAAACGTTGTCTGAGCACTGATTTTTGTTTTATTCTTCTGTTTCAGGATTTTGTTAACGCAGCAAGCAATATGTTGAACAAGACCTGGAGTGGAGCCAACGATTCTGTTGTTCAGAAAATCTCATCGACCTACCTTCAGTCTGTGGAGGGTCTGGTGAAGAATATCAAGGTCAACACAAGCAATGGAGTGAAGAGTTCTAATTTAGACCTCAAATTCTGCTCTAGGAGTGACTGTAATATTTCTGTGTTTGACATTAGCGTGAATCTGAACAAGACCAATGGAATAATGAAAACTGTTGCTGTGAAAAATCTAATGGATAAATTAAGCACCTTCGAAACATCGGAGCCAACAAGCCTCTTAATATCAGTCACACTTGAGAACAACAGCGATTCATCTTTGGGAATTCGACTGCAGTTCCCCCAGAAGCCGCTGAATCCCAAAACTAAACCTAACTGTGTCTTCTGGGACACCAACATCAGCGACTGGTCGACTGTGGGATGCACTGCCAACACTAGTGATGGTAACGGCACAGTCTGCGAATGCAACCACCTGACTGCGTTCTCTGTCCTCATGTCCAAGAGGGATGTATCTAATCCAATCCTAGATATGATTACCAATGTGGGCTTGGGTGTGTCCATCTGCTCCTTGCTGATCTTCCTCATCGTTGAGTATCTAGTGTGGTCGGCTGTGGTCAAGACCAACCTTTCCCATTTCCGTCACACAGCCATAGTGAACATTGCCATTTTCCTCTTGCTCGGTGACTGCAGTTTCTTGGCTTCCACCTCTCCTCAGAGTCTTAGTGAAACCTGGTGCCTAGTTTTGACAGTATGCAAGCACCTGTTTTTCTTGGCCATGTTCAGCTGGATGCTGTGCATGAGCGTCATGCTCGTCCACCAGCTCATCTTCGTCTTCAGCCCGCTGAGGAAAAGAGTCTTCATGTTCTTCTCCAGCATCGTGGGCTACGTTTGCCCAATGTTAATAGTGGGATCCAGCTATGTGTATTGCAAATACACCAACACGTTGTACTATGAAAAGGATAAATGCTGGCTAGTTTATGTGACACTTTTGGAGGGTTCCGTGCATGCTTTCTTCCTACCTATTGGAACTGTTATTTTGACAAATCTCTTTTCCATGGTGGTCGTCATTCTTACGCTCTTGAAGTCCTCAGCCCCTGAAGGCAGCAAGACAGATGACAGGGAGACAGCCAAAAGCATCCTTAAAGTGGTGGTCTTCCTAACACCTGTCTTTGGAGTAACATGGGTTTCTGGCTTCGGTCTGCTCCTACTGGTTGAGGACACTACCCTGTTTATTATTGCTAACTACAGTTTTACCATCCTCAATTCCTTCCAGGTAATTTGAAAGCCACAGAACCAACAGAATGTTCATACTAGGGATACATGAATGCAACTTTTTCTCTTCCAATACCATGTCCAATACCTCAGCTCAGTTACTGATACAAATTTCCAAACTGATACCACTGCTCTCTTTTCTCCAAATTTTACCTGTACTTATTCTGTATGCTTCACTCATTGGGATCATTCATATGTAAAGTAACTAGGGATTGCCGTGGCGCTAAAATTGAGTCTGCAGTCCCTTTAAAGGGGAACTACACCTGCATGTCAAAGGTCTTGAGCAGGCCTGGTTATAGACTGCTTTGAATTGGGGAGGAGGGGGCAGTGAGAAATGATGGTTGGTCTTCAAGCTACAAACCACTAGAGTAGCCGCTACATTGGTCACTACTAGCATAACACACAAACAAAAAGTGGTATTGAATATTTAAAGCTTTAGTGCTTAACTTTTTGATATTAATGAACGTCCATTACATTCAAATCATTGCCAAATGAGCTGCTACAAAGCTCATTAAGACTATCGTGCGTGATCACGGAAGGCTTGTATCATATCACAACAGTTTTGTTGTCATTACTTAGAATTCGTCCTGGGGGCGGCAGAGACTACGCAATATAGCGTTTTAAAATATCATTATGAAAATAAAATGTGGCCCTTCATTTCTTTTCTTGCAGGGCCTTTTCCTTTTGATAACAGGGGTTTTTGCAGAGCAGAAGGTAAGTTTGTCATTTTATATATGGGAATATATCTATCATGCTTTATCAGTGTCAATATGTAAATGGATTTCTCTCAAATATCCTGTGGTCATAAGTAAGGATTCTCAACTCTGTTTGGGTTTCATGCCTGGGCCCTAAATTGTTCCCAATTATGTTGTTGTTTTGTATTTACCAAATGCCCAGTTTCTTACAGATATTTCTGTAATTATTTACAGGTTCGCGAGGAAATGTTTAAGATCATAACGGTAAGTTTATCATGAGGTCTATCCAGAATCACACCAAAAAATGATGGAAACATGTATCATAACTATGTTCCATTCCACCCCCAGGGAAAATCAAACGGAAAAACTGAGAGCACTAAGAATTTGAATTCAACCACATACACAAAAGACAAATGAAGACCAAGGTCAGTCTTATATTAAGTCATTAATAGTCTAATTTTTACTTGTGTCAATGCATTTGTTGCATCTTTAACGACACACATTTTCAATAAGCATTGCATTTCATGCTTTTAGATGATAAAGTAATCTCCACTTTTAAACAAAATTCAAACTTTGAGCATCAATCTATTTTTTTGCAATCTGGTGATTTTTTCTGCAACAATTTGGGTTTTTTTCTGCATCAAGTTATGTTTCAAATGTTTCTATTTATGTAAAGGAAATTCTAATTGGTTTGTGGGGTGGGTTGCACGGCAGTTTTGAATATTGGGGGGATTGTATCCAGCCCATCCCCCCTGTAAATTACGCCTATGGAAATGGGTCTGTCAGTTTAAATAGCAATGAATCACTTTTTCTGCAACATGTAAGCAGAAAATATATTTTGTGAGTTTGGGAATCTAGGCTTTAAATGTTCTACATTATGGCTCCAACACTTGTTCTCTCTACATTACAGATTATGGAGACGGAAACATCAACTCATATGTACTGTATGCAGCGCCACTTGTAGCCTACAACTCTTAAGAGTCAATATATTCACTAGACCAGGGGTCGGCAACCAAAGGCCCGCGTGCCCTCATTGGCATGTAGTGGCTCAACCAATGGCACCCTACCAATAAGTGCAAGAGAATTTTTTGAAAATGTCCCAATCCCCAGGCCAAATGAGCTCTTTCACAGCCATTTGCAAGAACACAGCCTGTTATTTAAGGTAGTTTTTCCCATCCGCATTCAGTGACGACCCGCCCTACTCTGCCTCTTATTGGCCAGTACTTTTTGACTTCTTCACAGAATGCTGTGCAATGGGAAAAAAAAATAACATGGTGGCATGCTTAATGCAGATATGGCACACTGATTAACAAGAACATTTTAAAATCGCAATTCCTACTAAAAAGGTTGCTGAACCCTGTACTAGACAGTAACAAACGTATAGATGAATATCATAAAACTAGGTTAATTGTCATATAAAGTAAATAGAACACTGATGTTTTGATAATTGTTCTTGATTTGGTAGAACTGACCATTATTAGTAGTAGTAGGAGTAGCACTGATGGTCATCATCCTCAGCTGAGGCTGACAAAGATTTCACATTAAGTCAAATCCTGCTGTAGAAAGTTGTATGTAAATCTAGCTATGTTTTTTTTCTTAATGATAAGATTATTTATGATTTGCATTATAAGTGCCATAGAAGTGACACACAATACTGAACTGTTATTTTATAGGAGAGGCTTTGGATCCATAGTGACTCAAAGTACTTAAAAGTTACTTTTGGTATTTTTCAACCTGGATCCTATTTTTCCCATGTATTGATGTATAAGTAACAAATTTGAACAAAAATCTTTGAAATTGGCCCAGTACTGAGCAAGAAAGCTGTAACCGGCAGCAGCAAACCGGGCTGCTAATACGCATCCTCAATTTTGGCCACTAAAAGTGCTGTTTTTGACAAACTCAGATTATAATTCTAAGTATGTGAAAACATAATGGAAAGGATCCCTACAGAGATAGACATTTTTGTTAAGGAGTAAAATCCTTTTTGTTTAACCAGAAACAGCTCAGAAATTGCAAACTTCAAAGATTGTTGTCTCATCAGTCACTCAGACACAAAAACAGAAAAAAGGGTCCAGGTTGAAAAAAGACAAAGGGACCCTTTCATTATTTGTTGTGAATTATGTAAACCTATATTGAGTTGACTGTATAATAGAACATAGATTTGGGCTTGGTTTGATAATGTTGATTGAAAGGAAAGTCTGTAAATCTACACTATTCCAAGTGAACTATAACCTCTACTTTGTGTGTCTAACCAGCGTATGTATCTAAAAAGATGTATTGACATAAATGAATATAATGTCTTTTATTGTTCATTACATTATGCATGACTCTATACATTTTTCATAACTTTTAGTGGACTAAATAGGATTATCTTTATTATACACATCAAACAAACTTAAGACACAAAACTGCTGCTCTTCTGCAAAATGTTTAAATTTGACAGTTAAAATGTTTGCTTTAGTTGTTGGGGCTTGATTTCTAGCCATAGTCTAAGGAGGAAAACATTTAATTATTTCATGTGGGCGCACAACAGATATAGGCCCATGGTTTTAGTGTCCATAAATGAGCCTATAAACTGCTACTTATACTTCTCTCTCCAGTGTTGGCACTGTATGCTATACTATGCTTTCACTGCTGAATGAATACAGAAGACACATATTCACATAATTCTCAGAAATGTGTTTCACTGAGCTCTCCTGATGACGCTGAAGATGGCCAGTGTCAGGACTACGATCCCTGCTGCGCCGCCAATCAGCGCTCCCAGAATGCCTTGGTCTATGTTCAGTTTCTCACACCTCTTACCAGCATAGTAGGTGGCCTGGCTTGATGCACACCTGAAAGTCAGCAGATATAATTTTTTTTAGTACCGCAAAATTATTTCCTGAAGCATAAGTAATTGCTCTGAACTATAGTGTCCACACAAATACACATGCTATTTGATTCTCTTTGGCCTCTTACTGAATTTTCTGCATCATTTGTCATCTGGCTAGCAAGAGTAATTTAAGCAGTGTGCAGAGCTTTGTCTATACCAAACAGCAGCATTACATTTAGATCAATGGGGTGTGTACATTAGAAGAGATAGAAAACCCTACTCTGTTGTAGAAACAGAGAAACGGATGAAGTAAAGATTGTGTTTCTGTTGGAAACAAAATAGGTTGGTTCAACTTTGGTTTGAGAAAGGGGAGGGACACAAAACTGGGGGTCCTTTGCCAGACAAATGTTTTCGATTTGATTCCCATTTCCTGCTTTTCTACATACATTAGGGACTATGATGATAAAAAAATCCAGGAAATAATTAAGTTGATCATGATGATAAATTCTGCCAGAAAGAATAGTACTAAACTATGTAGAAGAAAAAAGATTTTATTAGACTTTATTGTTTAAAATAGGGGTGATCGCCAAGACTTGAGAGAATCATTTTATAGAGTCAAAAATGGGGGGAAATTACAGTGGAAATTACACCTTAGGGTTGGTTCACATACATTTTACCTTGTAAAATTTTAAAGCAGTAGTTTGTCATTTTTGGGAAATGGGCTTATTTGCTAAGGTTGGAAGAAAAAATCAATATCACTCTCATGTCTGTGCATTAAGTGTGGCTAGTAAGGATTAGCATAGTTTAACATGGCATCAAGACTAAAAGCAGAGGAAACAGCTAGCCAGGCTCCAAATTTTAAAAATCCACCTACTAACAGTAGGTCACTGATTAACACGTAGCATCTCGTTTCTTTAATCGGTACAAAATCAGACATTTGTGTATTTTAGAGGGAGTTACGAGAACAGTTTTTCTGTCCACCAAACACTTCCCAACCTTATGGTAATGACAAAACTCCAAGACGTCCCTGCCACCAAGTAATAGTTGCAAAACACAATGTTTTTACATTTCTGTTTCTGAACATTTTAGACCAACAAGATCCAAAAAATTTTTTTTTACTTTGCAAGCTATTTCACCTTGATTCCAATCTTAATGTTAAGCTAAGCTAATGGACTTTTGGCTCTGGCTCCATACTTAACAAACAGACATGAGAGTGTACTTTTAAATACGAATAGGTGCAAGCCTTATGTAAGTGCTTACTTTAGCATTAGCCTGTGCCTAATTGACATGGAATTTGAAGTCATAGGTGAAATATCCCCAATTCTCTAAAAAAAATATCTGAAATGCCTACAATAAAAATGTACACATTTTGTATTGCAAATACATATGTACACACCTGCATGAGGCTTTCCCTTCACTTTCCACACACACGCCTCCGTTAAAACAAGGGTTGGGATGACAAGGGTTGGCAGCACGTGCTTCTCTGTGTTTTGGCGCCTCCGGTCTCATTTTCACCTCGCTGATTGGCTTCTCATCTGTGATGTCGTTACTTTGTGTGGCCGGGTCGACAGGCACCTCAGTCTCGATCAGGTGGGTCAAATCTAACGAAACAACAAGTTGACAAAAATGTTAAATAAAGTGCTATCTCATTCAAGATGGCAATGTGTGAATATATACGAGAGAAGTGAGACAATATTTAAAGTAGCAGGGGAAAAAGGGAATCTGAAATAATTAATAAGAACTAAACCGGCATTTGCATGGGTCGGAGCCACTATATGATGGTGGGACAAGTGACTCTTTCTTTACTTATTGATTTGATTCAAACATTAAAGAAATTAATTTAATAGAAATTGCATGCAAGAATAAAGAGATTCTCAAGTTATATCAATCGAATCAAATTCTGTACTTTTTGCTTTTTAACATCTGGGGCCGACCACTTCCTGTGGGTGAAATTACAAAATGTAACCATCATTTTCTAATGCTGATATTGCCAGAAAAAAAATATAAAACCACCTACCACTTCTATTTTGTAGATATTTGTTTCTGTTTATTGTATCTCTTATTTATTCTTATTCATGTTTAATATGTTTGTTTGTGTACGTATGCACCAATAACCAAGGCAAATTCCACGTGACTACTGTGGCAATAAATTCCTTTCTCATTCTGTTAAAAGGCACCAGAATACAGGAAATGACATCTGCCTTGTCTTGGGGAAGGCCACCAGAGCCCATTAAGATTCCCCCACCCACATTTCCAATGCTTCCTACACCCATGAGCATTTGAATTGGCCTTTTTTTTAAATGTAGAAAATTAGCTTTCTTTTGGCAGACTAACTAGACTAGAAGAGCTGATATTTCTGATTCTCACCATTAAATTCAGCGGTGATGATGAGGTCATCGTTCTTGAGGAAACTCCTCCTGTGCAATTGTTTGTGAGAAATGAATGTGCTCCAGCCAAAGTCTTTACCGCGGTGGCACTGGCAGCTGTCATCCCACACCGCTCCCGAAGCCGCTGTTGGTTTGTTCCAGCGGGCGTCAGTGTCTGCGGGGGGGTGGAATAGTCATTATAAACAAATGTTGTGCATTTCTGAATTCCATATATTGATCATGTCCCACATGATGTGAAGCGTGATTGTTCAAGATGAACAGGGTTTGGTCAGAACAAACAGAAAGGGACGGTGATAGGGTAAAGGATTATGAATTTTGTTTTGTTTTTAATTTTTAAATAACAGGTAACAGGTGAACCACACAAAATGTAGTACCATGATGATTGTGGTGGAACTTCCAGCTTACGAACTAGTGTTGTTTTCGTCAACTAAATATTTACCTTTATCACGTGACAAACACGAGACGAGATGCAACGTAAATGCTGGTCATGTGACGATGACTATAATTAAATGTATAATGCCATATTGTTGACGAATACAAACGAGACTAAATGTGGTTTACAAAATAAAAACTATGCTAAAATGTCTCCTCTTTTTCATCGACCAAAACGAGAGGAGGCGAAATGTTATAACGTTATTTCGTCTCATTTAGTCTTATTATTATTATTATTATTTTTTATTATTATTATTATTATTATTATTATTATTATTATTATTATTATTATTATTATTATTATTATTATTTTGCAGTATTTCTGTCTCCTTTTAGCCTGGGTAAACCCTGACAACCTTCCGGCAAATTTGAGATTTGCTCTGCAGGTCAGTCTGGCGAAGAGCCCATTCAAACCCATTTCCAATGTCCTCAAAATTGAGGCACCAATCACAACCGCTGAGGCGGGCTTAACACCAATCACAACCATTGAGGCGGGCTTTACGCGACGAGGATAGCGCAGCGACGGCGAGCAGCTTTTTGTTTACATTCAACGTGACGGCTACGGAAGCCGTGCTTCACCATGACCAGGGACCGGTGTTTTCGGTTTAACGAGAGGCCATGTTAACTGGCGACCGTCAGCGAAATGCGTCTGCTGTTGTCGTAGTGACGACAGCTGTTGAAAACGGGAAGAGAATACGTAGCTGTCCGCGTGAATGCCTTTCAATTAAGTTGTCATTAAAATGTTAAAACAACGACGTTTACGTTACCTCTCTGACTTGTCTTTGCAGTGTTGTTGTCTGAGGAAACTTGTCAGGTCGCGGTTTGAATGTAGCTTGCTGTTAAGGAAAACAGGAAGACAGCGTTGCTCTTCCTGTTAATGTCTGTAATACGTTTTATTGAATAGACCTATTAGTCTTCAGATCTTGTTTAAGTAAACGCATCTCACGCATGGATGTATTAAGAGAATGATGTCACGTAGAAAACTATGTAGCCCTTTTAAAACTAGAAAATAAATTAATAAAAAACTTGGATTCAAACTCTTACCATTGTGGGGAAAAAAAACAATTCAGCAGTCTAACGCACTGCGCCACCACATTACATCGTTGATTGATGGGCATAGCATGATATGAACTCAAACGTCACACAGAGTCTCTTAAAATTAGGAGGTAGCCAGATCAAGTTGTGACCATAACCACACTGCATGCAAATAAATGACAAGCTGCTCTTGCTCAGAAATTGTCTTTGTTTTGTTTGATTCCCACAAAATGTGGGATGTTTGTCCACGGTAAACACATTGAAATAATGCAACATCTGTCTATACTTGTAAACAAAAAAAGCAGAAAAGTGCAATGTGATATACATAGCCTATGCTTTTTTTTTGCACTTCTGGTTGGACGCTAACTGCATTTCGCTGTCTTTGTACTTGTACTCTGCACAATGACAATAAAGTCAAATCTAATCATTCATGCTCCGTTTTGCACACCCTTATTTCATTATATCTGCCATGCCCCATGCACAGTTGCACAAATGCACATCCTCACCTGCACTGCTTTCATATATTTTTACGCTCTTTTGCACTATTCATCTGCACTGGCAGAACTGTTCTCCCCTCCTTTTTTTTTTTTTTTTTTTACATCTACTGTTCTACATCACTAGCTAGACCACATTTTGCACTAACTATATACTGACTTTTTACTACATTTCAGCATTTATATAGTTTGCACTTACTGTATTTTGACTCTTTACTAAATCTCAGCAGTGATATGACTGTCTATTCATATTGTTATTACCTTATCACTTTCGCATATCCTTCGACTTACTTCACCTCACTTTGCGCCAGCTTTATAATGCCTACTTAATCTGTACTGTTACCACATCAACATTTTATAACAATTATCTGGTTTTAAATGGCTGTTAATTGTGTTGGAAACCAGTAAAATAACAAAATGATCTTATGTACATGGACAGTGTGGTCACAACTTAATCTAGCTGCCTACTGTTTTAAATATACCATATATGAGATATTTTGATGCTATACTTGCCATAACTCATTGTAGAACCTGTGGTGCGCTGTGTTGATCACCTAGTCTCTTGCTTTTTTTCCCCCACAATGGCACGAGTTTGAATCCCGTGAAATCATGTTTGTTTATTTATTGATTGATTTATTATTTGATTTATCATATATTTATTTATTGACACTTGAGTTTCAAGTTTATTTCAATGTGTTTACCGTGGACAAACATACAAGACGTGCCATTTTTGTGGGAATCAAACAAAACAAAGACAATTTCTGAGCAAGAGCAGCTTGTCAGTTATTTGCATGCAGTGTAGTTAACTTGATCTGGCTACCTCCTAATTTTAAGAGACTCTGTGTGACGTTTGAGTTCATATCATGCTATGCCCATCAATCAACGATGTAATGTGGTGGTGCAGTGCGTTAGACTGCTGAATTGTTTTTTTTCCCCCACAATGGTACAAGTTCGAATCCAAGTTTTTTATTAATTTATTTTCTAGTTTTAAAAGGGCTACATAGTTTTCTACGTGACATCATTCTCTTAATACATCCATGCGTGAGATGCGTTTACTTAAACAAGATCTGAAGACTAATAGGTCTATTCAATAAAACATATTATAGACATTAAAGGTATTGTGGAGGATTTTCTTTTTCCGGGTGGATCATCAAAATAATTGGTCCTCCTAGTTGTCAATCAGTGTGGTGATATGTATACGTAAGGCCGTCGTACGTGCACGTCCCTAGGTAGTTTTCGCTTTCTGCGCATGAGCACTTTCAGGTGTATATGTGTGGTGAGCTACGGTTTCAGCCATTCATGGAAGCTCGCCGTTCTCAAGACAAGAGTGTTTTTGGGAGACCATTTCACACGCTGGCGTGCGCTAAAAGCACAGGTTGGGCTTCCCACTGATGCCTCAGTCACGAAGTTTCTACTCGACAGGTAAAGTTTGGCATGCTATTTGGAGAAATCCTTTTAAAATCACTGCTACTAAAAGTTGATGTAGCTAAGCTATGATTAGCGATGCTAGCCCTGTCACAAGTCACGCACCGCGCACACACGGTAAACATCTCAATTTGTGAAAAAGTGCAAATCTTCTTTTGGAAAGTAGGCTTGTACGAGCCATGCCGACAGCAACTTGTAAACAGTGCACTCTTGTGCACACGTTTAATAGGCGTTCCCTCTCGAGAGCAGGCAGAGTGTTGCGCATGTGCATTTTTTCAAAAAGTACAGAGGGCAGTTCTTTTCTAAAATTCGGGAAAATCCTCCACAATACCTTTAACAGGAAGAGCAACGCTGTCTTCCTGTTTTCCTTAACAGCAAGCTACATTCAAACCGCGACCTGACAAGTTTCCTCAGACAAAAACACTGCAAAGACAAGTCAGAGAGGTAACGTAAACGTCGTTGTTTTAACATTTTAATGACAACTTAATTGAAAGGCATTCACGCGGACAGCTACGTATTCTCTTCCCGTTTCCAACAGCTGTCGTCACTACGACAACAGCAGACGCATTTGGCTGACGGTGTTTCGGTTTAACTGGTTTTTGAATTAACTGGTGATAGATGCAGATGTGGTGTGGGCGTGGCCTTTCAGGACCCATTCCCGACTAACCAGGAAATAAACTATTTTTCATTCATTTGTCGGTGTCTTGTGTAACTTGACGATAGAAACGAGTTGCTGAGCATTAATTCTGGTCCCGACAGACATTCATGCAAACACAAGCCGTTGTCGCTGCGAAATATCATCCGTTGTCTGGCGACTGTGTCTCGATCTTACTGCAAGCCACAGAGACACCCAGATCGACTTGTGAATTTACATTAGTAAACATTTCACCATTAAAACAACACTGTATCTAAAATGTAAGCAAACTGGGATATGATATATTGTAGAAAAAATATGTCTTAGTGTAAGTAATTAGCTGGGAAAGTTTCATGTTAATCTGTTATTTATTTTTACCCTATCACATAATGTCATGCAAAATGTGTGGGAATTTGTAATCTTTAAAGGCTCAGAAAACTCCACTGCAGTAGCACTTACACATACATGGATTAAGGATTATCCACACAAATACAACACATACTGTATGAACGAAAAAATAAAAATAAAACGAAAAAACGCTGGGATCTAGCTGGGATTCGAACCTTGGATGTCATGGACAAAAAAATTGACAGAGTAACTTACACATCATCTATACCACTACACTACACACCACTGTAATGGATTTGTGATTTCTATCTATATAGTGGACTCTTAGTCTAAATTAACACAGGTTAACATATGAGAGAAATATACGCCCATGTTAACTGGTGATATCACAATTTAAGATGGGCCATATGACCATATGGCCATTGTATTGTAGCAAAGTGCTGATCCTCGTTTTCTCTCTCGCGACTTAGATAGTAGTTATCTTAGTCTCGGTTAAGTTATGAAGTGAGTTGCAGCAAAAGTCTAGTGATTTGATGTGAAGAACATATGAAGCTTTTTTTCTCAGAGTTGGACTTTTATTTATCCCACACATAATTTGTTGGCCTTCTTTGACAACACAAAATGGTCATGGTATATGATTACAAATCTAGGCTACTCGAAAGAGTTTGATATCATTCAGATTCCTAATATGGGTCATATGAAATTAAACACAACTATAATCAGTTGACTTGCGGCCCTGGTTGAAGAGAATGTTTGTGCTGCGATAGACCTACACATTAATAACAATGATAAATGATCACGTTTGCGCATGACTGACGTGTTTCATTTTTACCCCCAAAACGGAATAAAGTGTTAATGAGTACAGGCATAATGGATATAAAAAAATGTGGTTGTGAAGAGGCTGTAGCTTAACATAACACATCTACGTAGCCTACAGAAATATAATTAATTGTCTATTTTTAAATGCCTATCACAAGTTAATCTGAGCGGATCACATTTTGCCACAGCTGACCGCTGTCTCCACGCTGCGTTCAGCTGGGTGTAAAAACCTCAAATGTAGTTTATGTTTTACTTACAGGCGGTATTTTAATATTAACCGATCTCAATACACTTAATCCATGTTGTACTGTTATTGAATTAAGTTGTGATGCCGCTGCAAGAACGAAGACTGACAACGTAGGTGGCTGTGTCAATGCCTGTTCACAATTGGCTACTGCAAACGTCAGTGTGTATTCCAAAACTTTTCCGTTATCTGTGTTATATTTGTAGCCTGACATTCCGTTATTAATCTGACTTCAAGTTGATTTGAGATGCTTTCATACAGGGATAAGTGAAACATACTTTCTGAGGTGTTTGCACGTAATATTTGTGGCGATAGCAACGACTGATGCCAGATTAATTTGTGACACAACTTCTATCCCGTTGATTGTGTTTTATATTGAATTCTACGGACGTGCATCAATCTCATCACCATGGTAGTCTACACTATTACTTGGACAGGACTCAGGACGGTCAAACTCCCATTTTATAGCGATTTGGATATTAGGCGCAGGTGTGGAAAGGTGAAATATCAGGTTTGTGCTGGTGTCTTTGTTGTTAGCTTGTTTGTTATCTATAATAGGCCTACCCTACCTATAGGCTGGACACCGTTTTATAACTAACTAAAGCGTGAATGTCACTAGATAATCTAAAAAATCTGTGTGTCCGTGCATGGTTTACAGTCAGAGACCGTGGTAGAGACACACGACGTTACACTCGCCAGACAACGAGTGATATTTTCGTAACATAAACGACTCATTTGTTCATGTATATCTGTCGGGTCCAAAACTACTGTCCCAGCAACCCGTTCATACCGTAATGTTTTCAAATGAATGTGAAGAAGAGGCAAATTCATCAGAATTGTTTACTGCAGCGGTGCAGCCCTGCCTGCAACACATATCACCAGTTAATTCAAAAACCAGTTAAACCAGAACACCGGTCGCCAGTTAACATGGCCTCTCGTTAAACCGAAACACCGGCAGGTCAGTCTGACATATGCCGATTTTATACCGGTCAATGCTATAATTAATTGACAACATAAGTTATACGAGTTACAGTTCTCAAGGACGCACGCACACACGGACAGTCTCTTTTTCCTTTCTCTCAACTTCTCTGCCGTGTGTGGCGTGTACCCGCTCACCGTGTGAAGCGCATGTCCGCGCTATTCTTGCACATGTAGGGAGCCTCGTGAATTAACCAACATATTAGCAACATATCAGCTGTTTGAAATTCTTCAGCGTGTGTGCAGAAGATAACAAGTTAGCAATATGCAACACCTGCAAGGAAAAAGTAGGGCGTGGAGGGACGACACCAAAAACCAGAATCACATTTCTTTTGTTGGATGTGAAAAGCGTCACCCATATCGTTGGTCTGATTGGTTGAAGGACTATCCAATGAGCCCAGAGGCATTTGAGTGGCGTCCGTTGGTGACGCCCCTCTGGAAATGAACTGTCAATGAACCTTTCCCAGACCCACTTTCAGTTACAGCTGAGAAGGGTCTGGTGTTAACCAGGCTAGTCCCCTTTCTCTTCAGGGGCTGAATTAGGTCACACTTCAACGCGCCTGCAAAGCATTTGCCCAGCTTTATGCAAATGAATCTGTTGAACGCGACGCGACTATCCAGTAGAAGAAGACACACAGCATGACACTCTGTTGAAATTCTCGAGTAGCCAGACCCATGTCACGCGTTCATCCAATCAGCTGCTGGTCAGGGGCGTGGAGCATCAACCATGGCTGTATGACGCCGCGACACCACGCTTCAGTCGTGTCAGCCAAATGGATCTGTACCGTTACTTCCTCAAGCCCTGTCGTGGCATTATTTAATTTAGAAGATGCAGCGGTGAGTTAGGGAGGGAGACGAGCGTAAATGACAACAAACAAAATTAAATCTGACACAGAGAAATCTGGGACCGATGGCCGGCCAGCCAGAGTTCGTCTTTGGGAGAAAAAGAATAAACGGCATTTTGAAAAAGTTTCTTTTCTTTTTTCTTTTCCACTACATTGAAGTGGAAAAGAAAACGGAATGTGTTGTGGAAAAAGATGGGGAGAAATGCGTCCACAAAATCACAGGAAAAAACACAGCGAACCTTAAGAGACATCTCAATGTGTGCAATAATGGAATTGAGGTAAGTCAAGACAATAACGTAATGTTACTTTCTATTTTAGAAAGTTAATGCCAACTCACGTTAATGTATCTCATTTTAACGTTAGCTTTAGACGTTAGCCACTGGAGCTGAAAACTACTGTGTGTGTTTGTTTGAGAGAGTGTGTGGGTTCTTGGCCAACATTTTGGTTTTGTTAAACTACTAGATACTTATACTATATTGACTGGATTAAATAGAATTGCATTACTAAAAAGAGATAAAAATAACAATTTCATTGACTAAAACTAGACTAAATGTCATCAATTTTCGTCGACTAAAACTTGACTAAAATGTCATCAGTTTTCGTTGACTAAAATAAGACTAAAATGCTCTGACTTTTAGTCATCTGAAACTTGACTAGACTAAAGAGTATGAACGTGACTAAAACTAATAAAAACTAAAATGACAGTTTGACACAAAAACTAGACTAAAACTAAAATTAAAACAGGCCGCCAAAAACAACGCTACAAACTCATGCTATGTAAGTTGAGAGAATGGTACCACAGGTGCAACAAAGCAGGCCTGCTTAGTTCGTTCAGGGAATGATTGCTAAGGTTAACAAGGAATATGTTTACAGCATTTTATCTAACTGGGACGTTGGTGGGGGATTGCTGTGGACAAAGTGCACACGGCGATACACTGGCAAGAGCCAATGACATATAACCATTAATCCAACTAATTTAAATAGCTCCCGTTATTGTATTGTATGAACAGTTATCTTTATTTTATATTGTATGTGGCATTTTATTTTCAGGTCAGTGTCCAACATAACCTCGTAACATTTCCAGGCAGAGAAGTACTTCAACTTTGTGCCTCCAGAGATAATGGGAGACATAACAGCTGTATGATTACACAGTGCTGCCTCATCCTGCAATGGTCATGGAGAAAGTAAACACATAAAACATCAGGTTACTGATGGTAATGGCAAATATGTTTTAAATTACGGTCCCAGTGTTGTTTTCATGTTTTGACACTGTATTTGGAAAGAAATATTGCGGAATTTGTGCTGAAATGTCATTTTTCAATGCTGTGATAACCACAAATAAAATTCCATTTACCTTTATTGTATTGGCGTAAAGCAAATAAAACCCTAACTAACTGCATGGCTATATTCAACTATTTGTAATTCAGCTAAGCTCACCCTTTTATCAAGCTAGACAACTCTATTTTACCTAAATGCCAGTGACCTGGGCCTACCTGTAGTGAAGCTTCTTGTAGAAGACATTCTCAGTTTTACATCAGGGTCCTGGTCCATGGCAACAATGGTTGCCTGCCTGTTTTCGGCGGGCCATTGCATCACTGCATCATTTTCCCCACTGCAGAGGTGCAAGTTCATACCAACATAGTCTGGGTAGTCGCTGTCTTTTCCATTTGGGTAAACACTGACACCGAATGAGTAGCCCTCCGAGTTGTAGAAGCACTTGCTTTTAACTGCACTGCCATTAGGAGTGGTGGCGAGAACACGGGTGAAGTTGTGGATTTGCCAGACAGCACTGGGGCAAATGGTCTCAGTAAGAGTGATGTCATCGATTAAGATGGCGCCCGAGGAGTCGGCTGATCCTCTGATGCCTTGGAAGGAATAGCGGAACTTCTCTGTCACCTTGAGAGTTACATGGGCTATTTTCCAGGCAGCATCTCCATTACCTGGCAGACAAAAAGCAGGCGATTTGTTGTATATTTATTTGGAATTATTCATGAATTGAAAGGAAGTATTTAAAGCTATATACTAGTCTGGATCAACGAAAGTACATTTCCAGGATAATTGCCTGATATCCCTCACCTTCCATTCTCTGTGGGTTGCCGCTCTCAACAACAACAAACATCAAGCTAGCAATTGTGCAACAAAGCAGGCCTGCTTGGTTCCTTCAGGGAATGATTGTAATAAGATTAACAAGGAATATGTTTATGGCATTGTAACTGGGACGCTTTGGGGCCAATTGGAGGGGATTGCTGTGGACGAGGTACACACAGCGATACATTGACAAGAGCAAATGACATATAACCATGTGTGCAGCTAATTTAAATAGCTCACGTTACTGTATTGTGTTAACAGTTAACTTTATTTGATACTGTATGTGGCAATTTACTTTAGGAAATGTTCCACCAAAACAAGTTCCTTCCCGAGACTATTCTGCAGATCCACCGTCGCTGTGTCCGGAGCTTAGCCCCACACAAGGCGATTGTGATTGGTTTAAAGAAATGCAAACAACCCAGAGCATTTTTTTCTTCTTCTCCTATCCTAGAATGTATGTGTGGTGTAGCCATACTTTACTCTGCAGTGGTGTGAAGATAGGTCTGGTAAACAGTCATGTATAAAGTACTTGAAAGCAATACTTGAGTAAATGTACAAGTATCTTACCAGAAAATGACTTTGGTAGAAGTTAAAGTCACCTTTTAGAATATTACTTGAGTAAAAGTCTTAAAGTATCTGGTATTTACAGTACTAAAGTATCAAAAGTAATGTTATGATATTTAATGTTACCATATTTCCACAATACCATATTCTGGATGGTATTGCCCTGGCCTCCAGCACTACTGTCAGAAATCTAGGGGTTATTTTTGATCAGGATATATTCTTTAACACCCATCTAAAACAAACCTCAAGTACAGCCTTTTTTTCATCTTCGTAACATTGCCAAAATTAGGAATATCTGTCTCAAAACAATGCTGAAAAACTAGTCCATGCATTTGTTACTTCCAGGCTGGACTATTGTAATTCCCTACTGTCAGGTTGCTCAAATAAGTCCCTTAAGACTCTCCAGCTGATCCAGAATGCTGCAGCGCGTGTTCTCACAAGAACTAAGAAAAGAGATCATATTTCTCCTGTATTAGCTTCTCTGCATTGGCTTCCTGTAAAATCCAGGATTGATTTTAAAATTCTTCTCCTGACCTACAAAGCTCTAAATGGTCAAGCACCATCATATCTAGAAGAGCTCCTAATACCTTATTGTCCCACTAGAGCACTGCGCTCCCAGAAAGCAGAGTTACTTGTGATACCTAGAGTCTCTAAAAGTAGAATGGGAGCCAGAGCCTTCAGTTATCAGGCTCCTTTCCTATGGAACCAGCTCCCAATCTGGGTTCGGGGGGCAGAAACTGTCACCTAATTCAAGAATGAACTTAAAACTCTCCTATTTGATAAAGCTTATAGTTAGGGAGTGAGTAGTTGCAGTGTCCACCTAACTGCCCCACCTGCTTCTCTTCATAATTGTTAGATTAATAACATATAACAAAAGTAGAGGGAGGCAGGCCAGCACAGCCCGATCCGGCAGGGGAGAGTTCAAAGCCCAAACTGTCTACCTCTCCTTATGTCCTGTCTCTCTTAGTTACGCTGTTATAGTTTTAGACTGCCAGGGGACTTCCTTCCTTCCTTTGACACACTGAGCTGCTCTCTCCTCTCCCTTTCTATTACCATTTGTGTGCATCCCGTCCCAGAAATGCTTGTTACTAATCCTAGCTTCTGGGGAGTTTTTCACCCAGCGTATTTCCTTGGAGAACGTTGGCACCAAGATGTTGGTCGTCACTGTTCCATTATTAATTTGACTATTATTGGCACTGTTCATCATATCCCCAACCGGCCCGTCAGACACCGCCTACCAAGAGCCTGGGTCTGTCCGAGGTTTCTTCCCAAGAGGGAGTTTTTCCTCGCCACTGTCGCACTGCTTGCTCTTGAGGGAATTACTGTAATTGTTGGAATTGTTGGGGCTTTGTAAATTATAGAGTGTGGTCTAGAGTGTCTCGAGATAACTCTTGTTATGATTTGATACTATAAATAAAATTTTATTGAATTCAATTAATGTACTGTAATGTAAGTATTAGAAGTAAAAGTCTTTGATCATGAACTTTATCATAGCTTTCTAATAGTGAAGCATAATATTTAGGGTTTCCACACCTTCTTAAACGTCAACCCTGATCAACAAATCAAAAAACAGAAACAGAATTAAATTTTTTGTGAGAAAGAATCTTTCACTCCCAACGTACAAAAACATTTCTTGCAAGTAACGAGTAACGAAGATGCTTGAGGGAAATGTAGTGGAGTAAAAGTATACATTTTATTTAGGATATGTAGTAAAGTAAAAGTTTCCAGAAATATAAGTAACAAAGTAAAGTACAGATACGTGAAAATTCTACTTAAGTACAGTAACAAAGTATTTGTACTTTGTTACATTACAACACTGGGCCGGAATGAGATTCCGGAATGAGATTCTTGAAGCAACTCTGTTGTAAAGGCTAATGTTGCTCGGTTAGCACAATCGACATCATGTTAGAAAGCACAGCCGAAACAATTTGTCATGAACAAATTTGGGGTGGTGATGGCGCAGTGGATATGTCACATTCCTTTGGTGTGGTAGATCCGTGTTCAATTCCCACTGCGATACATCAACCAATGTGTCCCTGAGCAAGACACTTAACCCCTAGTTGCTCCAGATATGTAAGAATTCTAAGTCGCTTTGGATAAAAGTGTCAGTTAAATGACATGTAATGTAATAATAAACTATATAGTGTTAGCCACGATGCTAACGGCATTGATAACTAAGCCAAACAGTGCTGCCGCTACCATTTTTGTGATTTATAAGCAACATGTTTCTTGCATATTGTCACGTTACTGAAAATAAAATGTGTTAAAAAGGTAATATATGAAGTCAATGCTAACTCTGACAGCTGTAGGGCGCCGCTAACATTAAGCTGTCTCCATGAAGCTCCCAGCTAAGCTCCTATAACTCGCGACGCAGTTAGGAAACCAGAACGAGCTAGCTAACTACTGATAACATAAGCATTTTGGATGTTGATTTTAAAGTAAAGTCCGATTTCCAGCCGCAGCCTGTCACTCCCCCCTGTACTAATGTTACTCGGTATGTAACGTTAGCTCAGAATGCCTTATGTTTCTCACTCCCGTAACTTATTGTTCATCAGACATGAGAAAAGGGTGATTAGCTAACGTTAGCCAACCTTTTTATTAAAAAAAAAAAAACACATTTGAATAGTAATTTCAAAATTCAAATGGTATTGATTTTTTTTTACTGTTCAAATTATATTCGGAATTCGTTCCAACAGCCCTAGAACATAACGTAATGTATTTTTAAACACACTGCACACTGGCAGGGAGTGGGATTTCTAAAGTACACTTTCTGTTGAAGACACATAAAAAACAGCTCATAGCGCAGGAACGGTATGACGGAAAATGTTAGTGGTTTTGAAACCGTGACTTTTTCAAACCGCGATATACCTTGACACCGGTAACGGGCCCATGCCTAGTTTCATATTAATCTTACAATGCAATAAACTCCACCACTGCATCGATAGTAGGTGTTTTTCAATAAGGATTTGGAAGTGACAACATTTAAGAATGCACTCTGCATTAGACAGTGTATTATGTGCTGCCAAATGAATGATCAAATAAAATACCTGTAATGGTGTGGATCTTCTTGAAACTGTGTAGAGTCCCTGTCCCATCATCAGTCCTGACCCATATGACCAGTTTGTCCCCAGCGGCTCCCGTCATCTTGTAGAAGAACTCCAGGCACTGCTCGTCTCTCTTGGGGTAGAGGATACGTGACTCCAGCAAGGCGCTGCTTCCAGCTGCGCCCGAAGATGTGTCAAACTTCATGAAGTAGCCAGAATCTACAAAAAAACAGAGTGGCCATCGGTACATATTGTGTTAACTGAGTTATAATAATGACTGGGATTGGAAAATAATGTTATTTATGTCCTGTTACAACAGTATTTACCAAATGGCTAAAAAGCTAAGAAACATTTTAATAGTGTTGTAAGACAAGAAATTGAATGACATTATTTTGATATTGTTGTCCTTTGCATATGGCAAAACCATTCACTGGGCAAATCACACACAAATGATCACTCACTAAATGTGTGTTTTTGATTTTTGATTGTAACTATTTCATGTAAATGTTCAATCTTTTTTCAGTAAATCTCATAAGAAAAATATATGATACATTACATTAAATACATTAAATGCTAAGCTACCACCTGGAGCTGGAGTGTGTGACACTGTTTTGTCACAATTTATTTAATTGTAAGATTTTTTGTTTTCAGATTTATGTTTGATATTTGCGTATGATCTAGAAAATCAGCTCGGTACCTCTGCAGTGCCCTGTCAGGGTGTGGTCTGTATCAGCTGGACTGCTCAGCGTCTGGGCCCAGTCAGCGGTGTCCTCCTCATTCTGGATCATTCCACAGATGTTGATCAGCTCAAAAGAGCACTGGTCCAAGAGAGTGTGTGTGTTGGCTGGAACAGGACAGTTATCTACAGTCAACCTACAAAGCTTACAGCACTCGGGATGTAACGATGCATTGTGAATCGGTTAAAAATTGATATAAATGGGTAAATATTACAACCAGTTGAGATATGAATCGTGACGCAATGGACGCAACGGCCTAGGACTTCAGACGTCACTACGTGTTCTTAGTATATTTATTTGACTTCAGACATCACAACTTGTTCTTAGTTTATTTAATTGGTATTTATTTGAAGAGATTTATATATATATATATATATATATGTATATATATATATATATATATATATATATATATATATATATTTTTTTAAATTGATTATTTGGTCTTTTTTGGCCTTTAGAATAGCTGAAAACAGAAAAGGGGGGAAAAGAGAGAGGGGGGATGACATGCAGGAAACGGAAGCAGGTCGGACTTGAAACTGGGCCACTGTGCTAAGGACTGTGCCTCACCCAAATTTTCCACCAGGCGCATCTGTGGGTGTTTTAAGCCCCCAACGTCGTCTTCTAGGCAGTGCCGCATGGAAGGCACTAGGGTTAGGCAAAGGTTAGGGATAGGTGCCTTTAAGTCGACAGTCGCAGAGCTGCCTTGAAGTCAACGGTGGGGGCTTAAAACACCATTGAGTGCATCGGCTCTCGGCTCCGCTCCGCCAAAGATATGCACCAGGAAAATAGGGGTGAGGATTAGTTCTTAGCACAGTGGTCTGGGTTCAAGTCCGATCCATGTCCGTTTCCTGCATGTCATCCACCCTCTGTCTTGAGCTATCCTATCTAATAAAGGTCATAAAGACAAAACAATAGTCTTAAAAAATACATTTTGAGCATGTACTCCTTTCCTATCTGTAGTGCTGTACATGGGTGTAAAAGACTAATACACTCGGAAAAGCTGAGGGGGACTACTGTGATTATTCTTTTAGTGCAGCCTTAAAGATGAGAGCATAAATGTATTTCAGGTCAAGTGGGAAAACAAATGAGTAATTTACCTAAAGATGCAGATTTTACAGATTCCTTATTAACCTCTTTCCCTGCCAGGATATTGGATTTGAACCATATGCCTTTCACTAACCGTCGTGAAAGGAGTCACTCACCACAGTCGTACATGCGGTTGAGCCTGGTGATGTCTACTGCACTGAAGTCCAGCCGCTGGCCAATGACCTCATTAAAATACGGTATGGTGGTGGTGATTGTGGGGATGCTTTCGTTCTTGTTAAAGGACAGTGGTCTGTAGTGCATGATGGACTCATAGTCATATGGCGTGTTCAGATCAGTGATAAAGTCATCCTCATACTTCACGAAATTGTGGTCCTTCCCTGTGACGAGAAAGTAACATTGTCATGTAGATAGTCAGGGTACAATATCAACCCCTTCTAACAGTGCTACCATGTAAGAAATGTATAGAAGCTTTAAAACCTCCTATCCTTTCAAAAGTATGATCATTTTTTAGAATTAATCAGCCATGACAGCGATGCTGATATTGTGTGTGTGTGTGTGTGTGTGTGTGTGTGTGTGTGTGTGTGTGTGTGTGTGTGTGTGTGTGTGTGTGTGTGTGTGTGTGTGTGTGTGTGTGTGCACTTTGCCAGGTGTTTACATTTCTGTCTGTGGAGAGATTTTGACACCGGGTTAGCTGGTTCCATAAGTGATTTTCCCCATTCAATATCTCCAATCACGTTTCAGAAAATGCGTATATCATGAGTTCTAAGCCTGGAACCAAGCCAACCAGCAACGAGATGAATCGTGACCATAAAACATTTGATTTGGCGCGAAAGAACATTTTGAAAATTGAAAAAAAAGGCAAAGGTACAAGACTGTGTACAGAAACGATCATAGACTTCAGGGGTTGCAGCTTGTTCACAGGTGTGGTAAACATTTCCACCGTATCAGCGAACTCTACCAATCAGAGATGGGTGGGTAGTGTAGTACTTCTCTATGACATAGCGAATAAAACATGTTTTTCTTAAAACACGGTTAATATTATACAGACTTGTGGCTTTTACAGCGGCATAAACATAGCTTCTGATAAGTCTCCCTTGGATGGTTTAGACATTATGGCTAATAATTAAAATCCCTATGTAGAAAATCAATGGGATATTCACTTCCAGAACCACACTGTTGATCTCTATTGATCCCCTCTACTTTATGCACCTGGCTTGCATTGGCATCACGGCTGGTATGATCCCAACTGCAAGATGGCATAATATTACAGTCAGATTTAGTCATTGGAGTATTCCCTATAACCCTGGCCACAGCCGTGAATAAAACAAAACGTAAAATAGTTGTGACCCACCTTCTTCAATCTGGTCCCACCATATTTTGACATAGTCGTCTCTATCTGAGCGAGACTGTTCATGGTAAAAGCCCAGGGCATGGAGGAGCTCATGCTGCACAATAGCCTTAGTGTCACATCTGGCTCCAATGGACACATTCTGGCCTGTTCTATCATCTCCAACATATGACCAGCATCTGAATTGATAGAATGGAAAAATTCAGACGACAACGAAATCAACCTAAGGTGCTGTTACTGTTCATTTCATCACATCTCCTTATCTTAATGCCTTTGATGACTTGACAGCACGGCCCATAAAGTTTTGCAACAGCCGAGATCATTCATCAGGCCGAGTCAGCGTGGACCAATGCAGCTCACCCAGACAGTTTGGTGAAGGAGATGTAGCTGCTCTCGCCCTCATAGGGCTTGAAGTCCACACAGGATCTCAAACGGTATTCCTCAAAAGCCTGGAGGATCACACCTTTAGCATTCAGTTCTAGAATATAGGAAATTAATTTCCAAATCAGTACATGAACATGTACCTAGTCATCAAATTATTTGTTGGTGGAAATGTATTATTTTGGCAACGGTGTACCTAAAGAATCAGTTAAGATATATGGGATGGGGAACTTCCATCTTCTTGTTTGATCAAGGATTGCATTCCTGCTGGGCTGCAAAACACATTGAAAGCTTGGAGCGTTAAGTTCTTGACGAACGCCATCTCTACTCAGACTCTCTGTATACTCACATCAACAGCGATGTCTCCCTCAAACAGGTGTGTTAACCCTAAAACGGTGAAAAACGTGTTTAGTACACATGGATATCAGTCAGCAAAGCATGTGATCACATGTATCAACAGAACACATTGTTAAAGGTCCCATGGCATGAAAATTTCACTTTATGAGGTTTTTTAACATTAATATGCGTTCCCCCAGCCTGCCTATGGTCCCCCAGTGGCTAGAAATGGCAATAGGTGTAAACCGAGCTCTGGGTATCCTGCTCTGCCTTTGAGAAAATGAAAGCTCAGATGGGCCAATCTGGAATCTTCCCCTTATGACGTCATAAGGAGAAAGGATACCTCCCTTTTCTCTGCTTTGCCCGTCCATGAGAATTTAACCCACCCATGAGAGAGAGACATCATGTCCTCCCCTCTCCTCCTTAATAGCTACAGACACAGAAATGGCACATCCTAAGGAAAGCTCACTGTGGGACTGGCTCTAGTGGCTGTAATTCTGCACCAAGGCTGAATATCGGGAAAGAGACCTCAGATACAGTATTAGGGGACCACTAAGGTCTATATAAAAGAGACTTCAGATACAGTATTAGGGGACCACTAATGTCTATATAAAAGAGACTTCAGATACAGTATTAGGGGACCACTAAGGTCTATATAAAAGAGACTTCAGATACAGTATTAGGGGACCACTAAGGTCTATATAAAAGAGACTTCAGATACAGTATTAGGGGACCACTAAGGTCTATATAAAAGAGACTTCAGATACAGTATTAAGGGACCACTAAGGCCTATATAAAAGAGACTTCAGATACAGTATTAGGGGACCACTAAGGTCTATATAAAAGAGACTTCAGATACAGTATTAGGGGACCACTAATGTCTATATAAAAGAGACTTCAGATACAGTATTAGGGGACCACTAAGGTCTATATAAAAGAGACTTCAGATACAGTATTAGGGGACCACTAATGTCTATATAAAAGAGACTTCAGATAACAGTATTAGGGGACCACTAAGGTCTATATAAAAGAGACTTCAGATACAGTATTAGGGGACCACTAAGGTCTATATAAAAGAGACTTCAGATACAGTATTAGGGGACCACTAAGGTCTATATAAAAGCATCCAAAGAGCACCATGTCATGGGACCTTTGAAACAACATATTCTCACTTCCAACTCAGTAAAAAGCTAGTGAGGCTAGGTCAGGACTTCTTGGCGTCACTTTTTGATGCTCTGGGTTGGGACCACTTAGTTAGGCTTAAAGTTACAAAAAATGTATGTTTAAGTGACATACATGACAATAACGGGACACAAACCCCTCATTATAATTTCCTTTGTTTTCATTTTAAACAAATTGTATTTCGGGAATACAATACACATTTTCTATAGGCTCAGTTTTCCACTTAAAAAAAACAAACAGTGCTGGTTTCATGGTATCAGAATTTTGGATTGTAATCATGGAAACATTAATTGGTCATTTGACAAGGGCTGGGAAAATTGGTAGAACAGGCAGCCAAGTGACAGTACTCTGATCCAATAGAAGTCACCATTGTCAGATTGACGGCACTCTAGCCCAATGCATTGGTGTGGAGGGGAGGGGGGGGTGTTGGTGGTAAGTCCAGAGGGGGCCAATCATATTTCATATTTCAATCATATATATTGCTTTAAAAATATACCTCTATTGATGTCAAGTATGTCGTCACTCAGTTCACCAGCATCTGCATTATCACCTGGAAGAAACGTTTGTTACAGCGAAAAAGTAAAAAGCCTGTTTTATTTGAATATGATCAATAAAGTAAATTGGAACCAACCGATATGTGTTGGAACAGCTTGCACCTAGCACATGAAAAGAGATACATGCTAAAAAAAATTAGATTCAATTTCAAACACTTATAGACTTCTTATACATATAATAAAATACATACCTTCAAAACCAGAAAGACTCCAATAAGCGCAGCAATTTTCCTCCAACTGTCTCCAGAGCCCATGTCGTTATCCAGACACAAACCTGTTTCTCTTATGCTAGTGTGAACATGTCCATGAAGACAACAGCTGGAAGGGAACTTTGATCAGGATTAAAGTTTTTAATGAGTAACAGGCGTCTCACCCGTCTCTTCACTGACAGCTGACATGTTTGGCATGCACAGAAAATGACAGCAATCAGATGTTGACCCTGTACAGAGGCAATATAATCAACATTACGTTGATATGAACTCTGATCTTAAGTCTGATAAAACATGCAATTATGTTGTTAATGTGTTTGACTTTTGTTAGTTTATAAAGCACTGAACGGTTTAGAAAGCCTCAAGATGGCTATGGCTCAACGGAGGAGATCCATGGGGGCAAAATAGCTAGATTCGCCAACTGGACACAAGCTGGGGTCTGATCAGCCTCAGCTGGGTCGCCTGGATGATGGGGTATGATGTTGAAAGACCCGAAACACCCAATGATTCCAGGAACATCAGCGAAGATGTGTCCAGCAGCATCAGTAGATGTATTGATGACCTCTCAGGTGGTCTGGGACGGGTCTACTTTCTGTCACCAGAGTTGGAACTAAACATTGAGAAGAGGCGTTCAGTTTTTTTGCACCACATATCTGGAACAAACTCCCAGAAATGTGCAGGTCCACTGCAACTCTCAGGTCTTTTACATCATGGCTGAAGACCTATCTTTTTGATGCTGTCTTTTTTTTCAGTAATTGTTAATGTCTTACACTGCACTGTAACATTTGTTCTTGTGTTTAATACCTGTCTTATATATTTTTTATATTCTCTTTAACGGATGTTTTTAAAGAGCCCCAGACATGACATCTGAAAAAAATAAATTGTGGCCACAAAATTCTAATAAGTGACCACAATATACCAATTTGTGGACATGAAAAAACTGTTTGTTTACACCAAACAGTATTTTGTGGCAATAAAGTAGCCTAACTATAATGTGGGCATGTTCAGGCTATTTTTGCCTACTTCCCTTATTGGGTATGCTTACTGGGAAGTAGGCCAAAAATAGCCAGAATATCACCACATTAAAGTTAAGCCACAAATTAGTTTTCCGTGGTCACAAATTAGTATATTGTGGCCATTTTTATTTTATTTTTTTTATTTTTTATTTTTTTTCAGATGTCATGTCTGTGGCTCCGTAGTTTTTAAATGCTCTTTAATGTTTTCTGTAAAGCACTTTCAATAGCCTTGTTGCTAAAATGTGCTAAACAAATAAAGCTGCCTTGCCTTGCCTCTGGCCTCTCTGTGGCTGGGGACCGTTGTGTTTTACCAACTAGGCTTACCAAGTACTTACTTACTTACCAAGTAAGTTCTTCAGGAAGCAATCTTGGAATGCAGTACAGTGTTGCCTATTCCTGTCAAAACCATATCCTCTTTGTTAAGAACACTGCTTGTACATTCTATTCAATCCTCCTGTAGTGATTCATAGAGTGATACTGCTTGTACAAATTCCATTCATCCTGCTATAGTGATTTTATTAGAGTGATGATGGCCCCTCGTGCCAGACTAAAGCGGAGAGGGGAGCGCGCTTTCGCGGTGGCAGGGCCTCGTCTGTGGAACAGCCTGCCTCTAGAGATTAGAACAGTCCCCAACCTCGCTATCTTCAAGTCGTTGGTAAAAACCAACCTATTCTCATTAGCATATTGATTTCCTATTTGAGTTGTCCTATTGTATATTTGAATCAGTGTTTTAAGGTTGCTCTTAGCCTTGTTGTTTTTATTATGTGTTTTACGCTCTGTCTTGCTGGTTTTATGTCTTTTTATGCTAGCTCTGTAAAGCACTTTGGTCGATCTAGCGGCTGTTTAAATGTGCTATATAAATAAATGAACTTGAACTTGATGATGCCTTTGAGGTGTGCGTTAAAAAGTGTTTGACAAGAGAGTGAAGATTTAAACAAAGAACAGGGAAAAGTGCCAACACTTCTATCTGTCTGCCACATGTCATGTCTGGGGCTCTGTAGTTTTAACTGCTCTTTAATGTTTTATGTAAAGCACTTTGAATTGCCTTGTTGCTGAATTGTGCTAAACAAATAAAGCTGCCTTGCCTTGCCTCTGGCCTCTCTTTGGCTGGGGACAGTTATGTTTTACCAAGTAGGCAAGTTCTTGAGGAAGCAATCTTGGAATGCAGTACAGTGTTGCGTATTCCTGTCAAAACCATATCCTCTTTGTGAAGAACGCTGCTTGTACATTCCATTCAATCCTCCTGTAGTGATTCATTAGAGTGATGATGCCTTTGAGGTGTGCGTTAAAAAGTGTTTGACAAGAGAGTGAAGCTGTAAACAAAGAAGGGGAAAAGTGCCAACACTTCTATCTGTCTGCCATAACACCATTAATACCTGATAAGGTGCTACATTACTTTTCCTCTATCTTCTAATAACTTCACTGTCATATATCAAATGTCAACACAGCTGATTTAGTTGATATTAAAGGAGCACTTGCGCAATTTATTATTGCACTTCCATAAAGTACAGGGACTTACAAGAGACACTAGTAAAATGTTGAGGCAGCAAAGGCTAAGATGTTTTTTAAAGTCTTTAAATTCCCTGTAAAGACCCAGCTAGGTCATGTTCAGTTGAAATGGAAGCTGTGGTAGGGGTTAGAAGCAGTTAACTTAAATTATTTCACATTGATCAAATAAATATATCAAACAATAGTTATTTCTATGCAAGCATTTACAACAATCTCTGCATTTTTCTGTGGCTAATTTACATGAATGTAGCCAGATAGCTAGCTAGTTATGTAGGAAGATGATTTTGCATTTCTTACTGTTGTCATGTATGCTAAACTCTGATTAGTTGATTGTTTTTTAACCATCCATGGAAAATAGCCCTCAGTGGGCACAAGGACAGACCTATTTGAAATCACCGATCCAGTCGACAGCAAGCTGTGATCAAGCTCTTAAACAGCTGAATCCTGCATTTCCCATAATGCAACCAATAGCTTATTTTTTGTCAGACCATGACAAAATCATCAGTGGTATTTCCCTTAGTTGGCAAAGATCCTCCTGAGCTTCAGAAGACATTTTATAACAGCGTTTATAGGCTGAGTGGCAAGGAAACTGATCTCAATCATAGACTGGAAAAAATATGGCCATAGTCTCCGAGACGTCACCCATAGGTTTCTAAAGAGCCAATATAAAGCCTAATGCGGCTCGCACATGGGAGAAGTTGGCCTTCAGGGCTTTCTTCTTTCTTAGTCTTCTTAGGTTTTGGTATTAGTATATTGTGGCCATTTTCTTTTTTTCGGATGTCATATCTGGGGCTCTGTAGTTTTAACTGCTCTTTAATGTTTTATGTAAAGCACTTTGAATTGCCTTGTTGCTGAAGTGTGGTAAACAAATAAAGCTGCCTTGCCTTGCCTCTGGCCTCTCTTTGGCTGGGGACAGTTATGTTTTACCAAGTAGGCAAGTTCTTGAGGAAGCAATCTTGGAATGCAGTACAGTGTTGCCTATTCCTGTCAAAACCATATCCTCTTTGTGAAGAACACTGCTTATACATTCCATTCAATCCTCCTGTGGTGATTTATTAGAGTGATGATGCCTTCAAGGTGTGCGTTAAAAAGTGTTTGACAAGAGAGTAAAGATGTAAACAAAGAACGGGGAAAAGTGCCGACACTTCTATCTGTCTGCCATAACACCATTAATACCTGATAAGGTGCTACATTACTTTTCCTCTATCTTCTAATAACTTCACTGTCATATATCAAATGTCAAAGAAGCTGATTTAGTTGATATTAAAGGAGCACTTGCGCAATTTATTATTGCACTTCCATAATGTTCACGGAATACAAGAGACACAAGTCAAAAGATGAGGCAGCACAGGCCAAGATGTTCTGTCTTTAAATTCCAAGCTAGGTCATTTTCAGTTGAAATGGAAGCTGTGGTAGTGGTTAGAAGCAGTTAACTTAAATTGTTTCACGTTGATCAAATAAATATATCAATCAAGAGTTATTTCTATGTAAGCATTTACAACAATCTCTCCATTTTTCTGTGGCTAATTTACATGAATGTACAATGAACTGTCATTGGAGCACCGATGCTAACCACTGCCAAACCATGGTGGTCGAGCTGACTGAGTGACGGCGATCGGAGCAGTGCCGTGGCAGCGAGGTGACAGGTAGGCCAATTTTTCTTTAACTTTTAGCCTGGCAGCCAAACACTTATCTCTGAAGATTCATATATGCACGGGCATGTGAAAACCATGTAAATACTAGTTTATCAATTTAAAACCTAAAGCATTCGTTCCTCTAATTTCATGGTTTCCAATGGTCACTCACAAGGCAGCCACTTTTAAATCACAAAACTAAAGAAACACACCACCTGTCCTTTAATAGCTTGGATTAATAGTTTTTATTAAGACAAAGGTTCATGAGAGAAAAGTTCTGTGTTCAAAATGATGATGCATTTCAAAAGCTTATTTATATATTTTAACTTTACATTTTAAGTTTTTTTTAAATTAGGTTTATAATTCTGATAATGTATCATCCTTTCTTCTTGTTCACAGGTTGTTCTTTTCATCCCAGCTGCATATGTTGCACCTGAATATTTCAAATGAAAAAACAAAGTAACTTCACATACAAGAACGATATAATATGTGAAATAGAAAAGTGTCTGACCTCTAGTTAATCATGATGTGTCACCTTAGTCCTTTGGTTCAATGGGAACTTCTGTGTTAATCAGCGATGTTATATCTGTGGACAAAGAAATAATCACTTGTCATGCCTGCGTTCTGGTCCTCAACACAAACAATATAGAACAATAAAACACCAAGACATTGTAACAACATTTTTGGGTCTCTGTAAATTACAGAGTGTGGTCTAGACCTACTCTATCTGACAAGTTTCTTGAGATAACGCCTGTTATGATTTGACATTATAAATAAAATTGAATTGACTAACCGTCAAAGTCGATGAAGATGATGAGGTCATCGTTCTTGAGGTAATTGCGCCGCCTGAGGTCAAAGTGCTTGACAAAGTTCCTCCAGCCCCATGATTCACCTCTGTAGCAACGACAGGAAGGGTCGTACTTCCCCACCTTGGAGGGATTGTCCCAAAAGAACTTTCCATCGGATGCTACAAAAACACAAAAACACAGTGAGCAGTGAACCCACTTTTTCAATGATAATGTAGTCATCAAAGAACAACCTGTGCCTTCATATTATTAAAAGTAAAATAGTATAGATGGTTGAATGTTTTTAGGAAGGGGATGTTGGTAGGTCAGTCGGTCGGTCATATCACAACTATCGAAATATTCATCAGAGGCAGCGGTGGAAGAAGTATTCAGATCCTTTACTTAAGTAAAAGTACTAATACCACACGGTAAAAATACTCTATTACAAGTAAAAGTCCTATATGAGAAGAAGCC
This sequence comes from Perca schrenkii, assembly GCA_025617405.1. NCBI lineage: Eukaryota > Metazoa > Chordata > Actinopteri > Perciformes > Percidae > Perca > Perca schrenkii. The sequence goes on from CM046804.1 coordinate 3,361,429, forward strand.
TAGGCCAGACTTGAATACTTCACTTCCTCATACATACTGTATACACTGGTACTAACAAACAGCACATACTTCAGTTGTGCATACATATATACTTCACTTGAACATACATGAATACAAGTGAAGTAGATATGTATGCGCAAGTGAAGTATGCATGTACAGTACAGGCCAAAAGTTTGGACACACCTTCTCATTCAATGTGTTTCTTATTTTCATGACTATTTACATTGTAGATTCTTACTGAAGGCATCAACACTATGAATGAACACATATGGAATTATGTACTTAACAAAAAAGTGTGAAATAACTGAAAACATGTCTTATATTTTAGATTCTTCAAAGTAGCCACCCTTTGCTTTTTTTGATAACTCTGCAAACCCTTGGCTTCTCTCAATGAGCTTCATGAGGTAGTCACCTGAAATGGTTTTACCTTCACAGGTGTGCTTTGTCAGGGTTAATAAGTGAAATTTTTTCCCTTATTAATAAAAAAGCAAAGGATGGCTACTTTGAAGAATCTAAAATATAAGACATGTTTTCAGTTATTTCACACTTTTTTGTTAATACATAATTCCATATGTGTTCATTCATAGTTTTGATGCCTTCAGTGAGAATCTACAATGTAAATAGTCATGAAAATAAAAAGGAAACGCATTGAATGAGAAGGTGTGTCCAAACTTTTGGCCTGTACTGTATGTGCAAGTGGTTAGTATATATGTAGGCCTATGTGCTAGTGAGGTTTATATGTATGTGCAGGTGTTATGTGCAAGTAAAGTATACAGTGTAAAGTATAGTAGTAAATAAAGTATTCACTTCTCAAAGTCCTGAATTGAAAATGTTACTTTAGTAAAAGTGTGTAAGTATCATCAGGAAAATGTACTTAAAGTATTAAAAGGACTCAATGCAGGAAAGTCCTCACATTTCAGAAACTGTATACGATCAAAACAGTTCTGTCAATCAACTAAGTGTTTAATCAGCTAATCATTTCAGCTGGACTTGTAGGCATGTATACTGTTGGGTAGTTTTATTTACAATAAAACATCATGTTTTTTAAACTACATGTGTTTTGTGTGCCAAAATCTACTTTGTAAAGTAAGTAACTGAAGCTGTCAATTAATGTAGTGGAGTAAAAATTACAATATTTCTCTCTGAAATGTAGCGTAGTAAAAGCAGAAAGTGGCATGAAAAGAAAAAAATACTCGTAGTAGAAATAAAGTACAAGCACCGCAAATTTCTACTTTTAGTACAGTACTTGAGTAAATGTACTTAGTTACATTCCACCATTTATTGTACTGTCTTAATCCATCTGGTAATAATGGATAAGGGGTACTCACTCATCCTCATATCTGTCGTGAGGCTGCGTGCGGTGGACATCCTCAGCTTAATGTCAGGGTCTTGGTCCATCACCACCAAGGTGGCCTGCCTGTTTACCGCTGGCCACTTCATCACCACATCGTTGTCCCCGCTGGCCAGGTGGAAGTACAGCCCGGTGTAGTTCCCTGTGTAATCAGTGTAACTCGACAATGGCATGATACGGACACCGTAACCGTAGCCTTCAGGGCTGTAGAAGCGAGGGCTGTCGATAACTGTGTTGGTGTCAGCCGTTTCCATGATCTTGGAGAAGTTCTGGATCCTCCACACGGCGTTGGGGCAGCGTGTCTCGGAGAGGCTGATGTCATCGATGTAGATGCTGCCAGCAGATGCAGAGGGATCACCGCGCACTGCTTGGAAAGCATAGCGGAATTTTGCCGATACCTCCATTGGGACATGGGCGATCTTCCAGGTGTGGTCAGAATCCGCTGTGTCACAGGGAAAAGACGAGATGGCAAATGTTATTATGTGTGGCAATATTATTTGACAATTCCGGCGCAAAATGAACCTAGGGGTTAATACAACCTGATCTCACAGGATTCTGTGAAATGGGCCCACGGAAGAATTTGGTGAAATGAACACAGATCGCCGAAAATTCCGTGATGGGCCCATGGAAGAATTCCGTGAAATGAACACGACCCCTTAAGTTAAGGGTCATGGGTGGGTTAAGTTTCCATGACACACGGGACAACAACGGGACGGTTGGGTTTAGTAAAAGAAGAACGGGATGGTTGGGTTTAGGAAAAGAACAACGGGACGGTAGGGGTTGGGTTTAGGAAACGTGACACGCGAGACATGATCCCCGGCTACCTATCCTGGGTGAAAGTCCTGTGTTTGACCCGTCCACCACCCCAACCAACCTCCCTAAAAGGATTTTCGGGCTTTCATACTACCCGCTACCATAGTTGCTCCTAATGCTACGTCATCTTCTCACTGACTTTACATTGGCATTGTTTTCCGTGGTGGCGACACAGAATTTTTACACATTCCGTGCCACCACCACGTAACGCAGTGTTAACAGTTCGTGATCATTTCACGGAATTCTGTGAGACCAGGCTGGGTTAATAACATATGTGTTCCTGAGTCGACCGTTCTCTGGGACGTGTATGAAAACTAATCAAATGTGTCTCTTGCTTGAAACAAGCTAGCGTAAACAGGTGATTAGCTTCTGACGCTAGCTTTCGGGGCAGAGGGTAAATCGCTATTTTATACAACGAATGACAACCAGTAACCAATAACATAACTCAAACACAGCATTCATGGTTCGACTGGTCATTACTGTTTTCCAAGATGCGCCAACATGTAAACATGAACGCTACTGTCTTTATAATCTATCTTTTTAATAAACTTTCTGTACACTTACAAAGTTTTCAATGACACACAGGACAACATGTAGGGACTGTCTTTATGCTACCATTGAAGTGTGGTGCTATTTTGAGCCTTGTTAGTGGTATAAAATAGCGATTTACCCTCTGCTAGCGATACATCTGATTAGCATGAAAACATGTCCCAGAGAACGGTCGCCTTGTTACACATATGTTATTAACCCCTAGGTTCATTTTGCGCCAGAATTGTCCTTTAAAGTTACAATCACGAAGATCTCAATTCTGTTGTTTTTGGCGGCACCTATGGCGATGAGCGGTAAATGCAGGTATTCTTTTGGATCTCACTTTCTTTTGTATTTAAAGACTTTTATGATAATAATTTCCTCCTCAGTCATCGCTCTGTCATTAGTTTGTTTGGCCATTTACTCATAACGCTACCAGAGGAAAAAAAAGTATGCCCTTTCAAACACAAATAAGTAGAATAGTGTTCTGTTGGAATTTTGGACAGAGCCAATCCAGTTTTTACGCTATGCTAAGTAGGACTGTTACTTTCATAAGGCCGATTGTCCACCAAAGAATTTTTTTTCCAGCTGCAAATGCCAGGCACTCTTCTGAAAACACCCAGCTGGGAAGGCTGGAGTGCTTTTGATGCTCAGTGTTTTTTTTCCAGCTGAGAATAAAATTTCCGTTGACCAAGATTTTCTTTGGTTGAATACAGTCCTAATGCTTAGCTAATAATATGCTGGCTGTATCTTCATATTTAGCACATAAACATGACAGTGGTATCAATCTTTTCATCTTACTCTCGGCAAGAAAGCAAATAAGCTTATTTCCCAAAGTGTTGAACTATCCCTTAAAATAATGACGCAGTGACAAACTTTACGTCAATTTTCCAAACCTGTTACCTCTGTCTGTCTGACTGTGTGTGAACAATGCTGTTAACTGTCTAACTTGTATGTTTTGTCATGTCTTAAAATAACTTGATTTGAATATTATTTTAACCAGCTGAGCAGCTAAACAAATGTTCAAATGAATATTTGCCTTGATGCAAAGCTGTGTCTTTATTTAGGGCCAGGTAGCTGCTGTGAAACATGTCCCTTTCACAAACATGCCCTCTTAATAAATACCATAAAAGGTGTGTATTTTCTTCATTCTACGTATGGTGCCTGTGCCGTCATCTATCTTGACCCAGATCACCAGCCTGTCCAAGGAACTTCCAGTCATCTTGTAGAAGAACTGCAGACACTGAAGCTTCCTCTTGGGGTAGAGGGTTCGCGATTCCAGCAGTGCGGACTCCTGAGGCTTCCCAGTCATGGTGCTGAAGTGCATAAAGTACCCAGCATCTAGAGAGTGAAGATTCTGTCAGTTCTGTATGAACTGAGAATAATCAGTATTCGGGATTTTAAAAGAGACATTATTCAACTCTGACCTCTGCATTTTCCCAGCAGTGTATGATCCTCTGCACCCACACTGCTCTTGGTATGGACCCAGTCAGCATCATCAGAGGAGGCCTGAATCATCCCACAGATGCTGGCGTACTCAAAGGAACACTGGTCCAGCAGGGTGAGAGGACCAGCTGGGGGAGGAAGGGGGTCAGGATTTGGAGAGACATGTTTCAAATATTTTTATTGAAAGGATTTGTGCACAAGTCTTGACATTTATATGCAATATGTAACTGCTTTGCTTTTTACAATTATTTTAAAAGCAAAGTTTAGAGCAAATAAGAAAGGAAAAAAGGAAAACGAGGAGAAGAAAAAAAAAGAATTGGAATTGGAGTCATTTCAAAGTTTTGGCTCATTTTGTGCTGAGCAGGCTTTTTGTACACACCATAGACTGTATAGATAATAGATGTAGCAGCAGTGACGTCACCCATTGGTTTATTGGTAAACGCAGACCTCTGGGTACCATGCTATAATATGCATGTACTGCAGTAGAACACAAACTCATTTACTGAGGTATTAAATCAAGTGAGAAGTAGGAGCATTTTCCCATAGACTTCTGTAGACTGCTGGAAATTAGATAGAATGCAGGATTAAAGCGATTCCGCATTGGCTTCACTTTTCAGGCACTTTTCAAGCTTCTTCCATTATTTTTACAGTCTATGGTACACACTGAATCCTACTCCCTAAAAACTCTGATGAGAAAAACAGATCAACATAGAAATGTACCCCTGCAACATATACGTACAGCAGTTGTACATCCGGTTGAGCCTGAGGACGTCCATCTTGCTGAAGTCGAGGTACTGGCCAATGATATTGTAGAACTCTGGGATTTTGGTGGTGATAGTGGGGATGGATTCGTTCTTATTGAAGGAGAAGGGCCTGTAATGCATGACGGACTCGTAGTCATACGCCGTGTTTTGATCGGTGATGTAGTCATCGTTGTATTTGTTGAAGTTGTGTTGCAGTCCTGCGGGAAGTTTGAAGTTGATTTAGTCATTCTTACCTACCACACACAATGCCATAATAAGGCTTAGAGACATACTGTAGGTTAATAACATTCTATTTTATAGCATTACTTTCAATAATAAAATACTTTTTTGTTTTTTACAGAACACGAATGACAAAAGAAGAAAATGACGGAGTATGAAGTTTCTAGACATACCCGGTGTAACCTGATCCAGCCAGATGTCGACATAGTCGTCCCTGTCTGTGCGGGACTGCTCGTGGTAAAATCCCAGAGCGTGGAGTAGCTCATGTTCAATCACCGCCTTGTGGTCACAACCTGGCCCCAGAGACAGAATCTGGCCGTTCTGCTGGTCACCAACGCTGGAGAAACACCTATAGTAGCAGTAGTAGCAGTTGATTAAAGTTAGGGAGACCTTAAAACCTATGATTAAAGCTGATTTCAGTGGATAAGATAAGATTAGGTAAACTGTATTGATCCCATAATGCAGTTCAAGTTTTTTGTCAAAAAGCAAAGGAAAAAAGTGAGTGAATGATAAATATAATGAAATAAGATAAAAACAAGACAAAAAAAGCTATATACACTATGCTATCTACTACTGTATATGTACTGATTTTACATATCTCCGCAATTCAAATCAACGGCCAACTGTCTACCTGGACTTGGTTTTTGGTGTTAGCGCTGCATCACAGTGATTCTGTCTATACCGGTATATGAATGTGATTGCGCAGGATACTAGCAAGAGATGGTGACAGAGACAAAAACGGTGTGACATTATGTAGACAGAGTGATATAAAGTCATTCCAATTTTTTTTATTTTGCAAATGCAGCCATACCCTCCTTTCTTTTCAAACTTGATGAATGTCTTCTCTCCCTCATAGGGCTTGAAGTCGATACAAGACTTCAGCCGGTACATTTCAAAAGCCTGGTGGACGCAGCCCTTGGCATTCAGATCTGAAGAAGTGAAACAAACAGTCAGAGGACAGAATATGTTTTCATCCAGATGGTTAGAAGCATAGATATAGAACAATATCTATGGTTAGAAGAGTCTTTGAGGATTCTGGAATAATCCCCAGAACCGCATTTAACTGTCGAGAGTTTTTCGAAGATCGCAATTAGGTGTGGGCAATATATTGATATTATACTGTTTTATTATTTGCCATTATCTACTTAGTTATTAAATCCACATTGCTGATGATTTTTTTTTTTTTTAAAGGACAGCTAGGTGAGAAAGGGGAGAGAGAGGGGGAAGACATGCAGGAAATCGTCACAGGTCAGATTCCAACCCTGGACCTCTGCGTCGAGGCATAAACCTCTCAGTATATTTGCTCCTGCTCTACCAACACACTGATGATTATTTAGAAAAAATCTCATTGTGTTAATATTTTGTGAAAGCACCAATAGTCAACCGTACAATATCGCCGCAACATCTACATCGATGTCTTTGGTCAAGAAAATCGTGATATTTGATTTTTATCGCCCAGCTCTAATCAAAATGTAACTCTGTTACTCGATTGAAATTACATGAGAGCCACAAGCTTGGGCCAACTCTGGGCCACATATATGACCAGTGGTAGATAATGTATTCAGATCCTTTACTTAAGTACAAGTAGAAATACCACACTGTAAAAATACTCTGTTACAAGTTAAAGTCAACGATCAAAACAGTTTTGTCAATCAACTAAGTGTTTAATGGTCTAAAGATTTCCTCTGAACTTGTAGGCCGTTGTATTGTTGAATAGTTTCATTTATTAGAAAACATCATATTTTATAAACTACATGTGTTTTGTGTGCAAAAATCTGAATTTGTAAAGTAACCAGTATAAAGCTGTCAGATGAATGTAGTGGAGTAAAAAGAACAATATTTCTCTCTGAAATGTAGCAGAGTAGAAGTAGAAAGTGGCATGAAAAAGAAATGACAAAAGTAAAGTATAAGTACCTCAAAGTTGTACTCAAGTACAGCAGTTACATTCCATCACTGTAAATGACACTGTACTTGATATTAAAAAGAAACTTACCCAAATCATCACCAAGAATGTAAGGAATTGGAAATTTCCATCTGTATTTTTTGTCAACCATGGCATTCCTTCCTGCCTGTAATAAAAAGAGGTGTAAAAGCACATAATGGAAACTGTGATCATAAACTTAATCAAAGCTAATAAACACACATACACACAATAAATCCCATTTTGGTATCTCACTGATATCAGAATCAGAATCGGCTTTATTGGCCGGGTTTGAGTAAACAAGGAATTTGACTCCAATAATCTTTGCTCTAAAAGTACAACACTTAACATTTTACGAATAAAAACAGAGATGAGAATATAAAAAAAATACTGTTAGTGTACAGTATACAATAGAATTTACAATTTTACAAAAAATATACAAAAAGAGAGGGAAGTACAGTGCAAGGCAGGTCAGTGCAATGATAATATATTAATAACAATATTGTGATTGAAATAGACATGAGGTAGATGAGCAGAACTGTGGTGATTGACTTTGTTCAATGTAAGGTTGGGGGCTATTTCTGATTTCTGTTCAACAGAGTGACTGCTTGGGGAAAGAAACTGTCTCTGTGTCGGCTGGTTTTGGCGATCAGTGCCCTGTATCGCCTACCAGAGGGAAGGAGGTTGAATAGTTTGTGACCAGAATGTGATGGGTCTGCAGAGATTAAGATGCAGATGATTAAGATATATCACTGTAGTTACAGTGTAACAGGGGTGTCAAACATACGGCCTGGTGAGCCTGAACCAGCCCGCCAAAGGGTCCAATCAGAGAATATCCAAGTTCTTTTTCTGTAAATTTACGACTTTAGTCTTTGAAATTCAGACGTTTTTTTTTTCTCAGTATATTACCCCTCTCTACCGCGTTCCTTTGGATCCCACGCAACTTTCTAGGCAAGTCCCGCCCTACGAAGCAGCCCCAATTGGTTGGGGTTAAGCATTGACCTTTGAGTAGTTAAGGTTAGGATAGCTGAGTATTCAGGGGATAGGACCTGAACAAATTGGGTTCCGTTACATGCATCGCTATTTCTACATACCGTGGAAGTGTGGGGCTGTTTTGAGCATTGTTGGTGGTAAAGAAATAGCGATTTCTTTTTACTTTACCCTCTGCCCCGACGACTAGCGTTATAAGCTAATTAGCGGTTTGTGCTAAAACTGGTCACATTCGATTAGCATGAAAACATATCCCAGAGAACGGTCGACTCTGTACCTCTGTATGTGTCCGTACCCAGATTTGTCCTTTAAGTCCAATTTAAAAAGATATATTAATGTATTTCTTTTTTTAAACAAATTAAAGTTTTGAATGAATCCCAGGATACATCTTGTGGCTATCACTGTTATGTGACCCAGATAATGTAATAACACAGGTACACAGACTTAAAAGTAAACCATGCCTCTTTATTATCATAAAACATTTTTCTAACTGTCATATTTGTTGCTATGAACGGGTATAGGGTCAAGTGCTAAACAAAATCAACAACTTCCAGTTACACGCCCTAAAATCATAGCTAATATCAGCAATTCATTGCAGTTAAACAAAGAAAATGTGATTATTAAAAAAAATTGACAATTAGAAAATGATTTAACAATTGTTACAGGCCTATACCTTGATTTAATTTGCTGTTGTCAATAATGTGTATGTGTCGTGGACCTTGATGTGATTCAATGCCTGCTGCAGATCAAATTTCCTTCGGGATAATATAGTTAAAGTTGAAAGGTTAATATAGCCATCAAAGTACAACTTACTGGAATTAAAATGTCCCCTTCAAACAGGTTGGCATCTGACCCTGCAGAACAAATTATAGTTAGCTCAGCAACAAACAGTGTTACTCAACAATTACACATTATTCCAGTAAATCAAGGACGGAACTTTGGGTTCAACGTTGAGATTGTGTATTAAAAAAAGTGACAAAAACAGCAAAAAAAAAAGACGGAAAAAGCGACAAAACAACACAAGGCAACACATTTTGGAAAAAGCGGCAAAAACTTCAAAAGTTGTCAAAAAAATAACCTCGGAAAAGGTGATAAAAACTCTGACAAAAGCGACAAAATTATGAACTCCTCTACACAACATAAATTACGCCTAAAATACAGAAACAGTTGAAACTTCTGAGATGTTGTAGCTCACCCGGGTTAAGGATTGGGTTCTCATCCTCACCATTCTCATACACCTCTGTAACACAAAGACAGACACGGCTCAGTCTCTTTCCACAGCCTTTCAACAGCTCTTATTTCTTTCAAGAAAGAGAATGTTTTTGACATACCATGAACCTTAGGGGAAACCGGTATCTGAAGAAAACAAAACCAGTGTAAGTTGTCAGTTAAATGCCATATCACATAATGCTTACCAAGTCATGAATATATCTACTTACAGTAAATGAAGTGGCCAGGGCCGCTAAGCCAAACAATAACAGCACTCGCTCCATCATCACGCTGTGTCAGGTAAACGCTGCTGCTTTGCTTTAAATATGCACGACGTTAACAAGATAAGACCTGTAGCCCTTGAAACATTAATGCTGGGTATAAAGAGTAACTGAAGGACTTTGACTCAACTGTGTTACTGATTGGTGAGCTGATTCATCAAGTGTAGGCTACATGTGCAAATGTACGGAAGAAGATTAGGGCCACATGTGAAAATATATATTTGAGTTCTGAGTTTAATGCCATAATTCTGAGAAAAAAAGTCAGAATTCTGACTTTAATCTCAGAACTCAAGACATTTTTTTTACATGTGGCCATAATCCTACAAATGTCTGCAGTAGCATGCTGGTTTTTTTTGTTTGTTTTTTTTACACTACCTGTGTCTGTTATGTGGCGGATTATCGGATTTCGTTTTAACATCCCATGGAACATGTAACATCCCACTCTTGGGCTGATTTGGGCCGCTGGAAAAACGAAAACAAATGCGGCAACACTGGCGTTTCACACTAGTTTGACAAAAATATGCAAGACTGTACAGCTGCAGCCTGGAGCCTCCCGCCTGGTGCCGTCGGGCTTCTACTTTTCGAAATAAAATACAATAACCTACATAGCCTAAATTCAGTCAGTGTACTGTTTGAAAAATGATATGTACAATAACTGTTTAGGTTAGGCTTAATGTTGCTGGCATTGGCATCAGCTTTATGGCAAATCTAACACAATAAGTAAGGGTTTACTTACTTTGTATCAGCGATAGCTACCGTTTAGCTTGCTACTTAGCCAAGGCTTCGACCGAAAGTGACATTGTTCGTGAAAATCTTTATATTGTTTTGGGGACAATGACATGGATAGCTAGCTTGTGTTGTTGTTCAACATACTGTCAAATTATTTTCACTGATTGCCAACTGTACACAATGTTATTGACTTTGAATCTTGCTAGCATAGCGTTAGCTTTCTGGCTTGTAGCTAAGCTGAAGGGTTCTACGAGCTGAGCGGACTATAAATGTCTCCCGTTGCTAAGCGTGGCAAGTCGTATCGAAGGTCCTTCCTATTTCCTGGAGGAGTGAACAACATTTGCATTGCATAAGAACCTTATAGGATGGGAACAATTGTTTCAGGTATTAAAACATAAACTAATTTAAAAATGTATTTGGCAAGTGACCATGGTATAAGCAGTTTAATGCCCTTCGAGGTGTCCATTGTCAGGTATTAATGAACTTCGGCGGAGGCAACCGTCCTCCACGTATTTAATTTATCGCAAGTAATATCATTATTACGATATTCAACAACGTTATCGCATATTTTCCTCATATGGTGCAGCCCTAGTTTTTATCAGGTGAAAATATGGCTTTAAACGCCCTCCCCAAGGTAAATCAAAGAATTGAGTTGTATCCAGCAAAGCCGCCTTACTGGACAGACCAATTGTCTGAAGTAGAGTTCACTTCACAATGTTCTAAAGGTTTAATTTGGCACACAAGAATATATACATTTTCTAACAGTCACTCCATTCAATTAGATGACGTGAGAGTAGATATATAAGAAAAAGGCCCCATAGGAAAGGAGGATTGGTTCAAGGTTGGTTTAAGCAGATACATTTTCAGAAAGGAAAACAGTGTAACAATTTAAGATGCAAATTATTTCGGATGAGAGAGGCTTTGTTCAGACTTTTCACTGAATGGAATGGCCCGATACCATTTTTTGCTTCCCGATACCGATTCCGATACCTGAACTTGCGTATTGGCTGATACAGAGTACCGATCCGATAACAGTGTGTCATGTATTTTATTATGTTTTAACAGCTGTATACTACTATCCCTGTATGGATGTGATATTAATCTTTGTTGTCTGTCTGGCTCAGGTTAAACTCTTAGTGAAACATGAACAAACACAAACAATGAATGCCGTAGAACTTTCTTTTATTCTCCAGTTTGACAGTCAGTTATAACGGAAAAAGAACATGGGCGGAATTTTGGGCTTTCATACTACTAGCTAGCGTTGTCACCCTAAATACTATGTCATCTTCAAATGTCACGTAGCTGCTGCTCTGCTGTTACATATTCACAGCACCAATTCTTCACACATTTGCTGGAGCTCTAGTCCAAAAATCATTTAGATTATGCTGCCATTTCCTGGTAGACTGGATTATTACAACGCTCCACAAGCAAACAGAAAAAGGCTCAAAATAGATTGATGTGGGTTCAGAATCAGAGAAGGATTTTATTGCCAAAACAAGATCAACCATGTTCAAGTATAAACACTAAAGCCATAGAAATGATGACATTAAAATAAGTATAAACGCTTAAAACATAAAATGTAAAGACACTAAGGAAAAAGAAAGACTGAATAAGTATATTTTTAGTCTATGCGCTTAAAGGTATCAATATTTTCCAGCTGAAGAGAGGACCAGCAGTCAGACATCTTTGTGCACATGACAACAGAACAAAGCTGCCCACATTCTTTCTTCACACATTTGCTGGAGCTCTAGTCCAGGGTCATTTAGATGATGCTGCCATCTCCTTGTATACAACTCAAGCAAACTGCAAAAGGCTAGAAATAGATTGATGTGGGTGCAGAATCAGAGAAGGGTTTTATTGCCACAATAAGTTACAATTATGTGGAATTTGCCTTGGTGAATGGTGCATACATAAAAAAACATATAACACCTTAATATGAAATCAACATAATATACAGAAACAAATATATACATTCAAAATAACTGTTGCATAAGAAAAAAGAGGCTAAATTGTATATGAGGAAATGATGATGGAAAAGAAATAACAAAAATATTCAGTTTCAGTTTATTTCATTTATTCAGCACTTTAAAAGCAAACAAGTTTTGCACCAAAGTGCTTTACAAAGACAAACATATGTATACAAGCATAAAACACACATAAAGATACATATATACACAGATGTGGTGAAACGTTTGCTTCAGCAATGTTCGGATAAAGACGACAGTCCAACCCACTATGGGCGGGTTGAAAACATGCGGAAGTAGCTCCTACTACTGGCTGTAGTCCATTGCCTCTGGGCAGAAATGCCTCCGATGACGGAAAACGGCGATTTTTGCGTCATCAGAGGGTTATTTTCCAGATCAACAATACAGAGATCTCTAATCTCAGGGAAAATACTACTGTGTTTCTACTGATACAAAGCTCAATGCTAAATCGGAGAAGTATCCATTAAATAGACACAAGTTGAAACACAAATTAAAAACCCAGTAAAACAGATAAAAACACAAGAAAGAAAAGAAAAAAGAAAAACAGCTAAAACACAATTAAAAGCCAGAGAATAAAAGTGTGTCTCAATTTGAAGCATCCACAGACTCCGAAGAGCCTCTACAGAAAGGTCCTGTCCCAGGCCTTTGTTTTCCATTACCGGGGCACAGCCACCATGCCATGGTGGGCCGATCTGAGGGGTCTGGTGGTACTTATTTTTTACTACTTAAAGAAAATCATAGCCACACAAGAGGCATGACGGATTTGATTCCTCTGAGATTTAATAGTTTAATGCCAGGGGACCCCTTCGCTGAAAGAGAGACCGAGTAGGGATCACCTATAGTAAGTACGTAAGTAAAAAAATATTAAATGTATTTATACAGCGCTTTTCACAGACAGGGTCACAATGTTCATAGACGACAAAACATAGTAGAAAACAGTAATAAGAATAGAATAAAGTACAAATACAAAAAATTATCAATAAATAAAGGACATGGGTTACCCAAAAACTATCCTGAACAAGCGAGTCTTCACTTGTCCCTTAAAACAGTCCACATTCTCAGCAAACCTAATGCTGGTTGGCAGAGCATTCCAGAGTCTGGGTGCCATAGCGGCAAAGGCTCTATCACCACATGTCTTCAGACGAGTGCATGGCGTGGATAGCAGATTTTGGTTGATAGACCTGAGAGACCGGGAGGGGGTGTGTAGGTGAATTATGTTGGCAAGATAAGCAGGGGCCTGACCGTGTAGAGCCCTATAGGTTATGGTGAGAATTTTGAATTGGGTCATGTAGGTTACAGGAAGCCAGTGAAGGGAGCAAAGTAGAGGGGTGATATGGGTGCGCCTGTTTGAATGTTTGAATGTATGAATGGCAGTCAATGGAATGCTAACGGGAGGTGATCGCTTTGTAGCATCAAAATGGTGCCATAAGAGGTTTGAGTTCTGAAGCAAAGCTAACCCAAGGCGGTAAGCTTCGAATAACTTTTGATCTGAAGCGTTTAACGACTCTATTTGTCCATTAATTATTTCTAAAGAAACTCGACAATGTATAAAAGGCTCCATTACCTTGTATCTCACGTTATGGCTCCGTAGCAGACGTTTTTGTAAAAATAGGCTAACGATTGTGTCATAACCAAGCGACTTACTGTCGCATAGAAGAGGAATTTCCGTACAGTACATGAGAAGCTTGCAGGCAGTTTCGACTTACGTTAGCTGTTTAGGTTTAATTACTAATGTTAACTAGCATTTTAGTTAGCAATAATTAGCCTGTGCCCATGTTATCTCCTTACATATACCTACGCTCTCCGTCTCTGTAAGATTGGGAATGATTGAGATTTCTCTTGGCACAGCTACCAGAAGACTTACAACTTTCAGACAGGTTGCTCACGTTACATTTACGTTGTCTCTCTCAGTTGGAGGCTGCGCAGTAACGCTCAGCGCTCACCGGAAAAGTGCTTCTAATTTCCTTCACTGGTCTCCGTCCAGAGCAACGGGCTCTGTTGGTCCATTTTATATATATGTCAATGAGCTTCAAAACGAACAAAGTGGCAGTTGGTCAAGGCCACACCCCCACCCTCCGCCTTGCAGGAGGATATTTTGTTCCACAAATAAGCCAATTTATCTTTGATGTTTGCATTCACATTAATGTATATTTTCAGACATTTCAATTTTTTAAACAAACTTTCAAAAGATTTTTTTTTCTCAGGACCCCCCCCTATGGGTCCCCCCTGTTGAAGATCTCTGGTCTAATGGGTAAAAACACATTTGTCTACAGTTCAGAAGTAGGCCTAGAGGAATAATCTTCAATAATCTTCAATCATTTTCTCTGAGCACGTTTATAAAGTGGCCTTAAAACCAAATGGTTACAAAGTAACATGTAGCATTCTAAATTTCAATTCCAAATGTTTTTAGATGTTTTTTTATGACCAACAAATAAAGAAACATGTTGACATGGCAATCCCACCGCCTGCCTTTATAAATATGATGATTGTACTGCCTGCACTTGTTGCCATGTGCTGTTTTATCTTGTGGGGTGATAGGCCTACGTGTTTTTACTAGCTAGATGACCACAATGGAAATAAGTGTTATGACTTCATTGTGTTTTTATCCTCTGTGATTTTTAATATCAGCCTATGTAATTACTGCTGTGCTTTTGTTATAAGTCAAGCAAAGGAGTCACTATGTCTCTTGTGTTTTTAAAATGACCTAATTCAACCACTAGATGGCCACAAATACCCAGGCAGCCCTGTCCTGTGTAAATCCCTTCAATTTACAAGTACATTTAGTCCTGATTTGAAGAGATATAGGATGCAAAGAGGTAAAATGGACCCCAAATCTAGTCCAGCTGTTGGTTTTACTGATTCATATTTTGACTGGAAGAAATATTTGACTCTACGTGGTTTTTACAATACACTGCATATTATATTGTATTAAGGATAACTGCCAACTCCTACAAAAGAGTTTATACTAGGGTAAGGTTACAGTAAAGGGGTTTCTATTATACGTACTGAAAATACCAGCTCTCCCAATCTCACTGTAATGTTAATGTTACTTGGTAAAATAAATTGTAGTGGTTGTTAAATTTTAACGTCATGGACACAATGAGTAGGCTATTCCCTTCATAGTCTGGATGTCATTTTCAGAGGTTTGTACATGTAGCTAGCTAACGCTTGAGACAGATGGGAGCAGTGGTGTATTGACAAGTTATACTCAATTTATTGTTAGCAGTGTTGCAGAAATCTTAAACTAACGTAAAAAAAAAAAAAACGTAATGCTAACGTTAACTTTATCTATTACGTCGCACTCACAAACAACGTTACTCAAAAGTAACCAGCTTCATGTATTGTGCTAGGTTAGGGATGTAAGAGGGGGAACTGCAGATGACGCAGATTTATTGCACTACTTCTGAAATTTTACTCGTAACGTTAGTTGGCTCAATAGCACATTAGCATGGCTTAGTAGCACGTTAGCTAACGTCAGCAAGGAACGTTCATGCCATGGCGAACGTTAGATTCACTAACATGAAACAGCTTTTAGGACTTAAATGTTCGCAAAAGGCAACGATTTCATAACTATCATACCAACAGACAGCAATCTGTAATATTGTTTATATTCCATCTGATGGAGGTGAGCTGCAACGTGGACGAGGTGGCCGAGTGGTTAAGGCGATGGACTGCTAATCCATTGTGCTCTGCACGCGTGGGTTCGAATCCCATCCTCGTCGACAGTTTTGAATTCTTTTTTTATTTTCTCATATAGTTTTGTTGTAGCATTACCATACTATAAACAGCCCCAATAATACTTTAGACAAGCATTATTGTAGCAAATGGACTGCCAAACAACATTCTAACGATTCCTAACAAGTCCTAACACAGATCCGAACATTGCTAATACATGGGTAAAAGAAACAGCCAATCAGTTCCTAGAAACGATGTTGCGACGCATCCAATTAACAATTGCTGCCTCGATGCACGGTTGTCTGATTGGTGAGTGACCTTTGCCATCGTACAGCATAAGGTTGTCATGCGAATCTCGTCGCTGATTGGATGGCCACCGTTTAGTCACAGGTTACAAACTTTCTGACTAAAATAAATTGTGAAATGAATTACTGTTACCAGTCAACATATTTTTCATTTGATAGGGTGGGCTATACCGTTCATTTGATGGACATATATTCCTGAAATATGTTGTTAAACAGTGTGAGTATGTCATTATTTGGGTGCAGAGTATTGTTAGGCTGAGGGGAAATGTACTTTAAATGTAAACCCAGTTTGTTTTTTCCCAGTCAGCAGAGAAGGCAGGGACAGCAGCATCCAGTGCTCCACAGGTCTAAGTGTTTGTGTTATCTTTGTTATGTTTATATGTTATATCTATGTTTATGTTAACAATTCAATTCAATTTATTTATAGTATCAAATCATAACAAGAGTTATCTCGAGACACTTTACAGATAGAGTAGGTCTAGACCACACTCTATAATTTACAAAGCCCCAACAATTCCAACAATTACAGTAATTCCCTTAAGAGCAAGCAGTGCGACACACACACACACACACACACACACACGTACACGTACACCTCTTTATTGGAGGGGTTTGTGTTCTTTAAAAAAACACATACACCTTTGGTGTTTGTGTTATAAAAAGAAAAATAATAATAATAAAAAACTCTTGTGGTGTAATAGTAACACATCCCTCCTTTGGGTAGAAGATTCCAGTTGCAAATCCTGGCAAGAGTGTGCACCTTGTTGGCCCAACCAGTATTTAATTAAAAATTAATTTATAACATAATTTAATCTTCATTTTCTCCTTCTTTTCTCATATTATTATTATTATTATTATTATTATCACAACAAAGCATTATTATCACAACAAAGCATTATTATTCTTACCAATCCTATTTGTAAGCGATATTTGATACATTTATAGCACTTTGTAAGAGTTTGCATTGACACGTTCCAATCGGGGATCGAACTGGCGAATTTCTCATTTTTCTTCTCTTTTTTTCCTCTCTCCCCCCTCCCCCCCTTTTTTTGTTTTTCCTTCGCCCCTCTTAGCAGTCCCTTTTGCGTTGTGCTCTGCACGCGCGGGTTCAAATCCCATCCTTGTCGACCGTTTTGAATTATTTAAAAAAAAAAAAATGTTCTTCCTCATATAGTTTTCTTGTAGCATTACCATACTATAAACAGCTCTGACGATACTTTAGGCAAGCATTATTGTATTATTCTTTTTTACACAGTGCACTTTAATCAAACCACAACTCTTATTCCATTGTTTTTTTTTCGTCCTTTAGTTTTAATCCAACTAATCCTCATCTGCTTGATAGGCTCTGTTGTGACAGCCTTCGCTTGTGTCCATGTGTTTCTCGTCGCAGCTTTCCTGGGAACCAGCAGGGCACCCTACGTCTCCTGTAGCGCCGTAATGCCTCCCATCCAGTCCAGGAGAGAGGTGGGTGGCGGCTGCCTGTTCTCCCTTTAGGTTGTCTGTGGCTTTGCTGCTTGTTGTCTGGTCAAGATAGAGGAAACACAGAGAGTGAACATACAAGGAAATAACCATCCATAGGCCTGCCAGTGTATTTTGACATTACCTTGTGGTCACGATGGTGTTGATCTATGGCATACTGGTATTTGGCTGCATTCAGTCCTAGTGCACCAGCTAGTCTCTCTCCAAGGAAATCGCAAGCTAATTTTGGCAACAACGGCATACAGTAGTTAAGTCGGTGAGACTAAATTCACAACTATAATTAGGCCTATTATTGATTTACTATGCTTTGTATGTATTTAATGGTCACATTACGTACTCAGCAGGGAAATCCTTCCTACTAGAAGGGCCACTTTCTTGAACCTAGTCTGTGAAAGAAGAGACAGAAACAAACAGATGATACGAAGGACACTCAATGACATCAGACATGACATTTCTCTCTAGACAATGCCCCACCCTCTCTGCAGGTTCTCTGAAGGGAGATCTGTTGGAGGACTGCTCTTCTTCCTCGTCTTCCTCTTCACTGTCGTCCTCCTCCAGAGTTTCCCCGCTGGAGAAGTAGGTGATCCTCCTCTGTTTGGTCAGGGCAGGACTCCCAAACTCCGTTTCCTGTACGTCAGGTGATGTCTGACAGATAGGACAAGCTTTTGTTTGTTTGACAAGTTGTGCGCGTATCACATTACCTGTGTGTGGCATGTTGCCATTTATAGTCTTTTTAAAAAATATATATATTTACAGACTACATCAGGCTCCACAGTAAAGATTTATCAAAGTCCCACACAGCTGTTAAATGTTAACTTCCACCTATTTCTAATGTAACTGGACACAACCTGAGCTAACACGTCTGTTTGTCTTGCTTCATTATTACAACACTTACTTCCGGGTGGCTGTTGTTCATTCTTCATAAGTCTTTCTTTTCTTCCAACGCAACACGTTCAACCCTGTCTGGTGTCACAGCCGTAACCGCGTGTCTGCCCGTCCACGGCCGACTCTGCTTTGTGGAGAAAAGCAACTACATGACACAGGATCCCTCTTGAACCCTGAGACGGTGAGTGCAGCGGTGCAAACCTTATCATAAGCAAGTAGTTAGAGAGCTGTCGCTGGAATGCAATCAGTTTCTTTCTTGGGCTTGAGGAGGGCTGGGCTTGAGGAGGGGCTGGGCTTGTTGCGTTGTGAAGAATGTCAAGGTTTATTGCCAGCTTTAACCCTCATGTAGCTTTGTGAGACCATCCTGATCTCCAGTTTTCCACTCGCAGATCAGTCTGGCATCTTGAGATAGAGAAGATTTGGAGCCGTTCGCCAAACGACCGGGCCAATCAGCGTTGGTTTTGAGGTGGGTTAGGTGGTGATAGACAGATGGTTTAACCAATCAGCTAACCAGTATTTTCAGACAGCGGTCCGGGAACCTGAAATGGTGCCTTTTATTCCTAAATTCTCGTTACACAAACGGCAAATCTCCTTTACCGACATGTTGCTTGCTTGCTGAGCTAACAGCAGGGGCGGGCTTGTGGTTGTATTTTCATACGCTTCGTGGATCTGATTGGTTGATTTGGCCCGTCTATCACCAACATAGGTGATAGACAGATGGTTCATCCAATCAGCTAACCAGGATTTTCGCCCCTTCCCAAAAGTTCTCCAACGGAAAGTTCCCAGATGGATATGCCGAGCAAATGTGAAGCAATCCATCTGGCGGAGTCAGGTTAACCCTCAGGTTGTCCTCGGGTCAATTAGTTTTTTTTATATCAGAAATATGGGACGTTGAAATAAGTGCCGGAAATGTCAAAAGAAGTGACAGAAATGTAAAAGTGACAAAACGTTGGGAAAAGTGCGAATTGTTTTTGAAATAAACGTCAAAAACAACGGAAGAAATTGTCAATAAACTTTAAGAAAGCGCCCCCAAACTTCAAAATAGTGACAAAAACGATAAATCGACAAAAGCGATAAATCGTCAGACGAAGCAACAAAAATAGAAAAAGTGATAGAAATGTTGAAAAAAACAACCTTAAAAGTTCTTTTTTTTCATAGTCGAGGGGAAGACAACACAAGGGTTAAATGTTTCCAATATCCCCCTTATATTTGGCCCTTAGGTGGCCTCAAAGTTACATAAATCCTTTGTTACACACTTTTTTGATATCATACCTACATTGTGTTCATCTGCTGGCTGCAGCACTTAATATTAAATTCTAATTCTAATATTTAAATCCAGGAGTACACTTTTTTTTTTTGCGATGTTTCCCTTAAACTAAGCTAAACTAAGGCATACTTGATGTTGACTAAAATGTATTTAAATTACATGACAGATAACAGCAAAGCGGAGCCCAACCAGCTCACAGATGAAATTTTTTTAAATAAATTGTGGGTGGTGATGAGACAGTTCCAGAAAGATAAAACATTGAACGCTGAACAAGTTGGCAGAAACATTTAAAAAGTTGCGGTTTGATCGACACGGAACGTATTGTATCATTTCCTCATTGTAAAGTGTGTTGATTTCATTGTATACCAACTGCTAAAAGTGCATTATGATGAGTAGCATGTAGTACGTACTATATGGATCTACTGTGTAGTATGGATTCGGGACACGGTGCATGTTGGGAAAACGCAGGCTTTCTTTTTAGAAATGTGTCGTCTACGAGTTCAAGCCGAGATAACCGATTACATCACCGGTTATTTTCTTTTACGCAAAGCGCGACAAAACTCCTCCAGAGAAACAAAATACATCACACAAAGGTTTTAAGCAGCATTTAACCATGACCAGTACAACTGACCTTTATGTGTAAAATTGCTGGAGTACCCCCGTTTACATATTAAAAGGTCCTATATTATAAAAGGTGAGATTTCCATGTCTTTTGTGATTATACATCAGTTCAGGAGGTTCTATATAAATACTGGGAAAGAATCAAAATGCTTAATCCACAGATAAAGGCCCACAGCCCGCATTCAGAAATAGGCATTCAGACAGGTCTTCTGTACGGTTATAATGTCACAACTATACTATGTATGTACAGCCAGGAAGTGCAGCTACGGTGCAGTTTCTTGCTGCAATTGGCAAGAGCGCAGAGGACCCAGAAATGCTGACTTGGATTTTTTTTTGGGAGGAAGGACTTAAAAAGACAGAGGGTGAATGCACGTATATTCAGACAGACAGTATGAGAAAAATAACGTATTCTTTTCTTGTTGTCCTCGGGTCAAATTTGACCCCATTCATAAAAAAAAAAAAAGTGTCTATATGAGAAATGTTAGGTTTCTTTCATCCAAATTGTCAAAATAAATAACGTGGAGGTTTCTACACAACACTCTCCACAAGTCAAATAAGTGATCAGTTCACTACTTTCATTGAATTTGGGTGTTTTTATTCAATTTTATAGCATTAGAAGAAATGATAAAAGAATGTTGAAAAAAAGTGGCAAAAATGTCGGGGGGGAAAAAAACAACAAAAACGTCAAATCGACGAAGACATCGGAAAAAAAATGTCGTAAAAATGTGGTTAAAAAATAAATGAAATAAAAAACGTCAAAAAAAAAATCGACAAAAACGCTGGAAAAAGCGAGAAAAGGGTCTTACGGTTCAAGTTTTCAGTTTTGACCGAGAACAACAAAAAGTTGTCGATGGGGAAGACAACACAAGGGTTAAAGCATGTAAACATGTTCAAGTAGAAACCCAAAACACAAGTATGAACCCCCCCCCCAAAAAAAGCGCATATGGGACCTTTAATAGACAGGATGAAGTTTAAATCATTTTGACACACTGTATATAGGCATAAGACGTGGAAGGGTGAGTTTATGGATGATTTAATACAGTTAGAAATACATTTTACATGAAGGACACCATTAGAGGAGGAATATTGAGCTAAAGGAGTGTGCATTGTAATAGTGATCAGACACACTATTAATGAACAGTTGCCCTGCTATGCCCTGCTATATCCTGCTACGCTCTGCAGTGCCCTGCTACACCCTGTAACTCCCTGCTACGCCATGAACTATTACAACTACTATTTCTAGTCATAGTTCCATTATCTTTACTGTGACTGTTATTGCCACTATTCATCCCACCCCCGACCGGCACCGTCAGACACCACCTACCAAGAGCCTGGGTCTGTCCCAAGTTTCTCCCTTGCTCTTGGGGGGAATTACTGGAATTGTTGGGTCTTTGTAAATTATAGAGTGTGGTCTAGACCTACTCTATCTGTAAAGTGTCTTGAGATAACTCTTGTTGTGATTTGATACTATAAATAAAATTGAATTGAATTGCCCTGAAAACAATAAAAGGACTAGCATTGGACTGATTTCAGCTCATTTAAATCTGCCGTTTCAGGTATAAAAACGGGTTGAGTGCCTCGGGCATTATAATTCCATCAGATCCCCACTGAAATCCCTGCACAACCAAATATAAAGTGCAAAGGTGTTACAATGTGCTATAATGGTCTGCCTTCCACTACAGTTAAGAGTCTAGCTCATGTTAAGCCAATACACATGTAGGGGCATAAATGAGTACATGTTGGGCAGTATGTTACAGTTTATACAAGTCTCCAGCAATGGATAATTCTGCTTTAACAGACGTGACTTTATTTTCAAAAGCGGTAGAGTTTTGACAACTTCTGTCAGCAGCACATTAAATAACTTTTAGGAACTCCGAGCTCCCGATCTGAGAACGCTCATCTTGGTCTTTGAGGAAGGGGATAACACTCGATAGATGTACACTATATTGCGTCAACTATTGACAACAGCACTCTCTCCCAGCGACTGACAAGTTTACAAGAGTAAGCATTTTACTGTATGTAATCAACGGGCGTTCCGGTGCATCCACTGAAACATAAAAATCAACATCACCAAAAACCTATGATTTGGAGTAACATAGAACTGTATACGGTCAGTGTTTGCCAACTAAAAATTTCATTATATAATCGAAATAAATTAAGAACTACTATTAACAGGGATCCATCCCAGAATCCCTAAGCATGTTAAAGAAAGATTCAGCCTCATCCAGTAAGAAAGTTTTTCTCAAATGAATAGAAGTAAAAAAAAACAAAAAAAAATAAAGAATAGACAGCTACATCTTGTCATGTACAAAAAGAGCTACAGTACATTATGTCGTGTGATGTAAATAAAGTATTGATTGTTAAACGGCTACAGCTAAAACAAATAAAACCAGCGAAGACAGGCAGTTCATTTGGTCTGTCCGTCTTTGATTTACATTTCAGGTCTGTTTATTATCATTAAACGTGTTTTATGAGGACGTTCGGATCAAATCGCAGCTTGAAATGCATTCAAATCATCTTAACTATATTTTTGGAATACAGGCCGATTGTCGGAATTTCCTACAGTTATCTATCCTGGATGGTTGCATCATGGTCTATGTAGTGGGGGGGAAATTCAATTTGTAAATCTTGTCAGATGCTACTATTGCATCTTTTGTTTAGATCCATATCCTGAGGCTATGTTCAGCACGCTTTTATAGGCCCCTTTTTGTTATTTGGGTCATTTAAATTCAGACCAGAGCACTCCAGTGCCAAACCATTTAAAACCCTGTAGACACTTCTGTAGGAGGCCACAGTGAGCAGCTTTACATTGCAGCCAAAGGCACCATTAATAGGACTACTTCACCAATAAGGCTTATTGATGGTTGTACTTGAAATAACCCCATGTAAAAACCTATTCCAAAGGAATCATTTCAGCGGACGTGTAATTACTAACAATAAACTGAAAGTTTTCATCTTTAAAAATGTTTCAGGTTTACTTAAGGATAATTTGTGTGCTGTTAAGAGGAGGCCTGGCTCTGGCTTAGATGCAAAGACTGTCACACCCAAATACAACATGCATTTCAAACCTTAAAATGTTCCACATCTGTCATACGTTTGGAGTTCTTTGAACACATTTAAGCCAGCAATTCAGTGTAATGACAGCTTTTCAGCATTCACACACATTTTCTGCAGGAAATGCATTTTCTAGTTACTAACAATAACCTAAAAGAACTTTGCATCTTTTGAAATGTTTGAAGTTTACTTTAAGATAATCTGTGTGCTGTTAAGAGGAGGCCTGGCACTGTCTTAAATGCAAAGACAAAGACTGTAATACCCAAATACAATACACGTTTCAGCATACATGTAAAACACTATGGATTAATGTTGCCAACAAAAAAAAAAAAGAAAAAAAAAAAAGAAAATACATTTTTCTTATTGAGGTTTACACAAAAAAGAAAATGGATTTTTTCTCTACAATAGATGGTTCTGAAGTATAAGGCTGAAAACGGAACGTGGAGGGTTTAGGAGAGGACACAGCCTGTGTCCTTCTGAGGCTTCAGATCTGGCTCCTTCATGGGTGTCACCTCCACCTCCTTGGGCTTGGCCTAGCGTTAAAGCAACAACACAAATGTGAAACAACACAGCCTCAACAAACAGATACAAACTATGAATAAGGTTGGGTTACTTTTCAGAATCAAGACTGTAGACATTTGGTGTTTTTGCGTACTCTCATCCAGCCTATGTTGCAAATAGGGTTGGGCGTCGTCGTGATTTTGACCATTCTGATTCCAATTCTGTTTCTTCCTTTCGATTGCGGTTCTTATCCATTCTCAATTCCAAATATTTGAGGGGTGGAGTTGAAATGCGTAGGGCTGTCCTCGACTAAAGAAATTTTTAGTAGACTAACACTTATAGGATTTTGTCGACTAATCGATTAGTTGATTTAATTGACAGAGCTGTGCGCTTTAAGAGGTGGTTAAGACTAGAAAAGCACAATATAAATGTAGTTAATTAACCATCTGTAAAACTGAGTTTCTCCACAATTAATCCTGCAAAAGCACCACTTTAAATCTTGTGTTTACCATAAATGTGCTCATAAGTTTCTTGGAAATGAGTAATTAAGCACGAATAAGCATAAAAAATGACTAATCGACTAAAGAAATCTTAGTTGACTAAGACCAAAATGACCGATTAGTCGACTAATCGACTAAGAGGTGGCAGCCCTAGAAATGCGTCACCTGCAGAATTGTGTATAAAAATATTTGCAGTAGAATTAATATAAGAGGTCTGCACCTCTTTCCGTGTGTGCCCCCCCCCACCCCGGGTAAGCTACCACCACAAATAGAATCTAATTTTGTGGGAAACACTGCATTGGAATGGTATTTTTTTTGTTTTTTATTAAACCGTTCCAAGTATGAAACGGTTCTCGACGCCCAATCCTAGTTGCAATAAACTTTGCAGTAAGCCGCGGTACCTTGTCGTTTTTGGCTCCCTTGGTCAGGTCGAAAGTGGCGTAGACTTCAGCAGTGCACTGCTCGCTGAGCGGCGGCAGCTCGAAGGGGACCGGCTCAGCCAGGCCATAGCTCGCCTTCAGCTCCAGCTGGGGAGGCTCCGCTGGGACCTTGTGGAAGTATCTGAGGAAATGTATCCAAAGTTACAATTAAAGAGGGGACGAGTTAGGAGAAATGTAGTGCTTAAGGGGCCGGACACATGCTGTGTTTTTTTGCGCCCCACAAATCCATTGTTGTCAATGTAGACACACGCAAGAGTGATGCTGGCTAGGGGTGTAGCCATACATCGATCTGGATCGATATATCCATTGAATCCTCAACGATCCAATATTATCGCTACAAAGTCAAATTATTGATACATAGTCATCTTTAAGATGAGCCTTTATTTTGAAATCCCCACTTCAAATGTACTCTTATTTTTATTTATTTTTTAAGATTCTTTTTTTGGGGCATTTTAGGCCTTTAATAACACAGGACAGATGAAGATGTGAAAGAAAAGGGGGGAATGACATGCAGCAAAGGGCCGCAGGTCGGATTCGAACCCGCTGCATCGAGTAGTAAACCTCTATATATGTGCGCGTGCTCTACCAACTGAGCTAACCAGGCCACTCAAATGTATTCTTTTTATTTAAAAAAAAAAAGAGAGTAGTTTTAGAACTTAGTAATGAAATTCCAAAACCATATTTTAGTTGCTTTGTGTGTGTGTGTGTGTGTGTGTGTGTGTGTGTGTGTGTGTGTGTGTGTGTAATCAAAATCGTATCGTGGCAGACTTTGTTATATCAGTAAAATATTGTACCATTGTTGTATCGTGATAAAACGTGTGATTTACACCTCTAATCATGGCACACAATCGGTCCCAAGCGCCTTTTTTTCAGGGCATGATGGCTGTACCCTGAGATAAACAAAGGGGTTAGGGTTAGCAAACTGGTTAGCACAGATCCTGGAGGTAACCTGTTCCAACTAGCCTACTGTTCTGAATAAGTGACAAAATAATGTTCCTATTTACATGTTGTGATTTGTATAGTCACAGCATGTACAAATTACAAGGTCACATGAGACACAGCCATCTTCTAACTGTATACATACTGGGAACTATATTCTCAGAAGGCAAAGCACCGCTACTTCTGCTACTTGGGTGGAGTGATTTGCTAGCAGCACCTGAAGCCCTGTGGTGAGGAGTAGAGAGTTCGCCTGGAGTTGGCTCAGAGATGGAGTAATAGGGTCAACAATTACTAGACAGTAAAAGCATAGTGACCTGTTATTTCTACACCCTGTGACTATACAAATCACAACATGTAAATAGGAAAATGTTAGCGTTATTTTGTCACTTATTCGGAGCAGTAGGCTAGCTGGGACCAGTTTGCCTGGCGTTTTCCAGGCGGTAAAAGACGCGGCATGTGTAAAAGGCCTAAGAGTAGATTTAAGGTTTGATAATGTTGATCTCTGCTCCTTAGAGCAATATCACAGAGGCTTCAGTGTTGCACCTAGACTTGTGTAGCAACCAAAATGTTACAACTGGGAGAGATACAGTATGTATATGCAACTGAAGAGTGTGCACACCCTTTTACCACTTTTATAGAAAATGTTATGTGCCTGTTGAATAAGTACAGTAGGGGCTTCCACTTCAGAAAAACAATGCATGTCTACAGTGTATAAGTATGGGTCTGCCCTGACTGACTCACATGAAGCCATTTTCTCTCTGGCACTTGTCCAATGTGTTTTTAATCAGGCCGCCCAGTTTGAGGAAGAACAGCTGCTCTGATGGTTTGGCTGTGGTGCCCGGGCCTTTGGTCTGACGATACTCTTTACACAGTGCCTCGGCACGGGAGTAACCTGAACAGAGAAGTCTTCATGTTAATGCAAAAAAAAAAAAAAAAAAATCCGGAGGCAGTAAAGCAAGGGAAGCAAGTAAAATCTTCATTTCATGATGAGATGGGTCCAAAAAAATACTGCAGCAACACACAGGAAACAAACACACAGGAAACACCTGTGTAATGGCCTATATGCAAATAACAAGCAAGAACGGAAAGCGAGAACGGAAAGAAACAGAATTGATTTATAGTGTAACATAAGTGCTCATATTATGCTAATTTTCAGGTTCATACTGTAGTTGTATTTAGAGGTTGTACCAGAATAGGTTTACATGGTTTAATTTTCAAAAAACACCATATTTTTGTTGTACTGCACATTGCTGCAGCTCCTCTTTTCACCCTGTGTGTTGAGCTCTCTGTTTTAGCTACAGAATGAGGCATCTCACTTCTGTTCCATCTTTGTTGCGAGTCACACACGCAGTACCTAGGTAAGGACTACTAGCCAGTCAGAAGCAGAGTATGAGGGCGGGCCACGCTAGCAGCTAGGTGAGCATTATAACGTGTGTTACAAAGTGACAAGCGTTCGTCACAGAAGTAAAGGCTGGACTACAATAGAACTGTTTGGAGCAGTTTGTGAACAGTGTTTTCTGTTGGGGTGGACTGACCCAAAAAAAAAGATATATAACACAATAAAGGTAACGGAAAAAGCCAAATGAATAAATAAATGAGCACTTTAAAAGGCGCTGGAATATTTACATGATGTTATTGTGTGTGTGTTATTATTACCATGATATCAATAGTTCATTTTGAAATATCACGGTTATTGCCAATAACTCGACTGACTAATGTTTTGGGGCTTTCCTCTTTATTTGATAGTGACAGTGGATAGACAGTAAAGGTGAGAGAGAGATGGGGGATGACGCGCAGCAAAGGGCCACAGGTCGGATTCGAACCCCGGCCGCTGCAAAGGACTCAGCCTACATGGGGCGCACGCTCTTACTGGGTGAGATAGAGGTTGCCCTATAATAAAGTACGTTTTTAACTAATGTGTTTGGTGAAAATGCACAAAAATGAGAAGAAAAAAGAAAAGAAACCTGTGCTAGAAACTGAATTTCTAGCTGAACGTAGAACTATATGAATAGATAACTACATTAGTTATGCTACATTAGATGACACGAATGCTTGATTTAAAGACGGATATACATACACTTTTCCGCCTCCTGGAGAGATCTTATAGCCTCGCCACACTTGTCACTCGCCAGCAGTGTCTGTCCATGATAGCAGTATGCCTGAAAACAGAATTAGTAAGTACAATCAGGAGCCTGATTTGCCATTTTGCTTCCGTCTATGTTAAGAAGAGTAGGTTTCATTAAAGGCACGTATGCTTAGTAAGGTTCCTTTGCATAAACAAAAGTACTAGGGCTGCACAATAGAGCACTTTTTTTTTGTTTGTTTTTTTAATTGTTATCGGAATATCAACTGGCACAATGAACACATCACGAAAGGCTGCGACACATCGCGAAAGACGCTCCGGTTTTTTGTGTTTAGTTAAAAGTAAATATCAGCAGAGAATTGCAGGTGCCTTTTATATTCAACTCAATGTTCAATTTGTTCAATAAAACAATATTGGAAATGATTTCCTTTTATTTGTTTTAAGTTCAACAAGCAATTTGTTGTATTTTAGCAGAATACTGAAAGCAGCGGAAAGGCAGAACGGAGTAAACTTTAATATCGGTTTATTTATCGCAAGTAATGTTATTGCGACATTCACCAACATTATCGCATATTTTCTTCACATCGTGCAGCCCTAAAAAGTACGGTGAACTGCATCATGAACTTACATAAGCCATGTAAAAGTGCTGCTTCAGCTGAAAGTACTTCCTCCATTTGCTACTGCACTCTGGCTCCAAGGTGTTCAACGTGTGGTCTGTAGACAGATTATAGAATGGTTATGGCTTTAGCACTTTCTTGGTGACTGAGCACAGCTCTTATATATTTTTTTAACCATAGTTGTAGTCTCGCATTGCCAGACCTATCTCCACAGCGCTGCGGAGGAAGGTCTGGCAACAGGAGAAAACACTCTTGGATAGGAAGGAGAAAAAAAAAACGCTCTGGGTTTTTTGCATTTCTTTAAACCAATCACAATGGTCTTGGGCAGCGCTAAGCTCCGGATGCAGCGACGGTGGCTCTGCAAAATGGTCTCTGGGAAGGAATTTTTTTAAGGTGGAACATTTGCACACCGCAAAACAAAAACGCCACATACAGTATTGAATGAAGTTAACTGTTCACACAATACAGTACCGTGAGCTATTTAAATTACGGTAGCTGGATACATGGTTAAACGTCATTTGCTCTTACCATTGTGTCCCCGTGTATTTTGTCCATAGCAAATCCCCTCTAAATCAGTCCCAAAAACATCCCAGTTAGAGTCAATGCCGTAAACATATCCCTTGTAAATCTTTACTATCCTTCCCCGAAAGAACCAAGCAGGCCTGCCTTGTTGCACGATTCAAATTTTCTGCAAAATTTGACATTTTCAGCGCGGAACATTGCTCAGAGGTTGCGGTTAACGTTTCCTCCATGCGACCAGAGTTTAAACGTAACACAAAGAAAGCACAAAGTGAGGGAAAAAGTAGTTTTTTACCCAGACCCCAAAAAAATAATACATTTATAGCTGTAATTGCAATACGGTGAAACAGTGATTTTTTTGCCTACGGTTATCATATCGTCAGAATCTCGTACCAGCCCGTGCCTTAGAGCTGGGTGATATGGAGAAAATCAGATATCACGATATTTTTGACCAAATACCTCGATATCGATATTGTAGGGTTGACAATTGGTGCTTTCACAAAATATGCACACAATGAGATTTTTGATAAATAATCATCAGCTATGTTGATATAATAACTATGTGGGTAAAGGCAAATAATAGAACAGCTAGAACAGTCCGGTGTGTTCAGAAAATGACATCACTCTACTGTAATGCACTTGTGTCGTATCAGGATATTACGATATCCAAAATTGAAGACGATATCTAGCCTCATATATCGATATCGATATAATATCGATATATTGTCCAGCCCTACCGCGCCTACTCTCAACACTTCCGCGACAGCTCGGATTATTACACAGTATTTTACACACTATACTAAGTGAAGTTTACACACTACTTAAAGTAAAAAAAAAAAGAAAAAAATGAATTGCCAAAAATGTAATACTTTTAACAGACATTTTCAAAAATCACAAGTGCCAAGCATACTGACCAGCTTTTTGATAGAAGTTCGCCGTCTCGAATGCCAATGCTGCGATGAGCGTGGCGTTGTGCTTCAGTTCAATCGCTCTGGCAATGGTCACTGGAAAACAGAGAAAACAGTGGGTAAAGAACTCAAATATTACATTCAACATGGCGGCCACCGAAGCGCAGCAACCCGATGACGCCGCCGTCGCTGATACCTGGCTTCTACGTCACCCGGATCGTCGCTCTGATTGGTTGAAGGACTCTCCAATTGTGTACAGAGTCATTTGAACTATGCCCGTTGATCCCGCCTCTTGTACAGTAGAAACTACAGAGCACTCTCCCCAGACTAATGTTCAATCTTAAAAGATTGAGCTTGGTCTGGTGATAGCCAGACTACTAACATTTGCATAAAATTAAGAAAATTAGGATGTGAATTGAAATCATTACCAATGTTATATTTATCATTTCCGAGAGTATCTGCTGTCATTGGACTCTGGCCTTGGTCTGGAAAGACCCCCTTTATAATGTCCTGAGTCCTGATCTGTAGTTCTTTGTATTGTCAAATGCCAATATACATTTAAAATAGGGCTGCATAATATACTGTTTATTTATAGTCATCGCAATATCAACTGGCGCAAATAAACGCGCTGCAAAAGGCTATATATCGTGAAAGACATTCAGAGATTTTTTCTGTTATTGTTTTTTTGTGGCGTTTTTTTATGTTCAATTTGTTCAATTTGTTTTGTTTTGATTTCCTTTCATTTGTTTTAAATTCAACAAACCGTTTGTTGTATTTCAGCAGAATACTGAAAGCAGCAGAAAGGCAGAACTGAGTATATATACACACTTTAATATCTGTTTATCACAAGTCACATCGTTATCGTGATATTCAACAACGTTACATATTGCATATTTTCCTCATATCGTGCAGCCCTGATTTAAATAAAAGTAAAAAAAAAAAAAAAAACTAATGTAGCTCAGCGCAAATTCTAAAAGGAAGACCTAACAAGTAGGCTTTCAGTCCCTCCTAAGCGAATCAGCGCTGGAGGGATCTACCTTCTGATAATCCAATCAGGATCGGGCAAGGATCCCATTGGCCAATCACAGCGTTACGTCACTGTTTTAAAAGCTGCTTCTCTCCCTGTGTTATCAGCTGTCATTTCAGGAAGTCGTGTGTCAGTCGGACGGCTGTATGGCGAGCGTTCCTGTGCTCTTCTGTGTATTGCTCTGCGGTCTCGCTATGTCGGATTTTGAGTCTGATCTCGCATCGGACCCAGGTCCTGATCCCTTCTCCTCACCGGCGGGTATTCCAGTTTCTTCGGACGGCGTCCGTCGGAGCTCTCGCCTGGCTACTCTACAGAGTCCATGCCCGGGCGGCGCGGCGTCGGACGGCCTCATTCTGCAGCTCCGGAATCGCGGAATCGTGGCGGCTTCAGGATTACCTTCTCCGGACCTCCGTGAGCTGGCTGCCCAGGCGGGCTGCATTCCTCCGGTTCCCTCGCCTCCTGCTCCAGCGGCAGGTCGAGGTCGGAAGCGGTCGGCAAAGGCGATCGCCCTTCCCCGTGCCCCACCGAAGAAGCGCGGAGCGGCCCCTCTCAGCCAGGCGGCTGTTGCGGGCGTGCCAAGTGGGTCATCAGACACAAGTCTTATCCTCGCTTCCCTTCAATCCCTGGCCGGCTCTCTTCAGTCCATGGACGCGAGGTTGCAGTCCATCGAAGCTTCGCCCGCTTTCATCAGGTCCACGACCGCAGCCACCGCTGTGGCCTCGTTGTCTCTGCCGGCGCACGGGTTTCCTCTGCCTGCGCCTTCAGCCCCGGGAGATGCCGAGTTTTCCCTGGCCACCTCTGCTCCGGCGCCTTTTTTAGGTAGGCCATATATTCCCGCTGCTGCTAATATCTCTGCCCGCTTGCGGGCGAAAATCTTGCAGGGAAAGGACGTGAATCTGGTGAGCCTCATTCTGCCTTCCCCCGAATGCGAGAGGGACATGGTGTCCGGGGATGGGTTCTCCGCGGTGTTTAAGTCCGCGGACCCCAGGCTGAGCAAAGAACTGTCCATAGGGCAGTTCTTGGTGGCGTTCGGGTTGTTTCGGGAGGTTATCTGCTCCGTGTACCCGGACCGGAGGGCTGAACTGGATTCTTATCTGGCGCTGATTGGGGACCTTAACCTGAAGTATGGGAGGAATATTTTCTTCCATTACCATAAGGCGTTCTCCAGTAAGGCTGCGTTGCATCTCACTAGGTCTAACGTCCGGGTGGACTGGTCGGTGGTGGATCTCGAGCTCCTTGTGATGCTCGTGGGCGGCGCGCAGGTCATTGCTTGCTCCGCCTGCGGCGCTCAGGGCCACATGGCCGCCCTGTGCCCCGTGGCGGCGTTCCGCCCGGGCCCAGGTGCCGCCTCTCTGCCCCCTCTCCGTGGTTCCCCGCCCGGCGGCCCCTCCCGCAGACGTCAGGTTCCTCAGAATTACAATCCTCCCATTTGCAATAACTTTAATGACGGTGTTTGTTCTTTTCCCAATTGCATTTTTCTCCATGTCTGCAGCGCTTGCCGGGATGCACACCCCCGGTCGGTCTGCCCCCGGCGGGCGGGCCCAACCCGGGGCGCCCGGCGGAAGCCTCGGCCCGACTCAAAGATCTGATGTCTGTTCATCCTTCTACGCCATTAAATCTTCGTAATTTTGCTTATGAATTGGCTTCTCATCCTGACTCCGTGTTTGTGGATCATCTGCTCTCTGGGTTATCTCAAGGTTTTAGAGTGGGCGTGCTTGAGGTTCCCTCCGTCTCGTTCGTCGCAAAAAATCTGCTTTCTGCGGTCTCCGCCCCCGCGACCGTTTCCCGGCTGCTGGCGTCGGAGGTGGATAAGGGTTACGTTATCGGACCTTTTCGTTCGTCTCCGTTTGCGGTGTTTCGCGTCAGTCCCATCGGCATAGCTACTAGGAAGTATTCGGGGTTAGAAACGCTTAATCTTTGATTTATCTGCGCCGCACAACGGGCCTGTCGCGAGTATTAATAGTCTCATTCCGGCCTCCCCTTTTTCTTTGCATTATGCCACGGTCGATAACGCTATCAGCTTGATTAAGCTGGCGGGGGTTGGCGCATGGCTCTCCAAGGCGGACATCACTGACGCTTTTAAGATCGTGCCCATTCATCCTTCGCAGTGGCCCCTTTTCGGCGTTAGGTGGGACTCTAAGTTCTATTTTGGGGTACGTTTGACCTTCGGCTGCCGTAGCAGCCCGTGCATTTTTAACCACGTATCCGAGGCCCTGTGCTGGATCCTGCTTAACAGGGTGCGGGTGCCCTCGGTGCTTCACTTGTTGGACGACTTTTTACTTGTGGACCCCCCTCACGACGGCTCAGGCGCGTCTTTGGGCAGGCTGCGGCACTGTTTCGGTTCCCTCGGCGTGCCCTTGTCCGAGGCAAAGACTATTGGTCCCGCTTCCTGTTTGGAGTTTCTCGGCATTATCCTCGATTCCGTCGCCATGAAAGCGTCTCCCGCTCGATAAATTGCTGCGCGTTCGAAGCATCGCTGCGTCCCATTCTTCCGCCGTCACCATTTCTAAACGCCAGTTGCTCTCCCTCCTCGGGCATCTCAATTTCGCCATTCGCGTGATCCTGCAAGGGCGCTCGTTTATTTCCCAGTTGCTGGACACTGCTTCCTCTGTCTCTCAACTACACGATCGCGTGTCTCTCGATGCCGGGTGCCGCTCCGATTTACGGTTCTGGTCTCATCTTTTGGATCACTGGAACGGGGTTTCTTTCTTTTATGACGAGTTGGTGCACTCGTCGGACTCCCTGCGGTTTTTTACCGACGCTGCCCCTTCCGCGGGTTTTTTTTTCAAGACCAGTGGTTTTCAGGCCACTGGCCTCCCAACTTTTCCCAGTCCGACTCATCCGCCCTGCATGAGATCTACCCAATTGCGGTAGCTTGCCGCGTCTGGGGGCATCATTGGAAGCGTAAACGCATCTCTGTAATGTGCGATAATCAGGCGGTTGTCAGAATAATAAATAGAGGGCGCTCTTCGTGTAGGAAAAGCATGCCATTTATGAGAAGCATCACATGGTCCGCGGTAATGAATAATTTTATCATCACCGCCCGCCATGACCCCGGGCATTTCAACGACGCGGCTGATGCTCTGTCTCGTTTTCACTTTCAGACCTTTCGGAGCCTCTGCCCGTCAGCCAGCCCCGTCCCGGTTGCGCTTCCCTCTCTTCAAGAGCTAGAGCTGCATTAAACTTCAACCCATTGCATCAATACCTAGAATCCTCCAAAATGTACATGAGAAAAGGTCTAGCGGCGTCCACTCTAAAAACTTACGATTTTGCCTGGCATACTTTTTCCCTATTCTGTGTTATCATTTGCGTACCTCCCAGACCTGTTCTCATTAAAAGCATTTGTGCATTTATATGTTATTGTACCGACACTCGCAACTTCAAGGTGCAGTATACTCGAGGGTTGATTGCAGGAATTCAATTTCATATTAAATGTTATGATCCCTCGTTTCCAAGCCTCCTGTCTAATCCAGCTATTAAATTACTGTTGAAGGGCGTTTCTAAAACGCACCCCACTTCTCCCGACCTCAGGCAGCCGATCACGCTCGGTATCTTGCATAAATTAGTGTCGACGCTCAGGGCAGGGGTTTTTTCCCATTATTTAGACGCACTTCTGGAGTCCATTTTCCTGCTAGCTTTCTATGCATTTTTAAGGTGCGGAGAATTCGCTACTCCTTTTACATCCTTCAACCCCGATGTCGATATTACTTTTTCCGATCTGGCTTTTCACGCTAATCACTACTGCTTACAACTTAAGCATTCTAAACGCGGAGGAGCTTGCTCAGTTATCGTCGCCCGTACAGATACATTATTTTGCCCATTTAAATCTATGTTGAACTATCTTAAAGTCAGGCCTTCTACTAACTCCCTCTCGCCTCTGTTCATTATTTCGGGGGATCGTCCCTTGTCTAAAGGGTGGTTTAGGCAACATCTGGAGACAGTTCTCCTCAAATCTGGTCTTCCGCCGCAGCATTATTCAGGGCATTCATTCAGAATAGGGGCCGCTACCACGGCGGCCAATCAAGGAACGTCTCGGACCTCGCTGCAAAGGCTGGGTCGGTGGACTTCTTCGGCTTACTGTTCTTACATTCGTCCAGACGTCAATTTCATCCTCACCAATCAACGATCCCTAAAGCCGTAATCCGGTAAGATACAAACTGTGGGGGTGTTTTCATGTGGGCAACGGGTGGAATGTCTCACATTCACGGGGCAATCCCGGTCATATTTCATTTCACGGCGCGTGCCGTACTCAGCATATAACCGGTGGTGGTGTCATATTCAGTAGCCGTCGTTTCGACGGAATATTGTTAATAATAGGGTAATGACTAAGCATATACGGAAGCATGTTTCATTCTATGTACCGGCCGAGTGCGTACCGGCGGAGATGCCGTGTTGCCGGCCTGAGTTGCCGTACCGGCGGAGATGCCGTGTTGCCGGCCGAATTGCCGTACCGGCGGAGATGCCGTGTTGCCGGGCTGAATTGCCGTACCGGCGGAGATGCCGCGTAGGCCGGCCTGAGTTGCCGTAGCCTACCGGCGGAGATGCCGTGTATGCCGGCCTGAGTTGCCGTACCGGCGGAGATGCCGTGTATGCCGGCCTGAGTGCTGAAGACGAAATACGGGCAGTATTTCGCATGCTGTTTAGGGGACGGATCACTGCATTTGCTTTCTGTTTCAGATCCGTGCAACCCGGAGGTAAGCTCATAATTTATTAATTAAAAACATATTTTAATTTCGTGTTTATTTCTTCATGTCCAATTTCAGTCATGTTTTGGAGTTACATCTTGGTTCCCTACCCCTACATTAAATTTATTAATATTTAAATGTATTAATAACGATAGAGTTCAATCTCCAAAACATTGTACATTACATGCTGTTGTACATTAAACCTTTTGCATATCTGCAAACAAGTCTCTCCTGATTGAAATGTAGCTCAGCGCAAATTCTAAAAGGAAGACCTAACAAGTAGGCTATCAGTCCCTCCTAAGCGAATCAGCGCTGGAGGCATCTACCTTCTGATAATCCAATCAGGATCGGGCAAGGATCCCACTGGCCAATCACAGCGTTACGTCACTGTTTTAAAAGCTGCTTCTCTCCCTGTGTTATCAGCTGTCATTTCAGGAAGTCGTCGTCCCTCCTCCTCCCCTTCCGCCTCCCGTCCTGAGGGATTTCTCTGGCTGCCTTCTCGGTCTAGTTCCGGCTTTCTCCGCCACCACCGGTGTCTGGATTCCATCGGGGGGTTACATCTTGGTTCCCTACCCCTACATTCAATTTATTAATATTTAAATGTATTAATAACGATGGAGTTCAATCTCCAAAACATTGTACATTACATGCTGTTGTACATTAAACCTTTTGCATATCTGCAAACAAGTCTCTCCTGATTGAACTGGTTATAGGTTTTAGTTCCTATACAAACACAAGAATTATTTTGTGTCAGAAATATTTTGTTACTTCATACAACCATTCATATTGTATTATTTCACGTTATGATTCACAAGATAAACCTCATTCTTTCTTAAATTTAGATCTACTACTATTAAAGACCTCATGTTATGCTCATTTTCAGGTTCATAAATATATTTAGAGGTTGTACCAGAATAGGTTTACATGGATTTTATTTTCAAAAAACACCATATTTTTGTTGTACTGCACATTGCTGCAGCTAGGTAAGGACTACTAGCCAGTCAGAAGCAGAGTATGAGGGCGTGGTACGCTAGCAGCTAGGCGAGCATTATAACGTGTGTTACAAAGTGACGCACGTTTGTCTCGGAAGTAAAGGCTGGACTACAATAGAGCAGTTTGAAGCAGTTTGTGAACAGTGTTTTCTGTTGGAGATGGTAAGTCCCTTTGGGGGGGACTTTGGGCTTTTTCACTTTGTAAACGTATAACATGCACACAAAAAGATATATAACACAAAGGAAAGGGGAAAAGCCAAATGGCATAATATGATCACTTTAAAGTACACGGATATTGCCACTATCATGTCACAATGTTACATGGTAAAGTAAAGGAAAATACCGTTTATCGGTGTTTTGAGCCACCAACGTCTCCTTCCAGGCAGCGCTGCCTGGAAGGCACTAGGATTAGGCAGTGGTTAGGGTTAGGTGCCTTGAAGTCAAAAGGAGACGTTGGGGGCTTAAAAGACCATTGAGCGAAAATACCCCTCTGTAGCCAAGCAAAGTGCAGCTCAGACAGTACACATAAAATAAATAAATAAAAATGAAACATTTTATAGATTCCAAAAAAAAAGTAATCAGAATGTCAGATTAAAATGTCAACAGAAAGCCATTGTTAAGAAATACCAAAAAAGTAAAAATAAACAAGGTGTAAAAAAATCAATGAAACAGAAATGTGTCTGATGCACACTAGTTACGGCTGAAAAAGAGGACAAGTTTATGTAGCTTTAGAGATGCTAGTGTAGAGTTCAGGCTTAGAGCCACTTTACCTTCCTGCGCCTCTGCTTGGCACTGGATGATATATGCATCGATGGCTCTGGGCTCCAGGTCTCGGCCCTTTTCGGCCGGGGTGATGAGTCGAGGGATGTGGGCCTCCTGTAGCGGAGATGTTTTAAAAATCAGCTTTTAATTTATTAATCCATGCATTTCTTTGGCTTTGACTGTATTAATCTGAGGCTTTTGTCTTCATGTTAAAGCTGTTTTTTTGGTCTAGACTGAGGGACAGCTTCTTCACCAGAGCGTTAGCCTCCATCACCTTGTAAACCTTGTAGAGCGGGCGCCTGGGTAGCTCACCTGGTAGAGCTCGGCCCATACATAGAGGTTTATTCCTCGACGCAGAGGCCCAGGGTTTGAATCCGACCAGCGGCAATTTCCTGCATGTCTTGCCCCTCTCTCTTCCCTTTCATATGTAAGCTGTCCTATCAATTAAAAGCAAAAATGCCCCAAAAATTATCAACCCGGGTGGCCGTGTTGATTCAGTTGGTACAGCAGGCGCACATATACATAGAGGTTTATGCCTTGACGCAGAAGTCCAGGGTTCAAGTCCGACCTGTGACGATTTCCTGAATGTCTTCCCCCTCTCTCTCCCCTTTCTCACCTAGCTGTCCTGTCCATTAAAAGGCGGAAATGATTAAAAGGCAGAAATGGTCCCGAAAAATAATTTGGGGTAAATTATTGGCGATACCCAGCTAGAAATAATACAAATCAGGAAATACTAAGTAAGACTGGGGGTGAGTCCCTCAGCTCTGTAACTTATGGAGAAGCATGTCTGTAGCTGGATCTCACCTTGAGGGTTTTGTATATACCAGCAGCAACTTTCAGGCTCCGGTGAACATCTTTCGCTTCAGCCTCCGATACGCTATTGAACAGATGAAAACACGACAGTAAAACATATTTTGTTTAGTAACAAAGCAATGTACAAATTTAAATCTAGGAATAATCAATATACGAGTGATTTGACATAAATGAATGCAACAATAAGGAAGGTAAGGAAAAATAAAAAAAAGCACATACTTTTCTTTCCCGGCTAGTCTCGAGGCAAACTTGGTGTACCAGAGGGCTACATTGAAGGCCATGGAGACCAGCTCAAAGACTGCATCCTGCTGGGCACTGGGAGGACAGCGTGGAGACACGGAGGTTTATAATACACAACGGTGGGGGGGGGGGTGAATCGATACAGCATAGTATGGCGATATTTTCCGTGGCAATACTGTATCGATACACAGATGCCAAGAAATGATCTTTTATTATACAGTACAGGCCAAATGTTTGGACACACCTTCTCATTCAATGAGTTTCCTTTTTATTTTTATGACTATTTACATTGTAGATTCTCACTGAAGGCATCAAAACTATGAATGAACACATATGGAATTATGTACTTAACAAAAAAGTGTGAAATAACTGAAAACATGTCTTATATTTTAGATTCTTCAACGTAGCCACCCTTTGCTTTTTTATTAATAAGGGAAAAAATTCACTAATTAACCCTGACAAAGCACACCTGTGAAGTGAAAACCATTTCAGGTGACTACCTCATGAAGCTCATTGAGAGAACACCAAGGGTTTGCAAAGTTATCAAAAAAAGCAACTCTAGTACCAGAGCTACTTAATGGCCTCCTTGAAACAACTTTAA
Source organism: Perca schrenkii (assembly GCA_025617405.1). NCBI lineage: Eukaryota > Metazoa > Chordata > Actinopteri > Perciformes > Percidae > Perca > Perca schrenkii. The sequence goes on from CM046804.1 coordinate 3,400,578, forward strand.
ACTGTTTATTTTGTCTCTCATTAAAACTGCAACCCTTCCACTTAACAGTGCCATGCAACCATGGACACTAAGTCAAAAATGAAAGCTTCCAATAAGACGGGATTCAGTCAGTCTGTGTTTTTACCTTGGTATGTTTCCTTGTAAGGTGTCAGTCCACTTGAAGTTCTGGATGAACCTCATCTTGTTCTCCTGTGTAGTTCCATCCAAGGATAAGATAAATCCTTTTGGATCATTAACCAATATTTTAAAAAAAGAGAAGCAGTTGGTTAGGTGCAAACCAACATCACAGATGTAAAGTATTACAGTATTAGGAACATGTAAGGGGACAGAATATGCTCATTTTCAGGTTCATACTTGTATTTTAGTTTTTACTAGAAAACCTGTCCATGCTTTAATGTTCCCATACTGCCCATGGCTGCTGCACCTGTATTCACCCTCTCTCTGAGACGCTCGCTGTACCTGTCTCTGTAAGCCCCCCACCCCCCTCCCAAGAAAGTCCATGGAGTATAGCAGGACCTTCTAAAAGATTCTAAACCAAAAACTACACAATCCAACATGTTCCAACAGGAATGCAGGGCTCCAGACTGCGACCAAATGGTATTTTGCGACCAAAATTTCAGAGTATGCGACTGAATTTTACATCCAGTCGCACATGTGCGACCAGTAAATTTGCCCCCTTTTTTAACACGTTAAATGTCGAAACGTAGGTACCTTAGCGCGTAAGCGCAAACTGTCCTCTCTGATAATTAACAGAGCGGTGCTCGCGCAGAGTTGCGATCGGCGCAAACTACGTCAGCTGTTTTGTTGAAGTCACAGTGAGTGATGCCGATAAAGTGGTTTCAGGTATGCTTACAATTTTTAAAAACTTCACGCAGACAGCGTTTGCTGCGATATGATATTAAAAACAGTCACGGTGCTGTTGACGTTACACTTCCTGTGAGACGAGCAGCAGGCTCAACAGTGTGCAACTGTGCCCTGGTGCCTGACTGACAGGCTGAGGTTGTAAAGGCAACATTATTTTACAGCACCTTTCAGCAACAAGGCAATTCAAAGTGCTTTACATGAAACATTAAAGAGCAATTAAAAACGGTCATGATGAAAATACAACAGTCTAAACAAGTTACAGTGAGTAAGAAATGAATAATTATTCAATTTAATAGGTTTTAGGGATGGGTTTGGGAGGAGAGAGGGAGGGGTTTTATTTTTATTTTTGTTTAATTTCTTTAGAGTGTAACATATTCTAATAAAATAACATAATGTTCTAAGTACATAGGATATAGGTTTGGAATTATTTTTACAACTGAAATAATTGTTTTGTAATTACAAAGGGAAAGTCCCGAAAAAATATACCGTTATAATTTCAGGTATCTGTACCAATATTGGTTCAGATGCGAAAGGTACCCAACCCTAAGGGTAGTAGCCTAAACAATGCATGTTTAATTTAAGGTGAATTCATTGTAGTTGTAGACCAGAGTTGGTATATTTTTTAAATATTTTGTTTACTGTCATGACAGCGATGGTGCCTTCTATGTTGAATCTTCAAAAGTGACACTGAATTTGAAACAGCACATTGTAATTTCTGCATCTATTATCAAAGTATTTATTAGTAATACAGTGGAAATTAGTAGAAATGTGAATATTTGGTTAGCATGTTGATTTACGGTGTGTGCCCCTACATTTTCTGGTTGCGCCCCTAAAATTTTCAGTTGGGGGCCACTGTGCTCCTAGTGAAAAATGTTAGTCTGGAGCCCTGGAATGTGATATGAAATTGGGGAGACATTAACAACATCAGCAAACAGAATTTCAGCTTTCTCTGGCGTTAGCATGTAGCAGGGGACTGACCGCAACAGAGTATATAGCAGCGCATACTGTCGGAAAAAAACACCAATAAAAGCTTCAAAATCAAAAATTACAATGTTCCAGCAGGGATGTGATCCGAAATTGGGGCGAAAATTAACAACATCTGCAACCAAGATTACAGGTTTACTTGACATGAAGTGTATGAGAGTAGAAAAAACTGTTGGAAATGGGGTGTTCTGAACAGTCTGAGCGTTTTACTCACAGGGATTACTTTAACATTACGGTAACTTAATTATTTGAAACTTTGGCCATGTTTAATATAAACATATGAAATTGTAACATTATATATGACAGAAAATAAGGAAAGGCATATTTGTTCCCCTTTAAGTAACTCCTTAACATCTAGTTTTACCTTTGAATCTCTTAAAATCTTAAAAGTTGGAAAAATGTCTCGTTCCACTCTGTCTGACAGCATCATATGTAGCATAGTCTCTATTCGCTTGTTCCAACTCTTTATTGAACCACTGCGATGTTTACATTGCGACTCCATGTTTGTATCCATCAGATGGACATTAATACCACTTTTGCGCTTAATTTTATGCGCATTTCTTTAAAGTTCAGGCAAGTTAAATATAGTTCTGTTGGTGTGAACAATGTTTGACTGAAGAGCAGGAGTTTGTATTGCCTGACCAAACAACAAGCAACATTGCCTTTTAAGGGGTCAACACTGACAAAACGGAGACAGGAATAGGTAAGATTGCAAATTTTTAATGCCGTTAACCCACTGCTAGTACCAGCTCTACTCTACTCGGCTCGGCCCGACCGCTGAGCCCCGTCCTCCTTTTTTCCATTGCAGATTTAGTACCGGCTCATGCGTGAGGTGAGCGTAGCTGGTCGTCAAAAACATTTTTGAAAAAACATTTTTGGAAAACCCAAAAAGGCGAGTACAGTCACGGCGAGTCGAGCAGGTAATGGAAAAACGGCATTAGAGTGTAGACCTAAACATACCTTGGAGGAGGGAGAAGTATGCGTCCGTGGCATTTTTCATGATCTCAGGGTTGCAGGTGACATCAGTGAACATCTCCAGCAGTCTCGCCCTGGTTGTCCTCAGGTCACTGAATGTGTCAAACAAATAGCAATCAACTGGTGCTCTAAAAATATGCTGATCATTACAGAACATAGACAGATTATATCCAACAAGGCATGCCATGTGTAAGGCAATGAGGTGACTTACGGTAGATCAAATTACGGTAACAGTAGCATGCAGGGTTCTCCCTAGGTTTGTGAAAGACTTAGGTGCACGTAATTGGCAGGGGGTTAAAGAGAAGCCACCATTTTTTTCAACCCCTATTTTCCTATGTTTTTGTGTCTAAGTGACTGATGGGAACAACAATCTTTGACATTGGGACAGTATTAAACAAGATCGCTGCAGTCGTCAGCGGCAAAACAAACTACAATGTAAGCTAATAGGGCAATTGTCCAGCTTGTATTACCTTCATAAAAGTGCTCAGCCAGAAGACTCATTTTGTTTCAAAAGAAACTGAGGCAGGCAAAAAAAACACCACTCGCTAAACTATTTTAAAATGCCGTGTTTGTTCAGGACACCCCCCGTCTGTCACTAGCAATGATGACGCAGTGATTAGTGACGATTCTCTCCGACCAATCATTAGTCTGCAGGTTTTCACGTCACCTTTTGGTATCGCCTCTGCTCGCTTGGAACCTGGACGGAGGTGATACTAAAAAAAGTATCACCCTCGTTACACATTATGGTAATGGAAAACCAAAAAAGGCGACTAGAGTCGAGTAGAGCAGGTACCATGTAATGGAAAAACGCCATTTGAGACCTTTCGGTTTAATCAGAAACAGCTCTGAAGTCGCTAGCGCTTAACCCACCAGACTCCATTTAAAAAAGCAATACTTCTAGCATGTATAGAGCCAACATATTTTCACATGCAAATCAGTAAACTATGTGTTTATTTCAACCAAAACTAGAGTTGTGATGGTCGGAAAAGTGGAAAAACGACACAAAACGGCTTTTCATAGATTTATTTTGTTTTGGTCGACTTTGAATATAGTGTATTTTACGATGCTAAAATTACTGTTTATTTACATGGAGTCTGGTGGGTTTAGCGAAAGCAATTTCGCAGATGTTTTTATGTTTAAAAAAAGGATCTTACTCTTTAACAGAAAGGTCGATCTCCTTTCCATACTGTTGATAGACACTTAGAATATTAATCTGAGCCTGTCAGCGGCAAAACAAGCACGTTTGTGAAGGTAAATACAAGCTGGACAATTGCCCTATTAACTTACATCAGAGCTTGTTTCGCCGCTGCCTACTGCAGTGATCTTGCTTAATACTGGATCAAAGATTGTTGTTCCGTCAATCACTTAAACACAAAAACATAGGAAAACAGGTTGAAAAATACCGTAGTTACCCTTTAATGGGTCCTTTCTCAAATTGTTTTTAGAAGAAATATGCAATTTCACATAATTTTGGACCATTATCATATATGTGTCTGAAACTTGAAATTGACACTCAAAAAGCTTAAAGACCAAACTTGCTAAAGAAGTCCACTTGGGACCAACTACAGTACAATCATTAGATCTGAGAAAAGTCTTTAAGTTACATTCATTTGGCTTAGGTGGTCCCCAAAACAGCTTGGGTGCTGCACCCAAGACGTGTAAGACAAGTAGGGAAAACCCTAGCATGCCATAGGACATTACATCATTACACATAAACAATGAACTACGGTATTTCTGTACGTCATCATGGTCACAGCCACAGTCCATGTTGTCCTCAGTGAATTAATGGATAGAAGACATACTTGCATATCTTATTGGCAGCGGGACTCCCTGCCACTCCATAAAAATTAAAGGAAACGGGCGCTGTTGCCTTCAGTGGGTTTCGGTGAAACCAATGTGCCATCCTGTGGATAAGGACACACCTTGAGGTTAAAAAAAAAAATGAATGAGTTGTATCTCTGGTATTAACATATTTTCGGTACAGTGGAATAAAAGGCCTCCCAAATAGATATTAATACATTTTAGTGAGGCATTTATTATGTAGGTAGCTTTAGCTAGCTTATGTGTCAGCTTGGCTAACGTAATTTTACCATTACGGTCCCTACAACTGGCTAGCGGCCGTGCTGGCAGTCTCGGAAGACACTCTTTGCCCCTTTTCCAAAGTTACCTTGCTGAAAAAAGGATACAAAGCATCTGACGTTACATTGGGCTGCCATGAATAGTGTTTTTAACAATTACTTGTCTGCCTGTTGTAGACAAAAGTCCATTACGTAAGCTACGGAGAGCAACAGCTAACGGCTAACACTGGCTACATCTAGCTAGAAATGTAAACACGGTTAACTGAATTGACGTGACAACTGACTGATGATACGGCAAAATAAATGGATTGAATTGGTTTAAATCAATTATACGTCTAATTACCTGTCGTTCCGGCGCTGTAGATTTGAGGTTTGACAGTCCTTACCATAGACAGTATGGTCCTTACTGAAAGTCTGACACTGACAACAACTTAGTTCCGGAAATAAACACGGAGTGGAAGCTGACCAATGAAAGCACACGATTTAGTCATATGACTTATCTGGAAAATACGTCAGATCTCCGATCAGCCTCTTTTGTTCAGTCATGGATGTATTACCAGCTGTCAGATCAGTCACGGATTTTCTGTCTGGAATTAGCGTTTTGTATAACTAGTTTTGTTATGTTTTATTTGCTGAGTCCCATCACGTCCTCTAATGTTTTTCTGGTAAAACCTAGTTTGATAAAAAAGAATTATGAGCAATGCTCTCAGAGTTACTGTAGGCTACTTCAGTTTAGTTTGTTGTGTTATGACAGGGATGACTGAGTTCTGAAGACCCAAAATGTAGGCCTGTCTGAGGACAGATTTGACATTTTTTAGTATTTTCAGTAAACCTAAAACCAGCAGGTTGCTACTGGAATTAATTGAAAGTGTACAAATTGAAACCGGTTTAAATTAGAACTGTAAAACTGACATGTAAAACAAAGTGTGTGAGACAAACAATGAAAGTTCAGCCTTTTATTTTTCCATTTGGCAGACAATAGGTGAACAAAACAGCTATTTCAAGTGATTATCAGAAAGAAAAGAAATAAAAACAAAAAAAGTCTTATTCTCCACCCACTAAGGAATCAAACATCTGGCATACACACAGTATAGTACATCTTTATCTATTAGGGCATCTTTGCCATGTTTAAAAATTGTGCTTTTCAACAAATAAAAAGACATTTATTTCATTATCACATTCATTTCATATTATTTTACCAGGAATCTCCATAAGGCACACTGAGGTGAACCAATATCAGATTGAACCACTTATCTTGAGCTGCTGTCACCCGTTAGAAGATGTCAGAGCGATGCAAATTATTTTTACCTAATTGTACAATGAAGATTTTTGTGAAAGTTACATTCACATTCCATTTTCCCCTCAACATCTCATGAAGAAAGACAATACACACACACACAAGTCCCCAGCACTTACAAATACATTTGCACTTTGTCAACAACAATGTTATCAGTGCACCTTTAAAAATCTCTTTTAAAAAAAATGGTACAAATAACAATCAAGGCACTTTTGGTCAGCTTTAAAAAAGGCAATAATTGCATCAATATGCTTGTGTTGATAACTAATTCAAATGAAATAACACAACTTTAGTTATAGTTGGATTATTAGTGAATGCCAGAAAAAGGAACAGCAACACATTTTTATAAAACCCCAAAACAATTCATTCGGTTTTCATTTGGATGAAATATCCCAAAATAAATTCAAACACAGAAGGTGCAAATATAGGAATGCCGAATCACAGATCCCCCTGATGTTTGCAGAACAAAAGATCTTGAACCTATCGGAAAGCAAATAAGAGTCACAACCCCAAAAAAAAAAAAAAAAAAAAAAAATCAATGTCAAGCCAGCGCTCTTGTTGCAACCAGGGGTCATTACAGTGGGAGAGCAGGAGACTGATTAAGTAAGTGGTACCAGTTGACCTCAACTCAAAAGAAAAAGACCCCTGGTTACAGTAACACATATTCCATTATATGCATTAAATCATTTTTTTGACATTATAGTCAATGGTCAACTTGAAAAACAAAAAAAGTTGCTGTATAAACTACAACTCCCCCCCCACCAAAAAAAAATTCTATTTAAGATTGTCTTAAGACACTTTTTTCTTTTTTAAATTAAACCTATAAGTCTGTACAGTACAGTCTTTTGTTGTTGCAATTTAAAAATCGTACCATTAAAGAGCACATGCAAAAGCATTTCAGCTGAATGGGTCATAAAAGAAATGCCAGGCAGCCATTCATCACACACAAACACAGTTTTAACTTGTGTTAACTTGCTGTTAATAAACTGCGTATTAACTGCATGTTAACAACATCCTGTGCAACATTCCCAGTCAAGAAAAAAATATATTTGCAAATAAAATTGCAAAGTGTGTGTACACTCTGATATAGTTTACTCTTAATCCCCATCACTGTGCAATAAATCTAATCTAATGTTTTGGCTTGTGAAGACACCCCGAGATACAGTAAACAAAGCTGGCGACATGATTGGCTGCATTCAACACAACACAAATTAAAAAAAAAAAAAAAAATGTCTTTGGCAACTGTGCAGCTTTGGAGATTTAAAAAACACACAAAACAAGCTGAAGTCTAGCTGTGTGCCAGCAGCATTTTTTGGGATTTGATTCAGTCCCTTTTCTTGGAAGACCTTGCTGGAAGAGAGCATTAGCACACTCCCGAGTGAAAAACAAAAAAATAAAATAAAAAATATAACGCAACCCACTGCAGCCTCTGAAACCCTGAAAAGTTATGAATGAATGGCACATCTGCAGAATACCAATGGAGAATATGACTTAGCGCAACGGTGGGAGTTCAAAGACGTTTGGCGTAGTTTTTGCATAGAATATGGTCTCGAACATCCCCCCACCCGCCGTTCTTCATGTGCGCCTTGTGCTCAACTCCTTCGGCGCCATTAAGGACAAGAGACGGCGGGAAGAGGCCGTCGCTGGCCGCTAGAAGGCTCTCCTCTACTTTCTGCGAGGCCCATTCTGGCCTGCAGTTCTCCTTCTGGTGAAGGCCACAGTCTCCCGTGTGGAGAACCCTGGAGCCCTGTGCCGCAAGCACTTTGACGGGCTTCGATATGCAGGTTCCCGACAGGTGCTGCAGAGTCCAGTCCCAGTTGTAGTCGTCGTAGGTGCAGAATTCGTTGTTGCAGCCCATCAGTTTGTAGTACACCTCCCTGGAGATGGCCATGCCTATGTTGTGTTTAGTGGACATCCACCCGGTGGTCAACACCTTACCGGACAGTCTGGCGAAATCGGTCAGGCCATCGTGGTTGCCCAAGGACAGCATGTCACAATCCGGGCAGCTGCTCTTCCTGAACTCCATCATTGATTTGTAGAAATGGAAAAAGTCCGGTAAGATGTAGTTGTCCTCCTCCAGAAAGACTACAAAGCCGCTGTAGCCCTGCATGGCCTGCACTCGCTCCCACACAAAGTGAAATTTCCACCACCAGTGGTGTTTGGTTTGAGTGATGAACGCCTCCCTGTAGTGTCCGTACGAGTCCGGGTGCTCCGCGTTCAGGCATCCTGTTTTGAGAGCGGCGTCCTTGGACAGGTCTCGGGGGCAGTCCCTCGGATCCTTTCCAGGAAACTCATCGGGATACAGCTGAGTGCTGAAAGGGAAATAGATTTGCAGGACTTTGCAGAAAGTTATCCCTTGCACAATGGCGTTCATTTCCTCTGAAAAGTAGTCATGGCTGAAGATGAGGAGGAAGCTGTGGACTTCGGCCGCTTTCTCCAGCGACCTGATGAGCAGTCGGAGGTATTCAGGCCTGTTGTGGACCTGCACGACCAGCACCAGTCCAGGCTCCCCTGGGAACCTATCCGCGTTGTGAACGCACTGCCTGTAATTGGCATTGTAAACGGACTTTGTCAGCTCCGCAAGCGAGCCGAAGTTAAACTTCGCCTGCGTGCACTGATTAACCTGAACGACGTCATTATCATTCTTAGGTCCAGTTGTGTCATTATCGGAAATTAATAACACACGTGTTGAAAACAGGAGAGTCACAACTACAAAGGAAACACCCAACAGCGCGAGCAGATTCCTTTTAAGCAGCCGAAACCTCATTTTTTTTTATTTTTTTTTGAGAAAGTAAAAACAGACTTTGGAACACAACGGGCTACGGCTTTCATTCACCTTATCGCGCGCGGTGTCACCGTAAACGTCGTTAACTCCCAACTCGTTGCGGCGAGTGAATGAACTAAGTCCCAACGTCGCGCGACTTGAAACCAAACGTCAAACGTTTCCTGATGGCTGCCTTTCCATATCCTCGCGCAGGACCGTCTTTCCGCTCGAAAAGCGTGCCATTTTGCCCCAAAAAGGTCGCTTTCAACCCCCTTGTTTCGGCCACCTGTGGGAAAAAGCAGAACAAAGCGAACCGTGTAAGTGCGCATTCACTGTCTACGAGTTACGTGTTAATAAATAAACGAGAGAAAGCTACATGTCACCGCTGTTAGCTAACTTTGACTTACCCAAACTAGGTGTAATGTGTCAACACACGCTCATACCAGGAAGAGGATGATGGGACGGATACATCTTGGGTCCAATTTATTGACTGCTGACGTGTACACTCCAGCCAACGGGGGGGGAGACCGAGCTCCTGCTCAGCGAATCATTGTCTTACCTATAGTTGTGTGCAGCCGTGTAATAAGAGACGGATATGTAAAGCAGGCACTGTTTGAGTAGTGAACAGTAGGCAAATCTCTAGGAAATGATCACCTTTTACGGCAATAACATTGGACCAATTTCTATTGTCAGTCTACAGTATCACAAGTAATTAGTGAGCAGTGGTGGAATGTAACATCTAGCCTACTGAAGTACTGTACTTAAGCAGCCTGCAATTTTGAGGTACAATAGTAGTATTTTCTTTTCATGCCACTTTCCACTTCTACTCCGCCTATATTTGAGAGAGAAATATTACTACTTACTTTTTACGCCACTACAATAATCTGACAGCTTTATACTAGTTTACATATTAAGATTTTTGCACACAAAGCACATGTAGGCCTAGTGTATAAAATATGATTTTTTTTATTATAAATTAAACTGCCCAACAATAAATAGACCTACAAGTCCAGCTGAAATGATTAGCCGATAAAACACAGAACAGTTTAGATCGTTTTCAATTGAATTCAATTTAATTTATAGTATCGAATCATAACAAGAGTTATCTCGAGACACTTTACAGATAGAGTTCAGTTTCTGAAATGTGAGGATTTTTCTGCATCGAGTGCTTTTACTTTTAATGCTTTAAGTACATTTTCCTGATGGTACTTACATACTTTTACTTAAGTAACATTTCCAATGCAGGAATTTTCATGTAACAGAGTATTTGCACAGTGTGGTATTTGTACTTTTGCTTAAGTAAAAGATCTGAATACTTCTTCCACCTCTGTTAGTGAGTGTGTATTTTTTTTCTTCTCTCCTTTTAGGCCTAATAGTCTCCTGCATGGCATTCAAACAAGATTTAAAGATATAGTAGCCTAGTATATAGACCTAGTAGAAATATAAGATTTTCAGTTTTGACAAAGTTGCACTGCTATAAAAGCTGTATGAGAACGAAATGTATAAAAGGATTAGTGTTTTTAGAATAGAACGAGGTATACTGGACTTTATTTACTTCAACAGGCACTGCTTAGCTCTCAGGGGCAAAACTTTTTCCCTCTGACTTTTAGGTAACCTGTTCAGGTTTGACTGGTTGAGTTGGAATTGTTTTATGTTAAAAGCTCAACCAAACACATAACAAAGGGGTTTAGGGTGTAATACTTGAAACTACAAGACAGGAAACGTGATACCCTTGATAGGGGATGTGCATAACAACAGGAGAAGGAACAAGAGATGCAGGGACTGGTGTCAGATACTGGGACAGCATGCTTAAATAGGACACTGTATCGTTGGAGAATACCTGTGCTTTTTGTTACGCTATGCATTAGGGGTGTGCAAAAAAATCGATTTACATTCAAATTTGCGATTCAAGCTCTACCGATTCAAAATCGATTTATAGAATTCCAACAATCGATTCATATTTTTTAATTAAAAAAAAAAGTATTTGTATTTTATTTTTTTATAATTGTATGTCTACTGCAATCACATGGGAAAAGTAACTACCGTTACATACTGTGAATAATTCTTTTTAACAGAGAATCGTTTTTTGAATCAAAAATCGATTTTGAATTGAATCTTGAGTCTGAAAATCGATATTGAATTGAATCGTGACATTTTCTGAATCATGCACCCCTATGCATAATGTGCAGACATTCATGTTGGTAACTCATAAAAGGTAACATGTTTTGTTTTCTACTTCTTAATAACCAGAAGCTGGTAAATTAATGTATCTAGTGATGCCACTATACATAATATGCACGCTAAGAAATAAAAAAAAATAAAATAACAGAAAATGTTCTGGCAACACATTACCCAGACTTTGCCCCGTAATAAAAAAAATTATAAAAAAAACAGAAATTATGTGTGTGGCTACAGTTAAAATACAGAATATGTTTTGTTATATATATAAAATTCTTTCATACAAAGCTGCTCAGTTAGTAAACTTCTGAAATCATAAAAAAAAAACTTAGTTTAAAAGGTTGAAAAAGTGGCATAAACGTCCGAAAAAGCAACAAAAATGTCGACAAATTGACAAAAACTTTGTAAAACAAAGCGACTTCTGTAACCTCGCAAAACCAACCTCCATGGCCGACAAAAGTTGCCGCAGCACAAATTATACAATTCGAAATGTAATAAACAAAAATACAACATGTATGTGAATCACATTCTGTGGACAATTTCTGAGATATCAATCTGCCAACATGCCATATTCTTCTTTTCTACTTCATCATGACTGATTTTATGTACATCATGATGTACAGTAAAAAAAAAAAGAAATATGACATCTTATTGTATAATGTGTGTCTGTATGATTATGGGAAATTATTATAAATTACACAATATTTATTTAATAATACCATTATGTGAAAAAAGGAAATAACCCAGTGTATGGGTAATACTTAAACCACCAAAGGAGTTACTTTCAATCAGTTGGGTCACTCCACCAGCGCGTGTTCTGTCCCATAGATGATCAGCAGTTGGGTTGTGGTCGGGTTATTTTTTTTAACCCAGCATTATTAAGAGTGCACTGTCACAAGACAAGCCGAGCTGATTTTTTTTCTACCTAAATTAAATGTCACAATGCAATTTCAATTCAATTCAATTCAATTTTATTTATAGTATCAAATCATAACAGAGTTATCTCGAGACACTTTACAGATAGAGTAGGTCTAGACCAAGGGGGTAAGCTTCGCTTCAGAACGCGAGCCATCATGGCGCCATTTTGTTGCTAACAGGCCATCACCTCCTGTTAGCATTCCGCTGACCGCCATTTTTTTTTTACGTCACTTGACTGGGAATAACTTTACATCCGAAGCGTTTAAAAACTCGATGTGTCCATTGTTTAGTTCTAAAGAAACACCACAACGTATAAAGGGCTCAATTACCTTGTACCTCACGTTATGGCTCCGTAGCAGACTTTTTTGTAAAAATAAGCTAACGCTTGTGTCATAACCAAGTGACTTACTGTCGCACAGTAGAGGAATTACCGTATAGTACAGGAGAAGCTCGCAGGCAGTTTCGACTTACATTAGCTGTTTAGGTTTAATTACTAATGTTAACTAGCATGTTAGTTAGCAATAATTAGCCTGTGTCTATGTTATCTCCTTACATATACCTACACTCTCCGTCTCTATAAGATTGGGAATGATTGAGATTTCTCTTGGCACAGCTACCAGAACACTTACAACTTTCAGACACGTTGCTCACGTCACATTTCCACTGTCTCTCTCAGTTGGAGGCTGCGCAGTAAAGCTGGCCATCACCGGAAAAGTGCTTCTAATAGCCTTCACTGGTCTCCGTCCAGAGCAACGGGCTCTGTTGGTCCATTATATATATGTCAATGGTCTAGACCACACTCTATAATGCAGTAAAACCTGGATGGCAAAAGCTTCCTTGTTTCTATGATACAGCTCACGATGCACTCAGACACATCCTCCAGTGATGTATCCCAGAGTCATCGGGTGTTTCAGGTCCTCGAAAAAATCAGACACCCGCATCCGGGTGACCCAGCCGGGGCTGATCAGACCCTGACTTGTGTCTGAGTATAGCGCTACTCCACGGGACGCTCCTCCTTAGCCACAGCCACCTTGATGCCTTTTCTGCTGCCTCAGTGCTGCCCTTGATGGCCTGCCTTCTGTGGGCACCTGTGGTACCCAGAAGATGGTAACCCCTGCAGATGGTCGGTCCAGCAAATCCTCTGCAGCCAACTTCAAAAGGCAGGTTCAATGTCTTCCACCCTTGTCTGCGGCAATTGTCACCCAGCTCAGTGTATATCTGGCTCGTTTCCTCTCAGTCGCCTCCTCCATCCGGTCTTCCCAGGGGGGGGGGCGACTGTGAGCTCCAGGATCACCAGCTGCCTTGTTGTTTTCTATCAGGAGAGCCATGTCTGGTCTTAGTGTAGTTGGTGTGATGTACTCTGGGAACCGGAGCTGTTTCCTACAGCTAAATGACAATAAAACGGAGGTCCTGTCTCTTAAAAAGCAAATTCCCATTCCCAAGAAAATCTCTCATCTCTGTGGTAAAGCACTTTGTTCAACCTTTGTTGTTAAAATGTGTTACTATATATTGTCTAGATAAATTGGCCTAAATCGCTTGACCCATGACACCAATGTACATGTCATATTTTATATTTGCTCCCTCCTTCTCCCTTTCTTTGTTCATCTATGCGCCGTAACTGTACTTTTGCATGTCTGTATGTTTAAACCTGTCATTTTACAGCACATTGGGTTTTTCATTAAAAAAAAACAAAAACATATCAAATACACTTTTTTAATGGCATAAACCCTTATCAACAATATTTCCAAATCACTCTGGGTTACATTGTTAAAAAAAAAGAAAATTTGATATATAAGTAATATTTGATTTGCTTTCCTCAATCACATGTCTGTCACATGACACAGGCTGCATGGGAAATTTGAATACAGCACTCCATTCATGTCAATGTTCTGTTTTTTAAATTTTTTTATCTTTGGATTGCTGTGGTATAAAACACACAGATTGTACTGGTGAATGAAGCCCTACATCAAATGATGTGGGAGACAGATATAATGCTCTATTAAAAAATGCACCATGCCAGTTTATGGTGTTAACATTGAGCACCAAAATATCAAATTTGGGTCAGACCCTAAAGTCTGGAAGTCTATTTTAATTTTTTGGTTTTGCAAGTAGGGGCTGCTGTTTCTAAATGTGACATGTTCTCTTTATCATCCCCCTGCAGGCTGTCATGCTCCACTAATGGTTCATGAAGAGTCCCGCCTGTAGTTGCTGAAGCTGCTGGACCACTTCTTCCAGATAACGCCAACAGCCTGGCTGTGTGAGCCAGTGAGATAAACTGTCCCACTGCCTCAAATAATTCCACGGAATCTGCTATTTTCAGGAAATCGTGAGTAGGCAAAAACCAGTGGTGGAACGCAACTGTAATGGCGATTTGTCCTCAGACTGAAAAACAAACAAAGTCAAAATCAAACCGCCACGAGGCAACGAAGGAGTGAATTTTAACGCAGTTCAGAAACGTTCATTGTCCGGGCATGAGATGGCGTTTTGTGGTGTTTATTATCCAGGGTTGTCGATGAACAGACATTAAAACAAAGAACAATGGCGTCTCTCTGTGTGTCTGGTAAAGAACCTGATTACCCAGATATGTAGACTTCACCTGGTGGTTAAGACTGAATGGTAAACTTTCAAAACAAAAGCATTAACAGATACTTCATGTAAGCCAAATAAATACTAATGATATAGTCAAACTTATGTAGCTGTATAATTCAAACAGAAACAAAATAAAAAAAAAAGTTAATATTTTACCATTAAATATAACAAAACAGTGAATAGCTCCAACGGTAACTACTGTAAGTACATTTACTAAAGTACTGTAAATACTTTTTCATGCCACTTTCTACCTCTACTCCACTACATTAATCTGACAGCTTTAGTTACTTGTTACTTTACAATTTAAGAGTTCTGCACAAAAAACACATGTAGTTAATAAAATACGATGTTTTTTTATATATTAAACTGCCCAACAATATACAGCCCAGCAGCCCAGTCTCATGGCAGTTCGTGAAATGGTCACGTTATTAAATTCATTGATTTGTGAACAGGACACGATTATGTCGGGGGGGTGGGGGGGGTTTCGTGTGGTGATTACGAATTTTTATTTCATATAGGGGAAATGGAAATGGGAAGCATATTTCGTGATCACAGCACGAGGTAGGGAGTAGTATGAAAAGCAGAAAATACGCACAGTGAGGTTGGTCGGGGTGGTGGATGGGTCAAACAACAAAGGACTTTCACCCCGGAGACCGGGGATCGCGCCCGGCGTGTTGCACGTCCTTTCCGCGTTATTTCTCTTCCTAACAACAACCGTCCCGTTGCCACAGAGCCCGCGGATCGTGTCCCTGCGCCTGGGGATCGCGTCCCTGTGTGGCGGTCCGTCTCATTGTTGTCACCGGCGTGTGGCGTTTCATTTCCCCCGTTGTGGCGTTTCATTTCCCCGTTGTTGCGTCCCCCACAGCAGCCCAGTGTCGTGGCAGCTCATGAAATGGTAACGTTCAAAAAAATCGTGACCTGTACACGAATCAGTAAATAAAAATAATGTGAATATTTACGAATTGGCGTGAGACCGGGTTGTATACAGGCCTACAAGTCCAGCTGAAATGACAGAACTGTTTGGGATCGTTTCCAGTTTCTAAAATGTGAGGACTTTTCTGCATTGAGTACTTTTACCAAAGAATCTATTGAATTAAACCATATGTTGGTACTTACTGGAACACTTTTCAACATCAAAACCAACAACTGATACACCAATGCACACGCTTTTTCCTAATGTGGTCACAGGGGAAGCAGTCTATCCCAGGATGCACTGTTCGACAGCGGAAAGGACCGGTAACACATTCTTTTTAAAGATCCCATTGTTTCTGTTAGGGAAATTATGCTTAGAACGGTTTTGCTGCATTTTCTTTGTTAACCCTCCTGTGGTCTTCGGGTCAAATTTGACCCATTTTCAAAAAGTTTCAAAAACATTAGAAATTTGTGTTTCTTTCAACCAAATTTTAAAAACAAAAATAACGTGGATGGTTCCATGCAACGCTCTTAACAAGTAAAATAAATGATCAGTTCACTACTTTCATTGAATTTGGGTTTTTTATTCCATTTTCGAGCATTTAAAGAAAAAAAAAGATAAAAGAATGTTGGAAAAAAAGTGACAAAAATGTCGGAAAAAGCTTCAAAAACTTGGAAAAAACAACAACAAAAGTGACAAAAAAACGTATTGTGAAAAAGCAATTTTAAATTTAGACCCAGAAAATCAAAAAGTTGCATGGTCGACGGGAAGACAACACAAGGGCTAAACCCTTTGCATCAAAAGTGCTGTTTTAGTATTTCTGTGTTAATCATGATAGCTGAGTGACCTTGCAAAAAGCACAGGATGCCCTGAAGGCAGAGCGCATAACGTGGAGGAGATGCCGAGCCTGACCAGAGATAAGAAGAAAGCTACTTTTTGTGCGAACCGTATAACTAACTTGACCCCCTACTCCTTTAAAAAGCCACTGTCGAGGCCACTCGTCACTCATTTTCTGTACTTACACTGAGTGCTGTAAACTGACTCTGCTTGCGCAAGTAAAGTAAGCTTAAAGAAACAACTCCAGTGATTTTGTCCATTCTTTGATAACTAATTCCAGTGACCGTTTCCTAACAATTTCCTGGAAAGGAACTGACATATAACCATAATTAACAGAAGTGGTAGTCTGATACTAATCATAATGGGAAATACAGACAATGTTGAATAAGTACACTTCCAGGGGCGTCGCTGTGGTTCAAGGACTACCGTGTAAACCGCCACGTGTCCAGTTGAAATACAGCCGGGGAGTTCAGTCACATGTCATCCCCCTCTGTCTCTTCCCATTTCCTGTCTGCACTTCTATAATATACTGTCAGGTGAAACAAACATTCCCCCAAATAGGGTCATTTGAAAAATTAATTCAAATCAATCAAATATCTCTCAATGATAACGTTTCCGATTCTACGGACTCTTAACCCTAATGTTGTGTAACAGCTCAAAGACGTAGGATTGTTTGTATCAGTTTGATTGACTTTTTCCTGATTTTAATGAGAATTGCATATAATCATGATTTTGACCTAATGCCGTGTTTCACATGTCCCCTACAGAAAATGAGTTGTACCCAGCACTACTCCTAAATATCAAATAAGTGTGTCCACACGCACATTCAAGTCTAGGTGGCTTCTGTGGAAGGTGAGGTTTCTCATGGGAAAAGACTGTATGTTTACATATATATATATATGACTGTAAAAAGATGCAGGATTTAAAAAAGTTTTAGAACAAAGAAGGCTGGTCTTATGCCTATGTATCCACATAGACCGCCTATAGGAAAAAACTGCTTTGGGGACATCAAATGAAAAATTAATTATTAGTTTTAAGATTAGAGAAGGAACAGCACATGGCGATGTGAATTTAATCCCAGCTGCAGACAAACTTTGTGATATTCACTTCAAACCTGGCCTACAGCAGTCTTAAATGGTCCAAAAAAATGTAAATCTACGAAACCATGGGATAGAATACGACTTCAGGAATCAGGATCGGGATGTGTGCATTTGTTGTCACTACTTCTGCAGTTCCCAGGCTTTAGTGAAAGCCGGGGCAGCCCAGTCCCGTTGCAGCTGGGGTTCCTCATGTCCTGCAGCAGGCCCCTTGTGTCGCATCAACAGCCCTCGGACTCTCAGCCAGGAAAACTTTCCACACAGCTTTGCCTTCCACTAACTCACAAGACACACACACACACACACACACAATTGGAACACTTTATAAGCAGTGGTGGAATGTAACAAAGTTCATTTACTCAAGTACTGTACTTAAGTACAAATTTGAGTTTCTATTCATGCCACTCTCTACTTCTACTCCACTACATTTCAGAGAGAAATATTGTACTTTTTTACTCCACTACATTCATCTGACAGCTTTAGGTACTTTACAAATTAGGATTTTTGCACACACAACACATGTAGTTTATAAAATAAGATTTATTTTTAATAAATTAAACCACCCAGCAGTATACAGGCCTACAAGTCCAGCTGAAATGAGTAGACGATTAAACACTTAGTTGATTGACAGAACCGTTTTGATCGTTTCCAGTTTCTAAAATGTGAGGATTTTTCTGCATCATGTTGAGACCGTGCAACGGTCGAGGGAGCCTGAAACACATTCACAGAAGCAATCCATGGAAACAAAAATGCCTTTAAAGAGCCTCTTTCCAAACCATGCAAGGATATGCATGTTTGTTTTTTTCCCCTAATGCTCTGACTTTCTACAAGCCCGGTCTTTAAGTTCATTATACAACAATAACACTGTCTTGTTAAGCTATTTTCTTTCTCACTTCCCTCGTTGGAAGAGGGCAAAAGACCACGGTCAAAATAATCATCACTCAGCATGTTTTCTGTTTTATTCTTCGTGTGACTGTTCCTGTTTTCCTGTGTTGCTGTGATGAATGTTTCTTCTAAACCTCAGGGAGGGACTTCAACATTGTCTGCAGACGTTTGCGCAAAAGCGAACAAAAAGGAGGGTGCAAATCACAGCGGCCTTGAGCATAAACTAAAAACAAGACTAAAATAGACCACGTTGATCCATGTGGAACTAAAAACTATTTCTTGTGTGCATTCAGTTTATACCAAATTACGCTTGCACTTGTATAAGCCTCTCTTAAAACCAAAACTAAATTTTGACTGAAGTGAATCACCTCTATGACAGATCAGAAGTTGCATGTCCTCTACATTCATTCATCAGAAAACTGCATAACTGTTAAGAACATCTGCAACAAGCCCAGAGAAAGGCAGAGATTGGCAATAATAAAATACATTTAAAGGTCCCATGGCATGAAAATTTCACTTTGAGGTTTTTTAACATTAATATGCGTTCCCCCAGCCTGCCTATGGTCCCCCAGTGGCTAGAAATGGTGATAGGTGTAAGCCGAGCCCTGGGTATCCTGCTCTGCCTTTGAGAAAAGAAAGCTCAAATGGGCCGATCTGGAAACTTCCCCTTATGAGGTCATAAGGAGCAAGGTTACCTCCCCTCACTTTGCTTTGCCTGCCCAGAGAATTTGGCCACCACCATGAGAGAGAGATACATCATGGCTTTCAAATGAGCAAAGTGGCAATTGGTCAAGCATTTACTCCACCGGATGGCTGTAAATACTTGGTGGTTTGAAGATAAGGATTTTGCATACACTGTATGATAAGCTTACGAAACATAATGTTATTAACATTTTGTAACATAGTCAGACTTAATGCCGCATGGAACAGCTTCAATTTTATAATGCAGCTTACAGTACATGATAACCCATCAACCTTGAATCCAGACGTTCCAAACATTCAGGGCTCAGGACAAACCTGGGGGGGAGATGTTTTTCTAGATCTAGAGTCAGACCTTTTCCCATTTACGGCAGGCATTTTCCCATTTACGGCAGGCATTTGCACATTTCCAAGCGATTTGGAAAGCATAAAAACCTGTAAACCGTATAACATGATAGTTGCCAGCTAAAAACTGCATATGATTATCATAAAGTGTGCAAAGTGGGCAGACCTTCCTCCACAGCGCTGCAGAGGAGCCCAAAACAAAGAGAAGCATACTTGATCCATCCCCTCAACGGCACCAGTTTCCCTGGCCTCAACGAGGATTTTGACCTCACATCTTTTTTTATAGTTATGCCTGGATTTTCATGATAAAGGTTCTGTTTTTCAGTCCTTGGTTGTCTCTGGGTGTTTTGTTTATATGACAATGCCCAAAAGAGTTTCTTTGCTTTTTTTCCCCCTCCTCCCCCTTTGTTTTGTAATTCAATCCTCTTGATAAGCTGTGTTTTTTATAATTCATCCATCCTTTTTGTGTTTCTAAAAACACTGAAGTATATGTTGCCATTTTTTGTTGGCTGTACTCTGTATTTTGCTTGATTGAAGATGGGGGCTTAAGTGCTACATTTTGTACCATGTGTTGTGTATTGGGTCTGTGGTGTTACGCCCCTGGAGGCCAAGGTGAGCATATCATGCGCTCACATGTACACACCTGCAAGCTATAATCACTGTGATGTTCTGTTTGTGTCACTACACCCAGAGGAAGGCTCAAGCCTACACGCGTTGGTGTGCGTCTTGCGCCTATTTATAAACCTTGTGAGTGCCTGGACATGATTTTTTTTATGACTTCCTTGGTAATAATTCTTGTTCCTTTTTGGAATTTCTTTATATAGCACCTTTACAGCAAGCCGCAGGTATCCAAAGTGCTTTACATTAAGGAACAAGACTAAAACATGAGATCTAGTCAAATCAGAATAGGTTACATAAAAGCAGGATGACGAAAGGAAAATGTCAAGAGTGCTACTATGTATTAAAAGCCATTCGAAATAAATAGGTTTTGAGCTGAGATCTAAAAAGAGCTACATCTGTAATAGTGTGAATGTCAGGGGGTAAACTGTTCCAAAGTCTTGGGGCGGCGACAGCAAAAGTACGATCACCTCACAGTTTGACGTTGGAACATCTAAAATAAGTTGCTTGGATGATCACAATGACCTACTGTGAAGGGTAATGATCTCGGCCAATGCACTGGGGCCTTAAAAAGCAAAATCTTAAAATCTGATCTAAAACTACACCTTCTCTTTGACATTTGCTTTAAATGGAGTACTTTCACATTATGGTTGCTACTTTTTCATAATCGATCTGGCCATTTCCTCTATCATCAATGACGTAATGTAAAGGATATTAACTGTGAATCTAAATGCTCTGGTTATCGATGATATCAGCTTGGGAAAATGAATTAGAAAGCCATACAGCTTAACTTTTTATTTGTGGTAATGCTGGGGCTTTTTTTTCATAAAAACACTACAGATCATTCAGGAAAACGTGCTTTTTTGTGGCTAAATGTACCTTTGGCATGGGAATTGACAAGCTGAATGTCAGTCCACATCATCCTGCTGTGTACAGCTAGTTCTGAATGGCATTCTATGAAATAAAATGGGAGAAGATTACAAACTAAATTGACTAAAACATGCACATGAGTCTTTTCCTGTCATGATAACTGTTCTCCTGCAAAACTCTGATTTAGATACAAGAACCCAACGATTATGAAGCATCCATTCTTATATTTGTTATGCTCCTTACATGCTGCATATGACAGGTACGTATGACCTATGGAACGGATTGGAAGTATGTGCTTTTTATTCTACCAACTCCGAAAACATAAATTGCACAGGATGTGACACATTGTAAAAATAAAAAAAGTGCCTCGGAACACACCGCAGCAACGCCGACTTGAGCGTACGTTCTGCACGTGTGCGAGACGTAATACATCTCCATAACAGCAGGCGGCGCTACTCTGTGTTGTCGCCCAAAAAAGTGAAAACCGACAGCTGATTGGACGAACGCTCGATCTCGTATTTTTAAACATTTTAAGCGAGAAATAGGCCATTTCAGATCGACAAAGGTCAGTTTAAAAGATTTTCATCAGATTTTGAGAGTCGTTCGTCCTGCTCATCCCGCCTGTCATTTCCGGTAATTGGTCATTGAGTCCGACTGCCCACTGGCCGATTCAACAATGAAGGCCCGACGGCTCTTCCGACAGACGACGGCACGGAACACACCAAACAGACTCGAGTTACACCGGCCGATAATCGGGTTGGTGTGTCAGCACCTTTAAACAGGAGACTGTGTTGATCCTGTGAAGCTCATTTGTGAGGATATGTCAAACCCAGGCAGATAAACACCATTAACTGATAAAGTCAGCATGAGTCAGACTCTCCAAACATGTCATACACTTAGTGTAGTTTGTTAGTGTAGCCACTAGATGGAAGCATTCAACCAAAGAGCACTTGATCAGTCTTCTTCTAGTTTTGACCATGGTAATCTTGTGATGCCCTGTGTTTTAGTCAGTGTTGGGGAGTAACGGAATACATGTAAAGGTGTTACGTATTCAGAATACAAATTATGAGTAACTGTATTCCGTTACAGTTACAATTTAAATAGTTGGTATTTAGAATACAGTTACATTGTTAAAATCAATGGATTACATGACGATGCTTCTCTGTTTCACGAGTTTATTCACGCTGAATAAATTAAGGCAACTTAATGCATTTTCCAGAATATGAAATAGAAAAAAATAGCTATTTGCGTGATCAGTCACAATGGAGTCGGAACCGGCACGACAGAGCCAGGGCAGCAATACGTTTCTATCTTGGAAATTCAAACAGCATTTCACATTAAAGAACGAACAGGGAGAATGAAATATAGCTAACTGTGCCGTGCAGCCTCTGCTTGCCAGCAACCAACCTCCTTTCAGCGTGCAAATTACTCCACTTCCAACCTGAAGAAGCATCTTAAAGTAAGTTATTTTTTTAATTAGCCAAGGGTGGTCGTCTGCTGTAGTTTTACTGGTCCCCTTGCTATTTTAACATTGACGTGCGACTTTACATTCTCCTAGGTGCTGATTAACTAGCTCCAGAGCCGTTTAAAGACTGACTAGCCACGTTTGACATGCTAACTAACGTTAGCTAAAATTAGCTTGTGGTATCTTAGATTTAGGTAGTTAGATTTTTGTAGTATGCAGTTCGGGACTACCAATACAATAATCTATGTGCTTGTTCAGGTACACATTCAGCTAGTTGGAATAAAAAGAACACACCATTATAGGCCTGTTTAGTAAGCTGGAGGTGATAGCCGCATTCCTACACTTATAAAACACAATTCAATGTGGAAGTAATCCTGAAGTAATCCAAGTATTCAGAATAAGTTACTCAGATTGAGTAACGTAACAGAATACGTTACAAATTACATTTGTGGGCATGTATTCTGTATTCTGTAACGAAATACGTTTTGAAAGTATCCTTCCCAACACTGGTCTTAGTAAACTCCCATATATACCAGGAGTGGGGGAAAAAATCAATATAGCGTAGTATCGCAATATATTTCTGTGTCAATACTTTATTTGTACACAGACGCCAACTATTGATCTTTCATCTCTCTAATAAATCGGGAAATCCCTGTTTGTGTGCGTCTGTCTTTGAAATATCTCATGAACTGTTCATCCAATCTACTTCACACTTGTTTTCCTCGGTACCCAATGATCTTGGGGTTTGGAATTTGGAGCAGTTTGGACAGCGTTGGATATTGGATATTAATAAACTGTGAATTAAACTAAACGACCGAACAATAAAGGTTGAGGAAAAAAACGTTGAAAAAAAGCACTGTCATAATGGTGTCTCTTCTGTATCTACCCTTCACAATAAAAGCCTGGCTTAAATTCAGTGAGAGCATTTTGCTAAGTGGAAACTTAATAAAAGACATTTCTTTCCTTTACAATATGTCCGTGAGTAATCCACATTTTAATTGTTAGTAAAGACTGAATCTGCAACGTTCTCTGTCAGGTAAATGTAGTACGATGTTTTCCTCTGAATTAGAAGTAAACCTTAAAGGAACACGCCGACTTATTGGGAATTTAGCTTATTCACCGTAACCCCCAGAGTAAGACAAGTCGATACATACCCTTCTCATCTCCGTGCGTGCTGTAACGCTGCCTGACGGTTCCAGCATTAGCTTAGCCTAGCACAGATCCTGCAGGTAACTGGTTCCAACTAGCCTGCTGCTCCAAATTGTGACAAAAGTGACAAAATAACGCCAACATGTTCCTATTTACATGTTGTGATTTGTAGAGTCACAGCGTGTACAAAAAACAACGTAACATGAGACACAGCCATCTTCTAACAGTAAACAAACTGGGAACTATATTCTCAGACAGGCTTGCTGCGAGCATATCACTCCGCCCAAGTACTATATTCTTCCACCTGAGAATATAGTTCCCGGTTTGTTTACTGTTAAAAGACGGCTGTGTCTCATGTTACGTTGTTTTTTGTACACGCTGTGACTCTACAAATCACAACATGTAAATAGGAACATGTTGGTGTTATTTTGTCACTTATTCGGATTAGTAGGATTACTGGAACCATTCACCTGCATGTTCTGTGCTGGCCTGATGCCGCTGGAGCCGTCAGACAGCATTACAGCACGCACAGAGATGAGAAGGGTATGTATCGACTTGTCTTACTCTAGGGGGTTACGGTGAATAAGCTAAATTCCCAATAAGTCGGCGTGTTCCTTTAAGTCTGGTAGTAGGCTATACTGTGTGGATGCATATTAAGTGGTTTGGGGTCCTTCTGTAACTCATTTTGGGGTACAATGGTTCTGGAGAAAGCAGCAATACCACAGGCCAAGCAACCGGGCTGTTCCAAACAGGCACATTTTAAACGGGCACTGTATAGTTGTATAAATTGCACAGGAGAATTAAACTTTTTGGTACTAAAACAGGGGGTCCGTGATCCTTAGGGGGGTCCTCAGAGTTGCTGCAGTGGGGCCGCCAAATTATTGTTTGATGGTTCAAAAAAAAAATTAAATATGTCTGGAAATATACATTAACATGAATCCAACATATTATTAGCAAAGATAATTTTTTCGGATTGATACAACATTGATGACTAACTTAGCTGTAGGCTAACTGGCCTACAGCTAAGGTAGCCATGAGGTTTACTGTGCCACATTTTAACATGATGTATAAATATATGAATATACCAACCATTTTTTTTATTTTAAAAGCTTAGTATTGTATGCACCATAAAAAGGTATGTGTAAAGGCTTTAGGAAGCCCTAACCTTTATTGTAGGTCCAGTTTAACCGACAAGAAGGAGTTGGTTGAATCATGAATACGCTGCTGCAGTGATGGCTCAACCAGCTCCTTCTTGTCGGTTATTGGCTGGAACACTGTTTGTTATGGTTTGTGGTGCAGGTTGGCGCAGTTTGTTTTTGTTGCCTTTTGTGGAGCCTGAGCTGTCTTCAGAGACCTTGTTTTTTTACAGTGTGTTCAGGGGACAGGCAGCTAGCGGATAGTGAGGAGATGTTTGCTGTATGGGACAACAAATGTTGTAACCTAAAAAACGTGTCACATCACCTTTAACTGATAAAGTGAGCTTGAGTCAGACTCTCCAAAAATGTCATACACTTAGTGTAGTTTGTTAGTGTAGCCACTAGATGGAAGCATTCAACCACAGAGCACTTGATCAGCCCTGTGTCTTAGTTATGGTTAAGTTACCAGGGGTGGGGGAAAAAAAATAATAAAAAGATAATTTTTCAGATTGATACAACATTGATGACAGGCTAAATGGCCTACAGCTAAGATAGCCATGAGGTAGCCATCCCCTGATACAGTTAAGCTTAAAGTGATGGTTGGGAGTAATTTCACCCTAGGGTCCTTTGCACCATGACCTCAAGCCAAACACCGCCCCAGAAGCTTTTTTCACCTGGGTTGAACATTGGACGAGTTAGCGTTATCAGCTGAATAGCTTAGTGCAGGCGCTAATGGATCCAAGAGTGTCTCTTGTACATTACCCCACTAATAATGCCCGAAATGATACCAAACTTCTACACTAGTACAAATAGGTCATGCATTCATAAAACGATGGATTGGAAAGTTTGTAAGTACGCCAGAAGTTTATGTAAATAACACTTGCCTGTTGGCTTCTCGTCTCTGCTGCTGCTGTTGCTACTGAGTGCTTAGGGCCGTCTACAAATTACAACACCGAAAAGAGATACAACAAAAATATTTATTAATTTAATGTTTAAATAAAGTAATGTCTCCAAACTTACCTCAATTATAACTTGTCTCCTGCTAGTTATACTACAGCACTTACTTTAAAAAATAAGTTAAATTAATAAATATTTTTGTTGTATCTCTTTTCGGTGTTGTAATTTGTAGACGGCCCTAAGCACTCGTCTCACAGCAGCAACAACAACAGCAGAGAGCAGAAGCCAGCAGGCAAGTGTTATTTATAAAACCTTCTGGTGTACTTACAAACTTTCCAATCCATCGTTTTATGAGTACATAACCTATTTATACTAGTGTAGAAGTTTGGTATCATTTCGGGCATTACTAGTGGTCTGAAAGTATCTTGTCTATCCTTAACCATATATGTTATTCTTTCCATTGTTAGGCAAGAAGACATTTCTCTAAGCCAACGACCAATTCACATCTTTCCAAGCAAGAGAAATCAACCACCTGGCTTGCAGTAAACACATATCTATAAGTACTTTTATCTCTTTAAGTTAGGATCAGATGGGTACAACTCCAGGATAAATAATTTGGGATGGAGAGGCAGCTTGTATTTTATACAATATATGTAGTAGGGGGTCCCTGATCCATCTCTTTTTCAGCTAAGGGGTCCTTGGCCTATAATAAAAGGTTGAAGACCCCTGTACTAGAATAATAACCTCAATTGCTTTTTCAGTCCACTAGATGGTGCACTTGAGTTTTTTTATGCTGTGGAGTAAGGTCTGGCTCCTCCACACATGCATTCCATATACATTGGATAGGAAAAAAAACATTTCTTTAAACCAATCACAATTGGTTTGGACAGCGCTACATTATGTTCACATAGACGGTGTATCTGCAAAATAGTCTTGGGAAGGAACTTGTTTAGGTGGAACATTTGCACCCCACAAAAGAAAACGTCACATACAATATTAAATTAAGTTAACCGTTCCCACAATACAGTAACGTAAGCTGTTTGAATTAGCTGGATACATGGTTAGGCCTAAACGTAATCTTACCATATGTAAGTTTTCCTGAGCGTACATGTATTAACTGTAATTTGGGAAATTATTTAATAATTGCCCATAATACACACAGCAGCTTTTTCCAATCTGAAATTTGGATCCGAGTTTAATCTGACAGGGTCTCAACAAATATTACTCTTTGTGAGTTGTAATTGGCTACATTTCAAGAAATGCTGCACATTATTTCCCAAGGCCTCAGCAGAGAGCAGACATTGCACACAGCACAAAAACTTATGCAGAGGCACAAACAACTGCAGTGATTTATACATCAATATATTTTTCATCAACAGGGAGCCCTCCATCTGCACACTGCATGTTTGAAAAGTACACTATGTACTCACCCTCTCAACAAAAAAACATGGAACTAATCAATAGATGGCATCAGTTCTCTTCCTCTGGGAGCCAGCGATTTGTCATGCCTTAGACTTACACGCCATTTCACAAAAGTAAGTTATGTATTCAATCTTATTTTTTGCTTTGGTATTAGTAACTTGCAGCATAATTCCCTGACAGGCAACAAAGACACAGAAAACTACAAAGAGACACACAATGACTACAAAAAGATGCAAATCGACTACAAAGATATGGAAAAACAACCACAAAGAGATAGAAAAACAACTAAAAAGAGTAGGAAAAATACCAAAAAGAGATGAAAATTACAACAAAGAGACCTAGTATGACAACACAGATATGCAGAACTACAAAGAGATGCAAAAAACAACAAGGAAATGCTAAATGATCAAAAAGAGATGAAATATTACAACAAAGACCCCATATGACAACAAAGAGGACCAATCGACAACAAAGAGATGCAAAACAACTCAAAGATAAGCAAAATTACCAAAGTGAGAGGGTATTTGCAGAAGAACTACAAAGAGATGCAAAAACAACTACAAGGAGAAGCAAAATAATCAAAAAAAGATGAAAATTTACAACAAAGACCCCATACGACAACAAAAAGACCCAATTCGACAACAAATAGATGCAAAACAACTACAAAGAGATACAAAACGACATAAAAGAGACACAAAATGACTACAAAGAGATGCAAAATAACTATAAACCATGGGGGTTTCTTGCTCCTAGGAGGGGCACAAGGCCTTGCTGAGGGGCCCATTGTCTCATAACCTGTCCATGCTCAAGAGAGACAGATTAAGCAAAGAATGATCCAAATTAAAGCAACACATTTCTCATTATCCTGACTTTTAGTCCCTAGCACAGTTCAAGTTCTGAAAACACTGTATCCCACATTTCCCATAATGCAAAACATTAAGGTGCCCCTTTAAGTTCCCCATTGGCTTTGAAGTCAGTGTGGTTTATGAATAATCATACTGTTAAAACCCTGCACGCATGCATCTTTCCTTCAACAATCCTGGGAGGTATGGTGGCAGGCAGTGAAAACGATGTTAGAATTCTGTCTTGTTTACAGTTTAGCATAAAAGTTTGGATAAAAAACACTTGAGTTCCATAAAGGAAGCAGCTGAAAAAGCTCTCTTTGGACACAATGTTGTATTTCACCATAGGCAGTGTCAGAGGAGTTGTTTAAAATGCTTGGCTAAATGTATATGCTGCTGTGTCTTAACATGGCGACCAATACAAACAGCATTCCCTTTCCATGGAGGTCTACTCATCGGAATCAGGTACTGGAACTTCCTTAAAGACACATCCTCCCTCTGTAATTGTTGCAATAAACAATCATGTATGCACATGTGTCCTTTTGCTGCAGAAACATTTTTAATTACTACCCAGCTTCCATAGAAAATAAATCTTTGACTGAAGACTGAGTAAACAACAGGATATGAGTTTGGAAATCATTTTGGATTATGTAATCGTGTTGCTCACTTTGTCCATAACAAATCAAAGAACATTGTCTCACTCACCGCATGTGTTTTCTTTCACTCTTTAGGCACCAAGTCTGAACTCATAACCAATTAGCACATAATGTGATAAATGTGACTAATATAATGAAAAACTAATAACACGTTTATAACGTAGTAGTTTTGGATTTCATGCAATAAGCGAGTATATTTTGCTCAGGTTATCACATTGTGATTTGGGTTCTCTCTTTTGGACATAAACAATTACCAACAAAGATATATAAAACAAATGCAGGTGGCCTATCTGGGTTCAATTCCCAGGCCAAGCTGCCATTGTTGTAGTTTTTCCTGTTTTATTGTCAATCCATTCCCTGTGTGTTACTGTTTCCCGGTTATTTGTTCATGGTAATGTTTTACCCGTGTACATTTTGTGTTCTATTTTGTTTTCCCAGTTCCATCCTAGTTTTTGTTTTCATGCTTCAGTTTCCTGTTTTATTTTGTAGTCTCTGTTTCTCCTGTGTCATGTCTTGTTTTACTCCCTGCCTTGTGTTTTCCATCCTCTGTGATTGTCTGCCTTGTAGTGTTAATTTTGTCACCTATTTTTAATTTAGTCTTAGTCTTGTGCCAAATGTCCTTGTTAGTCTTAGTCAAGTTTTAGTTGACTAAAAGTCTTGTCATTTTAGTCTAGTTTTAGTCAAAAGAGAACTCAATAGATCTTAGTCAAGTTTTAGTCGACTAAAAGTCTCGTCATTTTAGTCAAAAGAAAACTCAGTATATCTTAGTCAAATTTTAGTCAAAACATTTTAGTCTTTTTTAAAATAACAAATTATTTCTGAGATTATTTCTGATAACCATTTCAGTCAAATAGTTATAATGACACATTCCGATTTTTTGTCAATATAATTGTACGTAAAATGCGACCAAGTATCGAGCCTCTTCCTTCTTTCACCAGTAAATTCCTGTTAAACGACAAAAACAACCACTTGATGGGAAAAGGGTATTTTACAATAATTTTGAATGCAGCACGGGGCTGGCGAGGCAAGTTTCAAGTGAACGCAACATCTGTGTTGTTTTTCAGACAACGGCAGCTACAGACCTGATCTCACAGAATTACGTGAAGTGAACACGTGATCTCACAGAATTACGTGAAATGAACACGGCCCCTTAACTCAAAATCTGTTGTTTCAGTTTCACGGAATCGCAAAAAATTCCGTGATGGGCCCACGGAAGAATTCCGTGAAATGAACACGGCCCCTTCAGTTAAAGAAAAGGTCATGGGTGGGCTTACGTTTCCATGACACGCGTGGCAATGACGGGACGGTTGGGTTTAGGAAAACAATAACGGGACACAGGACAAGAACGGGACAGTTGGGTTTAGGAAAAGAAGAACGGGACGGTTGGTTTTAGTAAAAGAAGAAAGTAACGGTTGGGTTTAGGAAAAGAAGACTGGGACAGTTATGGTTGGGTTTAGGAAACGTGACACGCGGGACACGATCCCCGGTCTCCTGGGTGAAAGGCCTGTGTTGTTTGACCCATCCACCACCCCAACCAATCTCCCTACGCAGATTTTCGGGCTTTCATACTACTCGCTACAGTAGTCGCTCTTAATGCTACGTCATCTTCTCACTGACTTTATATTGGCATTGTTTTCCGTGGTGGCCACACAGAATTTTCACACATTCCGTGCCACCACCACGTAATGCGGTGTTTCGTGATAATTTCACGGAATTCTGTGAGACCAGGCTGGACTGTCGTAGGTCCCGGGATTGGAATCCTACACACGGAAATACAGACACATTTTTACATGGTTTAGCTGTCAGCATTTTAACCATGTTTAATCCAGCTGTTAGCTAACGGTAGGCTAACGTTACCTGCTGCCAAGTGTATTGTTAACTAACGTGACATGCATCAATGTTTCGGTTGCCTCTAACGTCCATTTAGGAGCGAAGTGAAGTGCAGGCATTTAAGTGGCACCGAAAGGAGGCACCGAAATCCACGTTGCTATTCGGTCCGGTACATAACGGTCGTTAAGGCACCGATGCCGTATTAGCACCGGGTCTCGGTACCCAATCCTAGTAACAGCTGAATATTCTATCTCATGATGGAAAAGTAGAGACGATTGAAGACGAAAATGAAGAGAGATTTTATCTTAGTTTTTATTTTATGCAAAACATTTGTGTCTCGTCTTTTTTCGTCAACAATAATGCATGTTAATTTAGTCTTAGTCAGCGTTTTTGTACACTGGTGCAGTCTCGTCTCGTCTGACGAAATTAACACTACTGCCCTGCCCTGATGTGTTTCATCTGTTCATCAGCCCTCTTGTCACCTGTCCCTCATTACTACCCTCATTATCCAATCCGGCAGGGGAGAGTTTAAAGCCCGAACAGGCTACCTCTCCTTATGACCTGTCTCTCTTAGTTACGCTGTTATAGTTTTAGACTGCCAGGGGACTTCCTTCCTTCCTTTGACACACTGAGCTGCTCTCTCCTCTCCCTTTCTATTACCATTTGTGTGCATCCCGTCCCAGAAATGCTTGTTACTAATCCTAGCTTCTGGGGAGTTTACTCCCCGGAGTCCTTATGATTTTTCACCCAGCGTATTTCCTTGGAGAACGTTGGCACCAAGATCCTGGTTGCAGCTGTCGCCGTGGTCCTGCTGCACTCCCTGCTGAGCTCAGCGGTGCCCTGCAATGTCATGCTGCGTCCTGCTGCTTCCTGCTACGTCCATCCATGCTCTGCTGGGCCACGCTACATCCTGTAACGCCCTGCAGCGCCCTGATATGACATGAACTACTACGACTACCATCAAGTCACTGTTCCATTATTAATTTGACTATTATCGCCACTGTTCATCATATCCCCAACCGGCCTGTCAGACACCGCCTACCAAGAGCCTGGGTCTGTCCGAGGTTTCTTCCCGAGAGGGAGTTTTTCCTCGCCACTGTCGCACTGCTTGCTCTTGAGGGAATTACTGGAATTGTTGGAATTGTTGGGGCTTTGTAAATTATAGAGTGTGGTCTAGACCTACTCTATCTGTAAAGTGTCTCGAGATAACTCTTGTTATGATATGATACTATAAATAAAATTGAATTGAATTGAATTGAATTATCTTGGGTATTTATGCCTACCATACACTACAAGACTTTGAAAAGAATACAGTCTTACACCATCTCACATCTAAAGACAATCATCTCACGTCAAATATTAGCTGTAGGGCTGCAACTAACGATTATTTTAATAATCGATTAATCTGTCGATTATTTTTTCGATTAATCGATGAATCGGATAAAAAAAAAAAAGCATTCATTTACATCAACTCAATACATACATACTTGTTGTTTTAGTTAATAGTTGTGTAAAGGTAAGTAACCCAAATAGCAGATACAGACAAGACACACAGACAGACAGACAGACAGACACACACACACACACACACACACACACTTATTCATTAAATTATTACCATCATTGTAGTAAGTGCAAGTTAAGTTCGTTTATACACCACACACTATTATATTTGTCAACAATAACTGATATGGGACAAAGCACATAATATATACATGACAACAGATTGAAAAATTAATGGGCCAAAAAAGGCGAGTGAATAAAACCGTGTCTTTAGTCTTGCAAACTATACCACCCCTGCTTTATTACTGTTATTAAGGAGCTAACGCTAGCTTGTCATGCTAGTCAGCTGGATAACGAGTAAACGGCAGCACCAGAAGAGCTACTGGAGGGACGGTACGTTCCTCACTTCAGAACGGAACAGAAGTAGGATAGTGTAGTGACTTTACCCTGCTGTTGTTGTTCTGTTGAACAGAAGTAGGATAGTGTAGTGACTTTACCCTGCTGTTGAACTCCCTTCCTCCTCATCAAGGACTCCAACATGTTTACGTTTTAGGTGCTGACTCATCACCGTGGTGCGCCCGTGCCATGCCGTGTCGCTTTTATTTATCTTGCAATTAACACGTTTTTGATATATTTAGTGTGAAATGCTCCCACACCTTGGATGACTTAAGTCGTACTGATTTCTCTGCCTCCGCCGAGTGTTTCAGAACAACGTTACGGGTTTCTCCGGTCTCTCTCCATATTTCCTCTACCCCCGCTATGCTCTTTTTTCTTTTCTTTCGCTCCGCGCTGCTCCTCTCTGCGCTCAACTCAATTTTTTTTTTTATCTCCGCGACTAGGTGGCCTAATAGTTGCGCAACACAACGAATCGATAATTAAATTCGTTGCCAACTTTTTTAGTAATCGAATTTTATCGATTTTATCGATTCGTTGTTGCAGCCCTAAAAGACTGTCATAATATGTAAAGACTGGGGATGTTGCAGGGTAACACATTGCAAGACTACAACTAGATTAGTTTAGAAAGATTTAACCAAGCTAGCTAGTTCCCACTAGCGTTAGCTGGTAACTTAAGGAAAAGTTTGCCAATTTCTGGTTTTCCGTACATAGATTAATGGTGGCAGTACCTGGAGGTCAGCGATTATCCACCGGTAAATCTCCTGTTGGATGACACGCTTCAGAAGAGTTGAAAATCGGCAACTTTTCCTCTTTAGCGTTTAGCTTAGAGCAGTGCCATAGCAACCATAAATAACACTGGCTCTAGCTGTTTGCTGCTTCCTGTTTGGTGCTGGAGGGAGCGCACCCATTGGTTGTTGACAATGTTTTTGGATTTTCCTTTTGCCATTTTTTTTACCTGCTTGCTTCAGGATGTTTTAATTAAATAAACCTTTGAAAACCTTATGCTGCTTCCTCGTCTTAACTCTCTGCATTTTTTGGGTTCCAAGCCTGCACCAATCCTGACACCGGGAGGCCAGTGAGGGATCGATTCCTGTCCTGGTTTGTTGGGTGGGGCTGAGGTGCCCCAGATAAAGACAATTATCCCCCAATCTGCATGTCATTTCATCTCAATTCTTTTAACGCTGTACTGTTTGTATGGTTTGTACTGTACATATTACAAATGGTTTTGCTTTTTATTTTGTATTGTATTGTTATTCTCTATTGTATTGTTCCTGCTCAGGGACTGCAGGTCTAAATTAGCTATATAGCTAACTGTGGCTCAGCATTTTTGCTGTGCATGATCCCTGTTAAATTATCTAATGAACTAAAACAGGTCAATGCACCAGACCAGCATTAAAAAAACGGGGCCCGGTACTTTTGAGTGATCAGAATTGTTTGCTTTTTTCTGAAATTTTTTTAGACTAAACCATTAATAAATAAATGAAATAATCAGTAGATTAATACATAAGGAAAATAACTTTTAGCTACAATCAAAGGTGATAGCACTATAAATTTGTGCATTGTGCCTGTGCATGTCAGGGGTT
This sequence comes from Perca schrenkii, assembly GCA_025617405.1. Classification (NCBI taxonomy): domain Eukaryota; kingdom Metazoa; phylum Chordata; class Actinopteri; order Perciformes; family Percidae; genus Perca; species Perca schrenkii. The sequence goes on from CM046804.1 coordinate 3,434,368, forward strand.
CCACTGTAATGAGTAATTATTATTAGATTCATACAAAGTAATTAAACAATTGGATTTAAAATCTGAGTAATACTTTCACTGCTTGTTTATAACGTTGCAGTTGGAATAAATTAACTTTTGAAGATGTTTGCTCTTGCCAGAGGGACTTAACATGATGCAAGCGGTTAACATGGTGTGAAATGTATTGTGGGATGAGGGCGGTTCCACTTCTGACAGACTGGAGGCTGTGAATTTGCTTTAAATAGAAAGAAGGATGTATCAGGATGTAATGTTAAAAGTGAGAACTAACTCACTTTATTTCTAATTAGAAAGAAACTGTACCTAATCTAATCTAAAACAAGGTTGAACAAAGCAGAAGTGTGGCCGGTTTAGGAGATGAGGAGGATGAAGAATGCCTGCTGCCAGCAGACGGCTGCCATCTTGGCTCCTTATATATCAGGTGGTTTCCCCAGCTTCAGCCATTCACGGGTTCGGGCATGAAAGCTTTCCACCAATTATCTCCCGGCTATGGCACACACCTATTTGCATGTGAAATTGAAAACAAGAGAAAAAAAAAACACAGGGAACACACGCACCCAGCAGGCTAAAGAAAAAATATGGCCGCAGTCATAACAGTGATGCAGGCATGATGCATTCATATGTTAAGTTTATACAGTTGTGGACATCTTTTATCCTCAGTAGTTATTACATTACATGCCATTTAGCTGACGCTTTTATCCAAAGCGACTTACAATTGCTATATATGTCAGAGGTTGCAGTTGGAATTGAACCCAGATCTCCCACCCCTAAGCAATGTGTCATATCCACTGCACCATTGCACCATCACAACCCAATGCATAATGGGTAATAAAGGGTAATTTAGGTATTTTTCAACATGGACCCTATTTTCATATGCATTGGTGTCTAGAGTAAGTGACTGATGTGAACAAAAATCTTTGAAATTGGTCCAGTATTGAGTAAGAATGCTTTAACCTGCAGCCGCGAACCGGGCTGCAATGTAACCCTTCAGGACAAATAGACATTGTTCCCTCCACTAAAAGTGCTGTTTTCACCACTGACAGGCTCAGATTATTATTCTAAGTGTGTGACAACATTATGGTTAGGATCCCTACAGAGATAGACCTTTTTGTTAAAGAGTAACATCCTTTTTGTTTAACCAGAAACAGCTCCAAGATCGCTATTGCCAAACGCAATAGACTTCATTTAAATAAACAATAGTAAAAAATAAACAATAGAGCCAGCATATTCCCACATGTAAATGGGTAAATTAAGGCTTTATTTCAACCAAACCAGAGTGAGGATTGTTGGAACAGTGGAAAGACGAACCAATATGGATTTTGATAGTTTTATTTTGTTTCTGTCAACTTTGAATGATGTGTTTTACAATGATAAAAAGTACGTAAATGGAGTCTGCTGGGTTTGACGATGGCAATATTGCGGCAGTTTCATGTAAAACTAAAATTATCTTAAGTTATATCTCTATAGGGATCCTTTCCATTATGTAATCAGACACTTAGAATAATAATCTGAGCCTGTCAGCGGCAAAACAAACACTTTTAATGGACGTAAATTGAAGGTGTGCAATTGCCCAATAACTTACATTGTAGCTTTTTTCGCTGCTGCCGACTGCAGCGATCTTCCCTAATAGCCTAGTGGACTAATTTCAGAGATTATTGTTCCCATCAGTCACTTAGACACAAAAAACATAGGAAAATAAGGTTGAAAAAAAACGAAGTTACCCTTTAAGTGTTCCCATATGCACCAAATGTAGCACATGGCTGTAAAATATGAGATTCATTCAACAGTAGTTCCAAAACAGACACAAGGACAAGAACATTTACAAATACAATGCATACAAAGCAGCAGACTACAAAAGATAAATAAACATGTTAAAATATGTGAAACTGCAGAATTGCTGATCCAAACCCTGCAATATTATTTATCTAACAGTAAGAGAGAGTCAGAGAAAATCAAACTCAGAGCAAAGTGCATTTGCATGCATCAAAACATCATTAACATCCCCGTGCTGTGAAAACGGCAGCTTTAAACCTTCATTGTTAAAGTGCAGATAATTAAATTAGGCCATTTCATTAATTTAAGTAGATTTGACATATTTTCGCTATCTAATGAAGTGATTTATAGTCCAAAGACCGCGTCTAGACAGAAAGCACACAAGAAAGCTAATTACAAGCCAGTGTTGGTCCTTGTTTTCCCACTTTTACCACAATTGTTACATTGAGACATTTAATGTTAGTGGGATAGAGACATAGCAGCAAAACATGAACTCAAACAATTTCAGCCTCAAGTGTTGTTGAAACTGTATAAATGAAACTATGAGTTACGACATTCCTAAATGCTGAAACAAGGCTGAGGTAAGATTTATTATTGTAGACTCGATACATATGGCAGAGATTACATGTTTTCACACAACGTAATTTTTAAAGAGAGATAAAAAGCGGAAAAAAGGATCTGCTAGAATTGCCCAGAGACACTCAGAGGCCTCAGTGGAGGGTAACATTACAACAGCACACACAGAGGAGGTTATCTGCTTTAACCCTGGCTGTGCCTCCTTTTGATGACATCACAAACACATTCTAACCTTGCTTTATTGACTTTAGCAATGAGTTCAAACGATACATCAATTCAATTCAACACTCCCTTAAACAAAAAGCAATTAAAACTGTAACAGCGTGTACAGTTTTATACTTGCACAATGTATGTAGAGAGATAATTTAAGGGTATTTAAGGGTACATTATTTAAAGGAACATTATATCTTGTTCTGTTTGGAATGAAATAAAGATTAATACAAAATAAAAAAAAAATTAAAAGAATAATTTTGTAATATAAGTAGTTACTCCTTTAAAGCTGCACTAATCAAAATTTTTGTATAATGTTTTCATTTATTTACATTGGGTCAAATGATGAAAAAAATCTACCTGCACAGCACCAAACAGCAACGGAAAACAGACAGTTAGCAGCTAGCTGGTGAACATAGTGGAGCATTTAGCAGCTTAAGTTTGATATATTCTCAGGAGTTGGTGGAGACCAAATCAGAACCACAAGGAGAGTGAATATTGTAGGGCTGCAGCTATAGATTATTTTAGTAATCGAGTATTCTACCGATTATTCCATCGATTAATCGAGTAATCGGATAAGAAATACTTAGTAAGAAATACTTAGTAAACAGCAATAGTAAATATTTATTATTGCTGTTTACTAAAGAAAAAAGGAAACCTGTCGCTTGTATATATACAGTACAGGCCAAAAGTTTGGACGCACCTTCTCATTTCAATGCGTTTCCTTTTTTTTTTCATGACTATTTAAATTGTAGATTCTCACTGAAGGCATCAAAACTATGAATGAACACATATGGAATTATGTACTTAACAAAAAAGTGTGAAATAACTGAAAACATGTCTTATATTTTAGATTCTTTAAAGTAGCCACCCTTTGCTTTTTTATTAATAAGGGAAAAAAATTCCACTAATTAACCCTGACAAAGCACACCTGTGAAGGTAAAACCATTTCAGGTGACTACCTCATGAAGCTCATTGAGAGAACACCAAGGGTTTGCAGAGTTATCAAAAAAGCAAAGGGTGGCTACTTTAAAGAATCTAAAATATAAGACATGTTTTCAGTTATTTCACACTTTTTTGTTAAGTACATAATTCCATATGTGTTCATTCATAGTTTTGATGCCTTCAGTGAGAATCTACAATGTAAATAGTCATGAAAATAAAGAAACACATTGAATGAGAAGGTGTGTCCAAACTTTTGGCCTGTACTGTACAAAAGACAGGTTTCCTTTTTTAGAAAAAGCAACATTTTGTATTGCCAAATTCCAAGACCCTTAAAAAAAATACATTACTATAGTACATTTTTGGTGGCCCAAATGTTAATATTTTTCACCATATTCCACTTCTTGCCTCTGGCTTTTTGCACTGGATATGCAAAAGAGCTGTTCACTGACCAGAGGGTAAATGTGATTGTACGAAGCTTACAGCAGGGCTATTCAAATACACTGTTCTGGGGGACACATTTTCAGAAGCCTAATACACAGTGAGGAGCATAGATATATCTATGGTGAGGAGAAAGAATAAAGAATGCATGATGACATAATTCACGTGCATATTAAGTAGCCATGCTGGGGGGAGGAGCCGGTTTGTCTCCAGCAGCAGCTAAGTGTCAGTTAACAGTAAACAGTTAGACTACAAACCGACAGCTTTCGTTTTCGCTTGTTGGTAAAATATCGCTATTAGCAGAGTAGCATGTTGTAGGCTAGTTGTGTAATCTGGGCCGTCAGTCTTGTGTTGTGTCCGCAGAAGCGCAAACCTCTTGTGCGCTAGTAATAATCCTCCGTGCGGAAACACAGTGAGCCGTACAACCTTAATTACATTGATTTAACGAAGCTTCGAGGCAAAGAATTTTGCTTGGAGGATTTTTTGTAATCAAATTATTCGAGTTATTCGAGGAATCGTTTCAGCCCTAGAATATTGCACTTCATCAGATGGCCAGAAACTCGACTTTAAATAAATGCTACTGTTGCTATACGTATATCTACTGGATTTGTCTTTTTTGCTAACATGTTTGCTAAATCAACTTTATAAGACGGTAGCATGTTGTGTTTACAACTTGTTGCACTGCCACCAAGTGGCCAAAAAACCTGGTAATCATGCATAACAAGTAATAAAAGTAACAATCACTCCATCACAAATTCCTTTTCCTGCTAATAATTGATATGCTCACTGTGTTCCAAAATGTATTACCATGGTCTGGGTGAAAACGTTAGCTTTCTGGATGTAGCGGTCTGAGTGAAAGGCTTCTATGAGCTGAGCGGACTGGAAAGATCTCCCGTTGCTAAGCGTGGCAAGTCGTATCTAAGGCCCGTCCTATTTACTGGAGCAGTGAACAACAGTTGCATTGCTTAACAACCTTATGGGATGGAAATGATTGTTCCAGATAATAGTCTAACCCTCATGTGTTACCAGGGAGTTATTGTTTGAAAAAAAACTTTAGATATTGACTGTAAAACGCATTAAAATATTAATAAATGGTCTTAAAAAATGTTTTTTGGCAATGGACCATGGCTTAAGTGAGTTACTGCCCTTCAAGGTGTCTCTTATCAGGTAATTAATGGACTCTGGTGGAGGCAACCGATTCTGGCCTCAGTGTTGTCCATTAATTCCTGATAATGGACACCTCGTCAGGCAATTAACCCTTACTTATACCATGGTCTGGGTGAATACTCGATTCTGATTGGCTGCAGGGTGTCCATTAAAAAGTGATGTAGGACACCTACTAAAGGAGTTCAGTGAAACTGACTGTTTACTGTTCTAAATGAATGCGCTACATTAAATCAAAAAGGAAATCGTCCTCTGAACACCACAGGATGGCGCTAAAACACACAGGCTGCAAGAAATAAGTTATACTGGCCCTCTGGACTGACTTTGTTTCACAGTGAATAGCGTTATCTCACACATCCCGTTCACTGTTCAGCTCGCCGCTTCAGGCTGCGCTGCTGCAGCCGACAGTAACGTTACACATCGCGGATCAAATTCTTCGTAAAAGTCGTTATATTGTTTTGGGGACAATGACATAGCTGGATAGCTAGCTTGTCTTGTTGTTCAACATACTGTCAAATTATTTTTACTGATTGCCAACTGTACACAATGTTATTGACTTTGGATCTTGCTAGCATAGCGTTAGCTTTCTGGCTCGTAGCTAAACTGAAGGGTTCTATCAGCTGAGCGGACTATATAAATATCTCCGGTTGCTAAGGGAGGCAAGTCGTATCTAAGGTTCTTCCTAATTCCCGGTGGAGAGAACAACATTTGCATTGCATAAGAACCTGATGGATGGGAATGATTGTTCCAGGTATTAGTCAAACCGTCAGGCGTAACCAGGGAAACAGAGTTATTGTTTGGATAAACTTTAGATTTGAAACAAGCCACAACAGTGAAGCTCAGCCCTGCTTGGGTTAGTGTGTTAGACACAGCTGGTTCAGCTTGGATAAAAAACTTGCTAGCATCATGTGCCTGTGTTGAGATCAGACGGACATGTGTGTATTCTTGAATTACTTCAAGGACCAAATGAGAAAATGTTACTGGTCAACACAATTTATGTCTGTTTTAGGGTTGGGGCTTGTGCTGTCATTAGCATGACGTTTAGTTGAGTTTTTTAACCCTAAATGTATTTAGGGTTATATATATATATATATATATATATATATATATATATATATATATATATATATATATATATATATATATATATATATATAATAATTATCCCAGATGCTAACAAACCTGGACTGCTGTGGTCTGTCCTGTACAACTACATTATGTAGTGCATCCAGAAAAGTGTGTGGGTGTGTTGCCAATTTCAGATAGTGTTTTTCATTTTGAATAAAAGTGTTTTCCCAATGATTGCAAGAGTCTTCAACATTTTTTAACCCAAGGACCCCTAAACTGAAAGAGAGATGGAGCAGGGACCCCCTACCACATACAACACATAATGTTGTATAAAATGACGTCGCAAAATAAATTGGGGCTACAATAATGTAGGCATCCTAAAGCTTTTATACATACCTTTTTAGTGCATAGAATACTAAGCTATTAAAATATTCATTGTTGGCATGACTTTATAAATCCTCTTTTATGGGTCACAGTAAATCTTTAGGATGAACTGTATCTGGGGATGGCTATCTTAGTGACCACCTTACCTAGGCCAGTAAGCCTATCATCAGTGGGGATTTATATTTGCTAATAATATTTTTAGACATTGACTCTGAGGAACCCCTGTTGAAGATCTCTGGTCTAATGTAAGAAACAGATGTGTAGTTTTTTTGCATGAAGTGTGTCGCAGATTTACAAAGTGTAAATCTGCAACACACACAAAACAACAACAAACACACTGAAAATGTGTTTGTAGTTGTGGTGTCTTTGTTTAAGGCATGGTTGCAAAAGTTAGGGGTTTATGATGCTTTTGTCCAAGCGTTCCCTTTAAAGGCGTAAGCCATCGGCAAAAACTGTAACGGCTAATGTGATTTAGGGTGGATGATTGAGAAAGAGACATGGCAGAGAGTGTGAGTTAGACAAAAAGTAGAAACAAGAACAAGAAAAAGAAAACAATGGGAGAAGAACAAAGAGACCAGGCTTGGAAAGACTGCACGGAGCCACGCAGCGAGTTTCCGAGCCAGTAGTGCTGGGTGCCAGGGTCATGACAGGGAGAGGGTGAGGAGTAAGTAAAAACAGATGGGAGCTAGTCATGTGAGAACGCCCTCCACTGACACCTCGGCTTATCGTTCGTGCCAGGGAATCTGAGAATGTGTTTGTGTATATTTGTGAATATGTGTGTGTGGTTATAACAGATGTTTTTATTTTCTTTTTTTAAAGATTCTTTTTTTGGGCATTTTAATAGGACAGCTAAAGATAGGTGGAACGACATGCAGCACCCATGGTCACTTTGCACGTGACGTCACGCTCTTTGCAATGTCAATCTGTCACATTCATACCTGGGTTAAGGGCCTTGCTCAAGGGCACCTCAGTGAGGGCCTCTTTCACTTTCCCCATCCAGATTTTATCCTGTCGGTCTGGGGATTGAACCGGCAACCACCCTGTCCCAGGCTTGCTTCTCTAAACTCTAGGCCACCACTGTCCAATGACGGACAGCGGAAGAACTATGATTTAGACCAGTGTTTCTCAAATGGGGGTACGTGTACCCCTAGGGGTACTTTGGAGGACTGCAGGGAGTACGGAGATATTTAACAAAATGTTTAATAGTTACAAGGCTGTTGTCCAGAACATTGTTCCTCTTTGTGTAGAATTTTTTTGTGGCCTTCTTTGGCCCTAATCTCGCCTTTCTTCCTTCTAGTCCTTCTACTTTTTACAAGTTTCTCACTTTTTTCTTCTTATGTCACTGTTTTTGAAGTTTTTGATACTATTTTGACCTATTATTGCCTTCCTTTCTTCCTTCTTTCTACCATCTTTTTCCAAGATCTTGTCTTTTTTACAGTTTTTGTCTCTCTTTCTCATCAGCATTTAAATGTGTTTTTCAGTTCCAAGGCTGTTGTTTAATAAATCTATCGCTGACATCGCTGTACTGTTCCTCTTTATATAGACTTTTGTTTTCTACCGAAAATGATTAGCGTTAGTCAGGGGGTACTTGGCTTAAAGAAACAATTCAGATGGGGTACATCATTGAAAAAAGTTTGAGAACCACTGCTGTAGATGGACGACAAGCCAAAACGCGTACGTGTTCGTGTTCGTTCATATAATAAAATGGTTATTTCTTGTTGTGCGGTGGGCTGTGCCAATAGACAGGGTAAAGCCAATAATTTTTTTATATTATCAGATACCGTTTGATGGGGAGAGAAGGCAGCGATGGGTTGCTGGCTAAGCTAACAGGCTAGCTGCTAGAAGTAGTACAAGCAAGCAAAGCTGGCCAAATGGCTAATGTCTCCCAGCAACGCTCTGTCTCTCCCCTTTTCCACGATATTCCTCCCCTTCAGTCCGTTTATATTGTCTGATTAAAATCAATTTAAATACTTTGTGGCGTAAAGATGTTATTGTTTACTGCTGCAGTGGCACCATAAATGCCCCTTGTGAAAACATCCTCATTACTATGCTGTGTCTAACTGGTCAAATCTTAACATAGGCTACAGCAAATATAATCACAGAAAAGAAGACTATGTTGGATGGCTAGATGTTACAATTATGTGTGGTTACTACTGATCATATACACTCCGTGATTTACTGCATGGATTAACGTGCGATAGATAATTAATGACTGCACTTCCCAGACCTGGGATGCGTTCAGGCATCAATTAGAAAGTTGCATCGGCACACCCAGTGAACAACGGTATATGGGTAGCCACGACCGACCATGTCCTCTAAAAACATAGGCTACGTGTTATATAAATCTTTACTTAACCCTGTGACGCCTGAATTTATTCACAATTATATAAAAAAATGTATTATGTGTGTTTCTGGCTCCAAGATGATGCTAAATTAAGTTGAGATTGTTAATTTGTTTATAGCATATAGAATAGATATGAATTTAGGTATGATGCAAATTAGCGACAACAGGCATTCATGGTCAAATTCTTTACAAAATGGTAAAATTAATAAAACACATTTTCCCATCTCAGATATGTAGATTTTATTCATGTCACAAAGTAATTGACAAATAAATGAATCGTGACAACAGCAAGAAAGAAAACACTCTCCTGCTCCCTAACATTGACAGTAGTCTTTTTAGGGTTAGGGTTAGGGTTAATTTCGCTTCTTGAACTGGATGTAGTTCCCACTCCAACCGGTCCTACAAGAAACCAGTGCGTGCAAAAGGTTCCTAGGTATGTATCGAATGTAAACAAACCGGCATTGGGGGAATACACACGCTATCTCGCCTGCAGTCGGAATGGAAGGGGTTTGATGCAAATTAGCGACAGTCGGTGTTAAGGTTTTAAGTAAAGAATAGATGTTAATACAAAATAACCCTAGATTGATGTCTTACCTTTACCATTGGTACCTCCCCCCGCCGTGAGCGTAGCACTGCGTACCTGTAACCCAGCCAGCTACAAAGAACTGGTAAGCATCCAGTCTTTTACAGTAAAAGCTTTGAGATCAGCAGCACCAGTGTATGGGGATACCCCGTTTACCACATAGTGGTACAGATTGTGTGGACTGAAGTCGGGCGGACTCGGCGATTTAACGAGGTCTGTGAAAACGATTGGAAAGCAACTTCTCCAAATACTGCTCTTTGTGAGCACCTACCAGATGCCCTATATCGACCGATAACGGAACGATAACTTGTTCAATAGAAGAAGCCATAAAGAAGGAGAAAGTATTATTATTACAGTTTATTATTTATTGTAAACTGATTGAAACTAATGAAACTCTCCGCTCGTCTACTACACTGTTTAGCTTGTGCTTCTGGTGATTCTGCCGTTCTTCATGGCGTCATTGCGTGGTCATGTGTTTGCAAAGGGTGAATATATGGGCGCTTAACTCTACCGGGTCAGCTACCCAGGAGCCCATAATAGATGTTTTTTTATGTGTGTATTCTGTGTGTGTGCGTGTGTGTGTGTGTACGTGTGTGCGTGTGTGCGTGTTCTTGTTTAACTACATTTGTGGGGTCCAAAAACCGGGTGTCCAGTACAGTGGGGTCCCGACAGCTTTGTGGGGCCAAAATGCTGGACCCCACAAGTTTAAATGGCTGTTTGAGGGTTAAGACTTGGCTGTAGGATTAGGGATAGAATTAGGGTGAGGGTAAGGGTTAAGGTTAGGCATTTAGTTGTGATGGTTAAGGTTAGGGTAAGGGTCTAGGAAATGCATTATGTCAATGACAGGTCCCCCACAAAGATAGTGAGATGCACTATATGTATGTGTGTGTGTGTGTGTGTGTGTGTGTGTGTGTGTGTGTGTGTGTGTGTGTGTGTGTGTGTGTGTGTGTGTAGGCAGGGATCAGCGCGGTTCTTTTCTATCTTATCAGACGGAAATGCAGTGGTGGAGTGTAACTAAGTACATTTACTCAAGTACTGTGCTTAAGTACAACTTTAGTTTACTTGTACATTACTTAAGTCTTTTTTATGCACCGGCTTGTAGTTGATCAATTGGAATCAGAAATGGCTTATATGAAAGGCAAAGGCTTCTGGATTATGCTTATTATACCAAAATAAAGTATTGTATCATTCATTGAGTTTTATAATTGAATTAGGACAGAAATGTCAGATTTGGCTTGGACAAAAGTCTGTAATGTACGGTAGAAATTATATTTTATTTTGAATACACAAACATGCTACAATAACATCAGAGCATATGTAAAGTCATGGTGCCTTGGGAAAAAGAAAATGAGCTTGTAGGACTACATCCATACGTCTCAGTCATCTGGAATAGCAAAGAAAGCAGTCTTGCAGGACTCCCAGAGTTTATCAAGATTCTTTGGTTTAATCTTCCAAGCCTCCTCCTTCATCTTACCCCAGACATGCTCAATAATGTTCATGTCTGGTTACTGGGTTGGCCAATCCTGAAGCACCTTGACCTTCTTTGCTCTCAGGAACTTTGATGTGGAGGCTGAAGTATGACAAGGAACGCCATCCTGCTGAAGAATTTGCCTTCTCTTGTGGTTTGGAATGTAATGGGCAGCAAGAATTTGTTGATACTTCAGGCTGTTGATGTTACCATCCACTCTGCAGATCTCTCGCACACCCCCATACTGGATGTAACCCCAAACCGTGATTTTTCCTCCACCAAACTTGACTGTTTTCTGGGTGAATCTTGGGTCCATGCAGGTTCCAACAGGTCTTCTGCAGTATTTGCGGCAATTGGGATGCAGTTCAACGGATGATTCATCAGAAAAATGTTCCACTGTCCATCCTTTCACCAAGCTATAGGCCTTTGCAAATGCAACACAATTTTTTTAGTTGTCTTCTGTTTAATGCTAGTTTATGAGCACTAATTCGGCAATGGAGACCACTGCGTGAGAGAATTCGACAAACTGTTCTTATAGATACAGCGGTTTCTGGTGGCCAGCCCAGAAAAAGGGCTGGCCCTGGACTGTCGGAGCCACAAACTGTCCTCTCGAACAGTTGTCTTACGGGGTCTGCCTGACCTGGGCTTGTCATGAACTTCACCAGTTTCTTTAAATCTTTTTCTTATCCTTTCCACTTGACGTTTGGAAACATTGAAGATGTCTGCCACCTCAGCAGCAGACTTGGGCTTCAGGCTCTTGATGAGCACTTTGGTCAGGTTGCACTTCACATGAAGGTCTGGTGTGCTGGAATTCTTTTTATACACACCCGGGAATGTGTTAATTACAGTATTTGTCACAGGTGAAGCTCTAATCTGTGATTGGTTGAATCATTTAAAGACACGACAAGACTTTTGTACAAGCCAAATCAGACCTTTCTGTCCTAAATCAATGATAAAACTCAATGAATGATACAAGACTTTATTTTGGTATAATAAAAATAATCCAGAAGCCTTTGCCTTTCATATAAGCCATTTCTGATTCCGATTGATCAACTACAAGTCAAGTTATTATTTGTTGTTCCTACAATTTAGATAAGCGACAAGACTTTTGTCAGGGGCTGTAGTTACTAGTTACTTTACATATAGGATTTTTACACACACAAAACACATGTAGTTTATAAAATAGAATGTTTTATTATAAATTAAACTGACCGACTTGCATACAAGTCCAGCTGAAAATGATAAGCCAAATACTTTAAGAACATTTTCCTGATTATACTTACATACTTAACCGAGTATTTCTACAGTGTGGTAGTAGTACTTTTACTTAAGTAAAGGATCTGAATACTTCTTCCACCACTGCAGGAATGTGAGTTGGAAGGGAGTTGTTTCCAGTTCAGCCTGCCAACACTGAATTGTATTCCCTTTAATTCCTGTAATCTTCTCTCTTTTGGTGCATAAAATAACTTTGTCAGCATTCTTTTTTGTTAAAAGACAACACAAAAAACCCCGACACATCCTGCTCCAGAGATTCCTCTGATCCTCATCTAACCAATTGTGAAACAAAGAAACTGTGGATTTAGGGTAATTTCCAAGCCCGCCTTTGTCAAAGACAAGTGATATTTTATTCAGCCTGAGAATTTCTACTTGTGCAAGGACTATTCTGTTGAATCAATGCTGAATATGCTTGTGTGTGTGTGTGTGTGTGTGTGTGTGTGTGTGTGTTTGGGGGGGGGGGCTAATTGTAGCCTACCAAATCCTCCCCTCCAAATTCCTCTGACATGGGGCATGTAAACCTTGGATTCTATTGAATTATCACAATCATGTAACCTGGCTACAGTTGTAATAAGTCTTGTAAGAATTCATCTTGATGTTTTGCAGCCTGTAAAGCCCAGCCATTGCAGCAGCGTCATTATCTGAAAATAAGACCTACAAAACCTGGAAAAGACACATTATTTTCAAAGATTAAAGGCTGACTTTCTTCACGTCTCTTTTTTCTCCCTTTTGTGTTCATTAACAATCATCATTTTGCACACTAATTAAAACTGTTGGCAGTTATTTTGTCTTTTTGGCCAGAAAAAAATGCTTAGAGAATATAGGAATAGAGGACTGTTGTTAGGCCTGCTGCCCCTAGGTAGCTTCTCGGTTCTCTCCTCAAATTTGCAGGAGTGGAGTCTGGTGTGCGGGAGTCCGGTTTCCAGCTGCCTCTCATCTACCACAATCAACCTCTGCAAACATAGACCCATCGTGGCAAAACTTGGACAAATCCACTATTATGGCAAGAGGTCGGGAACTGAAAGGATCAATTTTCTCCATCACAGATCAGTTCCCTCCGGAGATTATGAAGAGACGAAGGCTACTCTATCCGGTCATGTCGGAAGTAAGGAAAAGTGGCAAAACGACGCGTCTTATTGTAGATAAGCTTTACATTGATGGAGCTTTATATCGGAATTCCCAGATGACATACTGGTTGTCTGGAGGGGACAACGCCGGCAACTAGCAGTATGACCAGATGATGTAAACATCGCGCGACTTGATGACGTCACACACAACTGAACTCAATGGCAATGAGCCTAACATGGAAATAACTGACTTCACGTGGTCATTGAGGTGAAAAAGAGAGATTTCTGTTTATTATGGACTCTCAATGGATAAGGTGCCGTGTTAGGAAGTCTCAGCGGTTATGGATTGGGTACTAAAAGTGGGAAAATATAAATGAATATAATCAAGAAGTGTGAGGAGGGGGGAAGTCAAGTGGTCTGGTTAGTTCTCCCTCTGTTGGGATCAGGCTATGGGAAGAGCATACTTACCCACCCTAGAGAAGAGAAAAAGACAATGGAGGACTGTAGCTTTAGAGAGATGTGGGTTATACTTGCTTGGTTTGTTTTTTTGGTTTGGGTTGTATGCTGGTATATGTAGGGGGAGTGTGTGTGTGGTTTGTGTGTATGTGTGGAAAAAGTTTATTTTTGGTGGGGCACTGCACTATATTGATAAAGATTTTACTAGTTAAATGGAAAATCAAAAAAAGCCTATAGGAATTTCTTCATTTAATTGTAATGGCTTAGCAAATATCTTTAAAAGGAATGAAATTTTTACTTGGTTAAATGATAAAAGTGACGTTCAAATTATTTGTATGCAGGAAACGCACTCTAATTAAGAAAACGAGTCAAAATGGAAAACTGAATGGGGAGGGGATATATACTTTAGTCACGGTCTCAAAAATAGTAGAGGTGTTATGATTTTGATTAAAAATAATGTAGATTATACACTGCACTCCGTATCTAAAGATAAGGAGGGTAGATGGATTGTAATAGATATAATGATTACAACTTATTATTTTAACAAATATTTACGCTCTTAATGAGGATAACCCGCTATTTTTTGGTGAAATCAATACACATTTAAATTTACTACAATCTAATCAAATTATAATAACTGGAGATTTTAATACAGTCTTAGATACAAATAAGGATCGCAGTGGTCTACATAAATTTAATAATCATCCTCATGCACTTAGGGAAATTCAAGAAATGGTTGCATCATTAGATCTAGTTGATATCTGGCGTTTACTAAATAAAGATACGATGAGGTATACATGGCGCAGAGGAAAACAGGCCAGTAGAATCGATTATTTTCTGATTCCCTTCGCATTGGAGTATTAAACTGTTGTATTGGTGACAGTTTGAGAGCTGATCATAGTCTGGTTACATTGCTGATTGATAATCTGCAATGTTCCAGAGGACGGGGTTACTGGAAGTTCAATGTATCGCTTTTAAATGATGATTCATTTGTTGACATTACCAGGAGATTTATCAAGGAATTCTTTGAAGATAATGAAAACTCCTCTAATCCACATAATGTCTGGGAGGCCTTTAAATGTTCCTTTAGAGGACATGCGATTAAGATGGGATCAATCAAGAAAAAAAGAAACCTAAAACAGGAACAAGAACTTACTGATGAAATAAATGAATTACAACAATTATTAGATAGAAGTTATGCAATTGAAAAAGAAATATTAATTAAAAGAAAACAAGATAAATTGGAGAGTCTTTATCAGGAACGGGTAAACCGAGTTATGCTTAGGTCACACGCTGCCTGGATGGAGAAGGGAGAGAAGTGTACAGCACATTTTTTACGGTTAAACCAAAGAAACTCTGTTAAAAAGAATATCATGAGTTTATATAGAAAGTATGTCTTAGTCCTCTCCGTGAACCATCACCTTATCGTGGTGGAGAGGTTTGGGTGTCTCTGTGAACCTGAGGGCTGTGTTGTCTGGAGCTTTGTGCTCCTGGTAGGGTCTCCCAAGGCAAAGTGGTCTCAGGTGAGGGGCCAGACAAAGAATGGTTCAAAAACCCCATGATAGAACGAGGAAGGGATGGAGTGACCCTGCCCGGAGGAAGCCCGGGGCCCCCGTCTGGAGCCAGGCCCAGACGGAGGGCTCTTCGGCGGCGCCTGGTGGCCGGGTTTGCCACGGAGCCCGGCCGGGCACAGCCCGAACAAGCTACGTGGCACCTCTGTCTCCATCCCATGGGCCCACCACCTGTGGGAGGAACCGCTGGGGTCGGGTGCGCTGCCACATGGGTGGCAGTGAAGGTCAGGGGCCTCGACGGACCAGACCCGGGCAGCAGACGCTGGCTTTGGGGGACGTGGAACGTCACCTCTCTGTGGGGGAAGGAGCCGGAACTGGTGCGGGAGGTGGAGCGCTACCGGTTAGATCTGGTGGGGCTTACCTCTACGCATAGTCTCGGTTCTGGAACCGTACTCCTGGATAGGGGTTGGACTCTTTTCTTCTCCGGAGTTGCTCAGGGTGTGCGGCGCCGGGCGGGTGTGGGGATACTAACAAGCCCCCCGGCTAAGCGCCGCTACGTTGGAGTTTACCCCGGTGGACGAGAGGGTCGCCTCCCTACGCCTGCGGGTGGTGGGGGGAAAACTCTGACTGTTGTTTGTGCATATGCACCAAACAGGAGTTCGGAGTATTCGGCCTTCTTGGAGACCTTGAGTGGAGTCCTGCATGGGGCGCCAGTGGGGGGACTCCATTGTTCTGCTGGGGGGACTTCAACGCGCACGTGGGCAATGATGGAGACACATGGAGAGCGTGATTGGGAGGAACGGCCTCCCTGATCTAAACCAGAGTGGTTGTTTGTTGTTGGACTTCTGTGCTAGTCATGGATTGTCTATAACAAACACCATGTTCGAGCTATAGGGATGCTCATAAGTGTACCTGGTACCAGAGCACCCTAGGCCGAAGGTCAATGATCGATTTTATAATCGTTTCATCTGATCTGAGGCCGTATGTTTTGGACACTCGGGTGAAGAGAGGGGCAGAGCTGTCAACCGATCACCATCTGGTGGTGAGTTGGGTCAGGGGGTGGGGGAAGACTCTGGACAGACCTGGTAAGCCCAAACGTGTAGTGCGGGTAAATTGGGAACGTCTGGAGGAGGCCCCTGTCCAACGGACTTTCAACTCGCACCTCCAGCGGAGCTTTTCGTGCATCCCTGTGGAGGCTGGGGGGCATTGAACCCGAGTGGACAATGTTCAAAGTTTCCATTGCTGAAGCTGCGGCGGGGAGCTGTGGTCTTAGGGTCTTAGGTGCCTCAAGGGGCGGTAACCCACGAACACCGTGGTGGACACCGGTGGTCAGGGAAGCCGTCCGACTGAAGAAGGAGTCTTTCCGGGATATGTTATCCCAGAGGACTCCGGAGGCAGTTGCAGGGTACCGAAGGGCCCGAAGGGCTGCAGCCTCTGCCGTGAAAGAGGCAAAGCAGCGGGTGTGGGAGAAGTTCGGAGAAGACATGGAGAAGGACTTTCGGTCGGCACCAAAGTGCTTCTGGAAAACTGTTCGCCACCTCAGGAGGGGGAAGCGGGGGAACCATCCAAGCTGTGTACAGTAAGGATGGGACACTGTTGACCTCAACTGAGGAGGTAATAGGGCGGTGGAAGGAGCACTTTGAGGAACTCCTGAATCCGACTAATACGCCCTCTATGTTAGAGGCAGAGCTGGAGGATGACGGGGGGATTGTCGTCGATTTCCCAGGCGGAGGTCACTGATGTAGTCAAACAACTACACAGTGGCAAAGCCCCCTGGGATTGATGAGATCCGTCCGGAAATGCTCAAGGCTCTGGGTGTGGAGGGGCTGTCCTGGTTGACACGTCTCTTCAACATCGCGTGGAGGTCTGGAACAGTGCCAAAGGAGTGGCAGACTGGGGTGGTGGTTCCCCTTTTTAAAAAGGGGGACCAGAGGGTGTGTGCCAATTACAGGGGTATCACACTTCTCAGCCTCCCTGGTAAAGTCTACTCCAAGGTGCTGGAAAGGAGGGTTCGGCCGATAGTCGAACCTCAGATTGAAGAGGAACAATGCGGATTCCGTCCTGGTCGTGGAACAACGGACCAGCTCTTTACTCTCGCAAGGATCCTGGAGGGGGCCTGGGAGTATGCCCAACCGGTCTACATGTGTTTTGTGGATTTGGAGAAGGCGTATGACCGGGTCCCCCGGGGAGATACTGTGGGAGGTGCTGCGGGAGTATGGGGGTGAGGGGTCTCTACTCAGGGCCATCCAATCTCTGTACGACCAAAGTGAGAGTTGTGTCCGGGTTCTCGGCAGTAAGTCGGACTTATTTCGGGTGAGGGTTGGCCTCCGCCAGGGCTGCGCTTTGTCACCAATCCTGTTTGTAATATTTATGGACAGGATATCGAGGCGTAGTCGGGATGGGGAGGGGTTGCAGTTCGGTGGGCTGGGGATCTCATCGCTGCTCTTTGCAGATGATGTGGTCCTGATGGCATCATCGGCCTGTGACCTTCAGCACTCACTGGATCGGTTCGCAGCCGAGTGTGAAGCGGTTGGGATGAGGATCAGCACCTCTAAATCGGAGGCCATGGTTCTCAGCAGGAAACCGATGGAATGCCTTCTCCAGGTAGGGAATGAGTCCTTACCCCAAGTGAAGGAGTTCAAGTACCTTGGGGTTTTGTTCGCGAGTGAGGGGACAATGGAGCGGGAGATTGGTCGGAGAATCGGCGCAGCGGGTGCGGTATTACATTCCATCTATCGCACCGTTGTGACGAAAAGAGAGCTGAGCCAGAAGGCAAAGCTCTCGATCTACCGGTCAGTTTTTGTTCCTACCCTCACCTATGGTCATGAAGGCTGGGTCATGACCGAAAAAACGAGATCCAGGGTACAAGCGGCCGAAATGGGTTTCCTCAGGAGGGTGGCTGGCGTCTCCCTTAGAGATAGGGTGAGAAGCTCAGTCATCCGTGAGGAGCTCGGAGTAGAGCCGCTGCTCCTTTGCGTCGAAAGGAGCCAGTTGAGGTGGTTCGGGCATCTGGTAAGGATGCCCCCTGGGCGCCTCCCTAGGGAGGTGTTCCAGGCACGTCCAGCTGGGCGGAGGCCTCGGGGAAGACCCAGGACTAGGTGGAGGGATTATATCTCCAACCTGGCCTGGGAACGCCTCGGGATCCCCCAGTCGGAGCTGGTTAATGTTGCTCGGGAAAGGGAAGTTTGGGGCCCCCTGCTGGAGCTGCTCCCCCCGCGACCCGACACCGGATAAGCGGACGAAGATGGATGGATGGATTATGTCTTAGTTACAAATCCACAAGAAATATTGCAGGAAGAATTTGAATATTTTAAAAGCTCTATACTTTAACGATGCAATTTCGGAGCCCCTAAATGGTGTGACTGAGCAATATTTCCCTTTAAACAATGTATCTGTACTTTCTACTTCGCAGCAATTAAACTATGAAGGCAAAAAAGAGCAGGAGTTATTGGAAGCAATTAATTCATTTTCATTTGGTAAATCTCCTGGTATCGATGGAATCCCTACCGAGATGTATAAGATTTTCTTTACAGAAATTAAAAAAAACCCTATTAGAATCTTTCAATTTTTCTTTTCTACAAGGTATTCTATCTAATTCACAAAGAGAGGGAGTTATTTCAATACTCTTAAAACAAAATCCTGATGGGAAATATAAAGATCCCAAATGGTTAAAAAATTGGCGTCCATTGACCCTGCTCTGTTGTGATACTCGTATTTTAGCTAAATGTATTGCTTTAAGAATAAAAAAACATAATTGGAGATCTTATATATATCAGACAAGTTTTATTAAGGGAAGATTTATTGGAGACGGCTTTAAGACTTTAAGAATAGAGTTTATCATCAGCATATGCTAGAAACAATTATAGCAACAAATAACAGAATAACTGAGCATGAAAAGAAATGGAATGTCTGTTTACTTGAATTAGAGGATTGATTTATGTTAATTTTCCATTCTCTTTGTTATTAATTTTGTTTGCTTTGAGCTTCTTTTTATTTATAGTTTGCTTTTTTGTTAAAACACTATGAATGTTGGGTTGATTGTGGTGGTGATTGTGGTATGAATGCATGGGGGAGTGGTAGGGGTGGGTGGGGGGTTTGAAGCTTGTTTTGTCTTTATAATTCCTAATTTGTTGTACATATTAGATTCTAAATAAAATTAAAAAAATAAAAACCAATCAACCTCTGCTTCATGTACCCGGTCATTCCTTCACTCAGCATCAGATCATAGACAATACTGCCACAGTATTAGTATTGCTCCAGACAAACCTTTGCCTAGCTGTTTATTATGCTACGTTTACACTATTAAACGGACATTTCATCCTCTGTTTTCAAAAATAACATCGTGCACAGCTGTCAGTTTTCAGAAAAGTGTTTACACATACCTGTGTATATATGCCGTCAAGAGCATGCCAGACCTGTAGGTGGCAGTGTAACGAGAAGCTCAAGCCCACGTAAGCCAATCAGAATCCTGAAAATAGCAACAACAGCAACGAATCACTTCCTCTCTCTCCTATTCCTCACTTCCTCGGCTGCCTAAAAGTATTCACCCTGGCCTCAAATCACACACAGAGCGGTACAGGTTTTGCTCAAGAATATCCCTGTATTTGGCACCATCCATCTTTCCCTCAACTCTGACCAGTTTCCCACATGCCTTTTTGCAAACTCAAAACGTGCCATTTTGTTTTTTGCTGAAAGTAATGGCTTTCTTCTGGCCACTCTGCCATAAAGCCCAACTCTATGGAGCGTACGGCTTATTGTCGTCCTACGTACAGATATTCCAGTCTCTGCTGTGGAACTCTGCAGCTCCTCCAGGGTTACCTTAGGTCTCTGTGCTGCCTCTCTGATTAATGCCCTCCTTGCCCGGTCCCTGATTTTTGGTGGGCAGCTGTCTCTTGGCAGGTTTGCTATTGTGCCATGTTCTTTCCATTTGGTTATGACAGATTTGATGGTGCTCCTGGGGATCGTGAAAGATTTGGATATTTTTTTATAACCTAACCCTGACTTGTACTTCTCAACAACATTGTCCCTTACTTGTTTGGAGAGTTCCTTGGTCTTCATGGCAGTGTTTGGTTAGTGGTGCCTCTTGCTTAGGTGTTGCAGCCTCTGGGGCCTTTCAAAAAAGGTGTGTATATGTAATGACAGATCATGTGACACACAGGTGGACATCATTTCACTAGTTATGTGACTTCTGAAGGTGATTGGTTGCACCAGAGTTTTGTATGGGCTTCAAAACAAAGCGGTGCATACATACGCACATGCCAATTTTCAATTACAATTACAAAAATGGTTTTATGTATGTTTATATATTTTTCTCATTTCACTTCACCAACTTAGACTATTGTGTTCTGATCCATCACATACAATTCAGATTAAAAAAACATCGAACTAAAGGCTGTAATGTAACAAAATAGGTAAAAAGCCAAGGGGGGGGTGAATACTTTTGCAAGGCAATTGTACATGCAAACGTTCAAACGTAGTTTTCCAAAATCTCCACTCTTGGCCGGAGGTTTTAGAAAGAATCGTTTTCAGAGGCGAATTCTCCTTTTGCGTGTAAACGAAGGGCACAAACGAAGGGAAATGTCTCAGTTTTTTCAAAATAACCATGTATGTGTAAACGGGGGCCTAAGACTACTTGTATGTTTGCCTGTCCTGATTCCTTTTCTTGTACCTCCAGCTGCCACTGGAACCTGACTCCTGTTACCGCTCCACTCCTGCCATACACCGAACCGGAACCACCACCACTGGACCCACGCCGCTAGCAGGCCTACTGTCTCTCTCTGACGGACCCGCTCCTTCCCGGAATTCACTTGACCTGTTCTCCACCCTGGAAACCTGGACTTGCCTTCCTCCCGGAAATCTGGACTTGACACTTGAGTACTTTGAATAAAACCGGTTTAATTCACACTCCTGGCTCTGCGTCTGTCTGCATTTGGGTTCTGTTTATCATTCAAACCTAACAAATACTGGTGGAGTTTAGGTTTTGGAGTCCAACACCTTTTATTTATCAAACTACTAAAAGTGACATTTTGGACTCAAGTGCATGATAAAAGTTTAAATCAATCCCTTTTTTTCTTCTTTTGGTGGTGGTGAAGATTGTGGTTTTAATCGATCCACAATCTTTTTTTCAACTTAACTAATTAGTGTTGGTGCTTGGACATAACCTAGTAGTATTTGTGCCTAAACCTCGCATTGCCATACCTTCCTCCACAGCGCTGCAGAGGAGGGTCTGGCTAGTCCACACAGCATTCCGGGATGGGGGAGGAAAAACGTGCCAGAGCCCCGGTGATGCTGCAAATAGCCTCTGGAAGGAACTTGTTTTGGTGGAACATATTTACGTTCAAAAGTTGTTTTAGTCGTGCAACAGAAAATTCAGATTGGACAGATAGTCTAGTTAGCTGTCTGGATTTACCCTGCAGAGATCTGAGGAGCAGTTAACCATAGTCCTCAAATCCACTGGAGCTTAGAATTCCACCAAAAAGAAATTGTGGATCTAGACTAGCCTAAACTCAACCAAACTGTGACTGTTTCACAACGTTAACGACGTGTTTAAAACAGTGAACGTTACATTCTGTAGTTTGGATAAAAGGTCATATTTTCTGCCACCGTTAGGGGCTCTTATTTATGAAACGCTCCACTGTCAATATCGTCGTATTGGTTTGGAGGACTTGTTGAAAAATTGTCTAAGACGACATGCAAGTAAGACACCAAGGTAGTTTGCCAAGAAGTGCTTTTTAAAGAAAAAGAATACTGTGCCGTTCTCTTCTTAGTGCCAACCGCTGCCACCCAACTTTCTCGTATCATTACATCGCCATAGTTCATAACGGATCGAAAGGTCGACTGAACAATTTGCTTTCGGCAGTTCTGGGTAATACATGCCTTATTTCTATAGCGAAATGACGGCTTTGCTTTGCTTTGGTCCAGTTCTTGAACATGTTTTTCGAAGCACAGAGGCTGAGGAGAGCACACACCTTCTGAGTCATGTTTCTGAATGACTGTACAATACATTATTGGTCTTAATGAACAATACAGTATGTATTTCAGAGTAAGTTAGCTTTCACCTATAGCTGCTGCTGTATCTGACATTATGGTACTGTACTTAATTCCCCGATAATGTTTTTCCCTGTTCCAGTTTATTATTTACTTTTTCCATTTCATCCGATGCATAAATATAAGATTGTTGTAGCAATGTCCAATCTATTTCTCTTAATTTTGGAGCAGCAAAGACACAAATAAATGTGCATTTGCAGCCCAGCCATTGCAAGAATTTGTGATCAAACATCATCCAAACGTGGGCGCCTGGTAGAGCGTGCGCCCATATATAGAGGTTTACTACTTACCCTCCATGCAGTGGCCACGGATTCAACTCCGACCTGCGGCCCTTTGCTGCATGTCGTTCCCCCTCTCTCTCCCCTTTCATGTCTTCAGCAGTCCTGTACAAATAAAGGCCTAAAAATGCCCCAAAAAATAATCTTAAAAAAAAAAAAAAGAAGAAAAAACATCCAAAAATGACTCTCCCTGTCCATTTGAGCAGAATTGGATTATATGGAGTCTGCCATACAGACTTCAGCTTCACCTTCCCCTTTGAACAGCCAAATTCTAGAAGCATGTTCTGGATCCACCCTGCCAATTAGGATTAGCAAAGTTTGACCTGGTTGAAAACACAAATGATATTCAGCTGTGGAGTTGAAAGTCGAGCCACTTGTCCGCTTGTGACTAGTATCAACAAAAGGGCTTTTAACAGAGTATGTGAATTAGGGAGCTTACATTTTCCATGCCAATCACTAATTTCTGTCTGCATCAAATCAAGCTTCAGCGTTGTAGCTCTTATATTTCTTGGCGCAGCCGAATAGCATGAGGGGGAGATAGGACACTGTAGCGGAAGCTCCACATCTGGTTTCAGGCTTTTTGGATCACATCGAGGGGATACGGGCCCAGCGTCAAGATACTTTTTTTTTTTTTACTGATTCCCATACAAGAGAGATGCTGAAGTGTAGCCCTGTGCTGTAAGTCACTGAGGGGAGGAATGTTTGAAAAGCAAATGAAGTGTGATTGATGGCGGCCGAGGAGAAACCAGGAAGTGTTTGGAAGTGGCGGTGGTGTTTGGGGGGGGGGGTTCTTGAGCGATCAAGACCAACACTTGAGTAAACAAGTGGAGGGAAAGTGTGGTTGTTTGTTTTAAGTCACAGTTACCATAGCGCCCGGTATCAAGCAATATGTGATGCAGTCAGGGCCGGATTGGGACTCATTTTCAGCCCTGGAGTTTCATGCCTTAGACCGGCCCACTTTAGTTCACGACTGACTATATTAAAATAATGTAATTAAAACCTCAGAATACAAGTCTGCAATAGGCGATTGTTCTCTACAGCCTTGTAATTCAATGTATTTTTGAAAAATATCATTTCCAATTCAGTGCAAAAACAGTAGCCTAAGTTTTGCTTCACAGTGAAGATTTATTAGAACAGTAAATAAAAGGACAGTATCAGAATTATTATTACTATTTGCATTTTTTAGGCAAGGCAAGGCAAGGCAAGGCAAGGCAAGGCAAGGCAAGGCAGCTTTATTTGTATAGCACATTTCAGCAACAGGGCAATTCAAAGTGCTTTACATAAAACATTAAAGAGCAGTTATAAAACAATTTAAAAACATTAATAAACAAATTAAAACAAGAATAAAATTGATAGTGCAGTATAAGAATAAAAGTTACAGTGCAGTATAAGAAATTAAAGTTAATAAAATAGATTATTTAAAGAAAAGCAACATCAAAAAGATAGGTCTTTAGCTTAGATTTAAAAGAACTGAGAGTTGCAGCGGACCTACAGTTTTCTGGGAGTTTGTTCCAGATATGTGGAGCATAAAAACTGAACGCTGCTTCCCCTGTTTAGTTCTGACTCTGGGGACAACAAGTAGACCTGTCCCAGACGATCTGAGAGGTCTGGGTGGGTCATAATGTAGTAGCAGATCAGAAATGTATTTTGGCCCTAAACCGTTTAGTGATTTATAAACCAGTAAAAGTATTTTGAAATCAATTCTTTGAGGCACTGGAAGCCAGAACTGGAGTGATGTGATCCACTTTCCTGGTTTTAGTGAGGACTCGAGCAGCAGCGTTCTGAATCAGCTGCAGCTGTCTGATTGATTTTTTTTAGGGAGACCTGTAAAGACACCGTTACAGTAGTCAAGTCTACTGAAGATAAAAGCATGGACAAGTTTTTTCCAGATCCTGCTGAGACATAAGTCCTCTAACCCTTGATATATTTTTAAGGTGATAATAGGCTGATTTTTTTAATTATGTTAATGTGGCTGTTAAAATTTAGGTCTGAGTCCATGACTACACCAAGATTTCTGGCTTTGTCTGTTGTTTTTAACATTGTCATTTGAAGCTGAGCGCTGACTTTCAATCGTTCCTCTTTTGCTCCAAAAACAACCACCTCCGTTTTTTCTTCATTTAATTTAAGAAAGTTCTGGCACATCCAATCATTAATTTGTTCAATGCACATATTTAATTGTTGTATTGGGCTATAGTTCCCTGGCGATATTACTAAAGAAGTATGAAAAAACACCTCAAAATTAAGTGATTTTTTGCTTAAAACAAGCTACATTATTAAGACAATTTCTTATGCCATTTCACTTGTCTACTAAATGTATCTTGAATTAAAAATATTTCGATATTTGAACTGGAAACAAGTAAGATACTAAGTAAGAAAAGCATTTTTTTCAGTGATAATGTTTGCTTATTCACACACTATGGTACAACAGCAGCTTACCTGTGTCTTTCACAGTGAGAGCATTAGTCTCTTCACAACTGGGTCCTGGCTCTGTTTCTGACACTAAATTTATTTAAATTTATTTCTCACCACAAATATCCCCTTTTTACAAAGCTTTCAAATCAAGTCAAGTCAGTTTCATTAATGTATTGCTGAATCATCAGGTATCATTAATTATCTCAGGGCATTTTTCATTGAGCAGGGCTCTTCATTACTATTAGTTCTTCTGAATGACAATCCTAATCCGACCTGCCCATTCTGGTGTGTTGGGCTCATGACTGGAGCTTGGTAACGTTACTGGGCCTTGCTCTTCACTGTTAGCAGCAAACCGGACTAGAGGTGGCTGCTGCTGAAGAGCTACAAGAAAAAGTTTGATACATGAATGGTGGTTTGCAGATAACGTCGCTAGCATCTTGCACTGCTCCTAACTACCTTAACGTTAGCTTACTTACCGACCTCGTCGTCTTCATTTGGTTTTTTTTTGAGGAAAAATGTGCTCAGCTTAGAACATTTGACCGCGTCAGTTTCCAAAGCTTTCTTCTTTTTTATTCTGGGCTTTTCAGCGCCGCCTTTGCGCTTCGTGTTATCCATTTTTATCTGACTTTTTTTTATTTTGCAACTTGCAAGGTGCCGTGTTGGGGGCGGGGCCAGGGAGTCAAAAGATAATCACGTCATCATTAACCAACAGGCTGCACTCTGCGAGAAAATATCAAATAAAAAAGAGTGGGGCTGCGGTAAAATAATAAATAAAAAGAGTGGGACTGCGGTAAAATAATAAATAAAAAAGTGGGGCTGCTGTGAGTGCAGGCAGCCTATAGGGACAGCATCCATATTTCAACCCAGTGCCATGACAACGACGGCCCTCGCGGCCACAAAAACAGACCGGCCCACCGGGAATGTTCCCGGTGCTCCCGATTAGCCAATCCAGGGCCTGGATGCAGTCTTTTAGATGGGGAGTGGTTGTTGGTAGGTAGTTACTTCTTTTTTTTTAAAGATAATTTTTTCGGGCATTTTAGGCCTTCATTTCCACAGGACAGCTGAAGACATGAAAGGGGGAATGACATGCAGCAAAGGGCCGCAGGTCGGAGTCAAACCTGTGGCCACTGCGTTGAGGATGAAACCTCTACATATGTGCGCCCGCTCCACCAACTGACCCAACCCGGCCACGGTAGGTAGTTACTTAAAGCTTTAGTGTGTAACTTTTTATATTAATGAACGTACGTTTAATTTAAGCCATTGCCAAATAATTTTAAACAAGCTAATTAAGACTATCAGCTCCACACAACTCTCTCTGTATTTCTTAGTATGGCTATGCGTGCAGAAGCTCTTCTGAAGAGTCAGTCATGTTTTTTTAATCCTCCGTGTCCTCCTTGGCTGCTAGCAACTGTGACTGGGACAGAAACTACGCACTGTAGCTTTAATAATAGATTTTGTTCTTGCCCCATCAGTTAACAATCATTAGAGTCTTCTGCAGCCACATACACAAGGGAGAACTGTAAATACATTACCTATTTCATTTTCTTTACAGTTGCTATTGAACACATCAGTTCATTTTATTTCATAGTGACTCCACCTTGTTCTCTCTACAGCCATATGTGGCAAAAGAGCTTGAATCCAGCTGATTGATGAACAGGATTGTGAAACTAGAATATACACTTTCAGTTATATGTTACAACCTGTGAAGAATTGGCTGCTGGGTATTATATGATGCTTATTATTGACATTGAAATGTTGCTCTTCTTAACGTAAATTGTCAAAACAATGTTTTCTAATTAATTTTAGTGACTTCACCTCTGCTGTTTTTCTTTTTGTCTTTATGAGAACTATTACAAGCTTGACATGAAAGCGTACCAGGACCGGCGGGGCTTTTAATGTGAAATATCTGCACAGAAAGTCTTGTTGAGTTTTTATTGATGGTCGCTTTAAAGCAATAAATGACAAAGTGGAAGAAACTGGAAAGAATTAATGAAGAAAAATATATTTTTTTATCTTGTCGGATAATAGAGGGCACAATAGAAAAAAAGCTTTTTTTAATTTAAAAAGTTTTAATTCTCGATGATTGCAACTACTGCTGTGCAGTTATTCTGTAAGTGTTATCATCAAATCAATTCAATCAATCAAACTCACAGCAGCAGAGTGGTGAATGTGACATGAGTCTGTTGCACTTATTAGTGTTGTGGGAATATATATCATGATTCATCAATCAAGACAACAGGTAAACATGGAGAATTTTCTGAATTTGCATAAACAGCAAATTAAAACAGGAGCAGAACGGGAAAATTGAAGCCTTTAACTATGATGGGAAATCAGGAAATGAAGTCCAGTATTCCTGAGCCATTTTTAACTAACAGAAAAACAGTCCTTTGTTTGAGTTTGTTCGCAATTTACGACTAATATTTACATTTGTAGTGGTGGTGCCCTTTAGTGGACAAAGTAATTATGAAGGGAGAAAGTAATGTGACAAAGGAAGGAAGCAATAGTAATGTAGTAATGTAATGTAGGCTTGAAATATTCCTTCCTAAAGATGCGGACAGAATGCTATCCATTTTATTGTATTGTGACAATCAGCGGGGAAATTCCCACTCTACCTAACAGCCATTGAATACAACCTCACCGCCCAGAAGCCATCAATCCCCACCTGAGTCTCGGTCATGGTTAAACCAATACATGTAGATAAACCTGAACGCTAAATCAACCGCACAACACCAACACCCAGGTTATACAAATGCTTGTCTCATTTTGCCAGACCTTCCTACCTTCATGTACGTTCAAAAGTTTTTAGTTTTTAGTCGTGCAACAGAAAACTCAAATTGGACAGATAGTCTAGCTAGCTGTCTGGATTTACCCTGCAGAGATCTGAGGAGCAGTTAACTATAGTCCTCATAAATTGACTTTTTTTAAAACGCCTAAACAAAGAAAGCGAAGATTAGAGACATCTAGTGGAATTTCCAGCGGCACCTGAACAATCCCAGAAATGAAATGTTGTCGATATAGACTTAGCCATTTGCAAAAAAAAAATGTCATCCAGGGCTTTGAAAAGATAATGATTGAAAAGTAGTCTGCAAAAATAAATGAGAAATCTTTCAAGATTCAAAATATCAAACCACACCAACCCACTACATAGCCTACACAACATTAAAGCCTCTATTACTTTCACTGTTTTAGTCTGGATTATTTCTTATCGGAGAAGTGATGTGTAATGTGTATTCTAGATGAGGCTTCCAGATTGATTTCCCCAGACGACCATAAAACTGTCATTGCGTATAAGCACAACAGAGACGTTCAACACGCTGGCAGGCATCAAAAATACTTTTCCGGTTGAATAAAGAGACGCCTCTCCCTATACAATGCAGTGTCTTGAAATAGTACTCTGAAAACTTTCCAGAAGTTATGAGCACTAATACAGTCTATCTTTTCTTGTTTAAAAGTAAAAAAAAGAAAAAGATGATATAATATAATCCACTATTTTTCCTAAATAAAATGTATACTTTAAAGGTGCAGTAGGTAAGCCTTATAAAACTACCTTTCTGTCATATTTGCTGAAACAGACCCTATGTTCCAGTAGAACTACATGAAGCAGGTCATTTAAAAAAAATAAAAATCTGGCTCCTCTGGCACCACCTACAGCCTGTAGTGCGATATGCAAAAATCCACAGCTCCCTGTTCAGATGCACCAATCAGGGCCATGGGGCGTGTCTAACTGCGTGTCAATCACTGCTCATGCACACGTATTCATTCTCCCTTGTGGGGAGAGGGGCTTAGGAGATCGTTATGGGCTTAAGCGGAAAGTTGGGGAGGGACTGAGAAGTTGTCAATGTTCAAATTTTGTCCTGGATCTTCACAATCCTACCTATAGCACCTTTAACTCCACTACATTTTCCCTCAGCGTCTTCATTACTCGTTACTACAAAATAAAATCAGATGAAATTTCTTTTATTTTACTTTTACTTTTAATAATTAAAGACATTCCATATATGAAAATTACTCTTGATACTTAAATACAGTAAGGATCAGATACTTCAAGACTTTTACTCAAGTAATATTCTAAAACAGGGGTGTCAAACTCATTTTCTCTAGGGGCCGCACTGGGAAAAGAGGAACACTCCAAGGGCCAGTTATGTAGTTTATTGACGTGCTTTTGTTACTGCATGTGTTTTAACATTTTGGTAGCTTTTTCCCTCATTTTTGTGGCTTTCTCAGACATTTGTCACCTTCTTGTAAATTTGCTGCTTTTCCGGACATTTATGGTGACAAGAAGCCCTACAAAAGTCATCAAAAGAGTTCCTTCTGGGGGAATTTCTGAGTCTCAGAGTCGGCAAATCTGCCATATTCTGCTTTGAATATCAGGTAATTGCAGTTTAAAAAACACATTCCTGTGTTCTTGGTTTGGCGCACAACTAGGTGGGCCAAAAATGTATTGTGAGCCCAAATTGATATACGGGCCGGATCTAAATCTACAAGGGGCCGGATTTGGCCCACGGGCCTTGAGTTTGACACGTGTTCTAAAAGGTAACTTTAACTTCTACCAAAGTCATTTTCTGGTAAGATACTTGCACTTTTACTCAAGTCTTGCTTTCAAGTACTTTATACAAGACTGCTTGGGACAACATGTATGAGATTCTCCCTGTGTTTGTTAGAGGCGGCTCTTCCCACAGTCTGAGCAGACAGTCAGAGACAGACAGACAAGTGGCTGATCCCACTAAAGAAAACAGGCTAGAAGATTACTAAGGAAATACCGGCAGCTACCACACAACTCGGCAGGGCTAAAGGCTGACTTTGGTCATGATATCTCTATCTCAACTAAGCAAACTTCATGTTTTTATTTTTACTTTGAGTTCAAGTTCTGGTTGGTCTTCTTATTTCACACCCAACCAGAGTGATGGTGAGAGAGGGTGCATATTACATTATACTCTACTGACATTATATGCGACTAATGTAGCTCAGCGTAAATTCTGTCAGGGAGACGTCATTTACGATTACTCGCGTCTCTTACCATGTGTTCATGGACATCGAAAAAAGGTTTTTCCCAGTGAAAACATCACCATTCACATAACTTCCTGTGGTGGTGTGTGTGGTCCAGAGGTGGGAAACTTGGGCTGGATTTTGATAACCGAGTTTCCCAGTTGGTGACATGTTGTTGACAACTGACGTTTGATGTAGGCGACTTTGGTTCACTGAACATATTTTAATGACAATAAACTGTTTATTGTGGACAAATGCCTCTGCCAATAAACATACACAGACATAATGTGTTTCAAATTATTCATAAATAGGCCTATGTATAAAAAGACAACACATTATCCGTGTCTTTTCCCGTTGGTTGTCCTGCAGATAACACAAACAAACACCTGGCGATGTGCTGTTTGGATGCTCGCATAATAAAACAGCAGCAAATCTTTTGTTTTTGTGGCCTCCATGTTTTCACACACCTGATGCTCTATGCTCCGCCCAACCGTTGGTGAATTACTGGAATTGTTGGGTCTTTGTAAATTATAGAGTGTGGTCTAGACTTACTCTATCTGTAAAGTGTCCTGAGATAGCTCTTGTTATGAATTGATACTATAAATAAATTGAACTGAATTGAATTAATAAAAATCAATGTACAATCGTGAATTATATTATTGTATTACTGAATGTATCTTTAATCTAAATCTATAATAAATCAATGGATATTGTGCATCATTTGTTTTCCTTTTTTTACAAGCTTCTCATCATCATGGAAATCATTTTGTCCAGACCTGTACAACTTGATCATGTCATGCGACACGACATTGATACATACATTAAAACATATACACACATAAAACAGTTTAATCCTCCTTACATTTTGTCAACATGTGTTGAGCAATGATGTTTTTTTTCTAAGATCTATACAATGCTGTTAATTTGTAATAAATTACAATAATAAATGAAAATATGGATAAGCAAACATATGTGCTGCGTTTTGAACAGGGCTTAAAGTCAAACTGAGGTTAAAATCAATTTAGCCTTGAAATAATAACAAATACAACAATTAAAATGCATATATTCTTGGTGTGTTTTTTGCATGTGCATATGGATGTTTCCTGTAAATTGAGAGACCTAATGAGTTAATAAGAACATTAACCTGTGCCATTAGTGTTCATGTATTACAGTAATTATAATAAGACATGAAGAGCAGCTTGTGTTTGATACCATATATGGTCGTCCTGTCTCCTAGGAACACAACATGATTAATTACAGCTGTTGTGGTGAAACAGGGAGGCTACCAACCATCAGCAGGATGACAACCCTCTGTGGAGCTCCTGAAAAATCATTTCTGTTCATGGAGGCAGAGCCAAAACGAAGGAATGCTCACAGTGATTATAGGCTTTGGTTGAGGATTAATTATCACTCCACGAATAGTTCTGGTGAATGCACTGACAGCAGACGAGGGACGGAGACGAGTGACATGAGAAATCAGCCATGATTTGTTAATTCAGGTTGTTTTTTTGTTTTTCTACTCAGCTAATTCAATTACAGACATTTGACTTAGCATTTTTGATACTAATTCGTGATTTTTATTCCAAATATGAAGTCCTGGCATTAAGTCACTGCAGTGATTAAACATTGGAACACATCCCAACGCACTACGCAGTGTGAGGTATTTCAAAAATGAGCTGAAAACATCTGCAGCCAATGCCCAACCCTGAGGATCTCAAGGTATTCATGGTCCCTCTCATACCCCATTTACACGTAAATGATTATTTTGAAAAACTGAGACACTTCCCTTCGTTTGTGCCCTTCATTTACATGCAAACGGAGAATTCACCTCTGAAAACGAGTCTTTCTAAAACCTTCGACCAAGAGTGGAGATTTTGGAAAATTTTGATTGCACGGTTACATGTAAACTGAGACAAACAGAGGTTTAGTCAGCCAAGAAAGAGGAAGTGAGTCGTTGCTGTTGTTGCTATTTTCGGGATTCTGATTGGCTAACGTGGGCTTGAGCTTCTCGTTATACTGCCACCTACAGGTTTGGCGTGCTCTTTACGGTATACATACAAACGGACATGTAAACCAACACTTTTCTGAAAACTGACCAATGTGCATGATGTAATTTTTGAAAACGGAGAGGTTGAAATGTCCGTTTATGAAAATAACCGGCAACGTGTAAACGTGGCATCAGTCTGAATTACACAGAACCACCAATGTAAACCATGTGTTGTTTTACAGGGCCAGATTTTATATGAGCGTTTCAAAATGTGCAAGGAAAGGTAAAAACTCTGGCCCCTGGATAGAGTTGCTGGAAATACTGCCTCTTGCATTACTGTGGACTATAAGTCAGCGAGAGTTTTGGCACGTTTACAATACACTATTGTGCTGTTGCTGGAAATCCTCCTCTGGTTCGTTTCCATTGGTAAGGCCTCATATTGGACGACCACACCCCAGAGAATTATACTGAACCGTGGATACTGAGACTTGTTTACCACATGTTTTGAATCTGCTGTGGTTGAATGGTGAGTGATGCTGAAAATTCTGAGTTCCACAATAATTGAATTGAATTGATTTGGTGCTCAGGTCACCCAGAGAAACAGACAACAGCATGTCGTTCTGAAAATTGAAGAATTAGGAGAGGAGGAAGAGGCCTGAGTAGATTTTTAAAAGGGTGTTTAGAGCAGCGTAATGAACCTTCTGACTTACTTTTTCCCTTCTTTTTCTTTCTTTCCCTCTCTTATCCAGATCTCACGACAAAGCAAGAGCACAGAGCACAGCTGCTAGTAATGTCATGCTAGTACTGAATGTTCAGTACTTACAAATCCAATTAATCATCATTACAATAAATATGGCGGAAAAGTGCAACAGCAAGGGGAAAAAATAAGATACGGTTTTATTGGAAAGTCAGTAAATCTCTAGCTATTTTTATTTCATAATGCCAGCAGGAATATATTCACATGCACGCAGTGACCCGGCTGCTGGCCGCCCTCCAGTCGAGGGCACATTAGGGTTAAGTTGTTTACACAAACCTTTGACATCATGCACTTGACTGCTGCTGCCTTAAATAAACCAGGTCGCAGGACGCTGTTTTCATCATGTCATGAGTGTAGCATGTGTTGGCTCCATGCATGTAAATGTAGCCTTGTTTTATATAAGTAAGCACAAACATTTTCATCTCAACAAACCTTGTTTTCATCCCTGACGAACACTAATAAGCAGCAAGAATGGATATTGTTATAATAGCAATGTATTAAATGACAATGTGGCAAATACAATCAGTTTCTGCTGATGATAATTCTGGGTTTTGGTCACCACAAGTGACACCTTTTACATTGCATCTTTAAAAGTATATATTTTTTTAATTTGGTTAAATAAAACAACTCATCATGATCTCAATTTAGGCACCAAATTGCCTAAATACATAAACAAGAAAAGCTGATAGTTAATAAGGTTCGGGAAAGATTGTGGTCATAGTTCATTTTTTTGGATAAATCACTCACTGCAGGCTGTTCTCATGAACCATTCGTACACATAGCTACGAAAAGTAATGCACCTGAACGACGCTCCAACACATTGTTTTTCCAAGTGAGGAAATACAGTGGAACAATATTTCCAGTTTGCATAATCCGGTTGAAATTGATATATTTTTTTAGTGCTTAAAGATCCAATAATCACTAAAGTGTATGTCATGCCCAAGAGCGAATAAAAATTGAATAATAAGAAAACATTGCACTCTAAAGGTCACCAACTGTTAACTAGTGAAGATGACAAAGTAGCGAAACATCCTTACATTTATTTATTTATATATATATATATATATATATATATATATATATATATATATAGAGAGAGAGAGAGAGAGAGAGAGAGAGAGAGAGAGAGAGAGAGAGAGAGAGAGAGAGAGAGAGTTATAGTTGATTAATGTATGTAAACTTGCCATTGTAGAAACAATGGCAATGGCAAAAAATAATTGTGGGTAGTTACACTGGGAATCAGTTCATCTTTGACTTCATAACGGTCCAGAGACCAAGCAGTGTTCTTTCCAAAGCTGTGGTGTTCCGGGAAGTTTTATAAGAAGACACATTGTGCCAATTAACAAACCCTGCACTTCAAGAAGTTTTAGGAATGTAAATCAACATTGCACTTAACTGCTGATTATTCCACTAAACAACTTCAGCGTGAGACTTTTTTTCTTTGCAATGATGGCTCTTTTTGTGGTTTGCCTTGTAAATGCATTATGGACTTTTTGTGGTCTCCCAAAAGAAACCTGTAAAATGAAAACAACCAAATGTTAGAGTCTAGGTGGTTCAGCAACAATGGCCTCTGGTTGTAGGAAGAACTAAATCACCCCGCCAGCACAAAAGAACATCTATACATAGAACAGAATACAACTGGCACTGCAGCAAGCTACGGTCAAATTGGATTTATGACTTGGCGTATTAGTGGTGTATTTTATTATGATATCATTGCCACAGCAATTAAATGATCTCCATTGTGCCATTGTTGCCAAAGGGGATGTCTGGACAAAGAGACATGTTCCTCTCAAATCATCAGCTAATAAAAAAACACAAGTACTCTACTTTATCATGGGAAAGGGCAATGTCCCAAGGCCTTAAATATGTTGACTAACAAGCAGTGAAAAATTATTGTCACCTTTTGTTTTAACAAGTGCTGGCACACACAGTCGGATAAAGGATCAAGGCCACTTAGGAGCGCCAACGGCTGACAAGGTGGAACCTTAACGGCTAAAAAAATACTCAAGAGGTCACACTCTTAATGGTTCAATTGGTGTGCTTGACATGCCAAAGAAATACAAAGAACATTGGGAGTGATGACATATTTGTAGTGGCAAGATAGAAGACTGTTACCCATAGAAATGTATGGTATACTGGAATTAACAAGGGATGTCAATTGTTTCGGCTCGGATTATTAGAATAATCAGGAAGTCGTTAGTTTAAGACCCAATGAAGTCAAAAGTGCATTTGTCCAGTGTTAATTGTTAATTTATCTCTAGTTCTATTCCAAATATGGGTTAAAAAAATACAATTTGGAGTATGTCCTGTGAAACGGTTTCAAATGTTTTCAAATGTGACTCATCCTGCACTCGGGGTTGCTAATTTTATGTGAAATGAAAACGGTTTCAGCAATTATTTTTTGTCCCTCCCCATGACTATAAATCAAATGTACACTGCTGGAATGGCTTGCTACCTTTCTCTGTCAGAAAGCGTGATTGCGGGCGCCGGGATAGCTCAGTTGGTAGAGCGGGTGCCCATATATAGAGGTTTACTCAGTACAATGTTATCATAACCATAGAATGTGGTCCAAAAAAAACTAAAATAGGACCCAATTTGTAACTGAAGTTATGCTTTAGTAATTCCAGGTCAGTGTGTTCGCTGTTTCCTTTTTCTCATGCCTGTTGCACATCATCATCCTCAACCAAATTCTTGAAACTGTCTTAGCCAAGAAAGTCGTTGAAGTTGTTCAAGCGGCAATTACGACTTATATTTTCATTTATAACAGTGGCTCCCTCTATTACGGGAGCAAAGCAGAAAGTTGTCAGGAATCTGAGACAGAGGAACCCAAGAGTACAAAAGGTAGTAGCAAAAGTAAGGTGACAAAGTATAATAGCGCCGAAATCTGCTTAAGGGGCATGGGTGTGTTATAGGAACTGGAGACAGCGTTCAAGGCAGGGCCCCGTTCATTCCTATGAGAGTTGCTCAGTGGCGCATTAAGCCATCACGGAACCAAAAATTACCCGGATGATCGGCATAACTTACGCATTGTGTGGCCCATAGCGCACTTGATGACACTGAATTGAACTGTCTCATGCTTGTTGCCAATAGAATGGTTACCCAGTCCCAAAGGAAGATACTCCAAAGATATTTCAGATGAACTTTCTTGATTCAAAGGTCAACAGAATCCCTAGTGGCAAAATGAGCTTTTTGTCTTAAATCTGTAGTGGGAAATTAATCATTTGCTGACAAAATAACGCACAGCACTTGAGAAAAATGTCCTTTTCTGTGGTAGTGACTTTTCTTCCTGTGAGTAAAAAAAGAAAGTGCGTCCCAAACTATCCAGATGTACTTCATGACGTCCAATCATCTGTCTCACTAAATTATTTTTAATATCTGAATCATGGAATACACATTCGCTCACACACACACACACACACACACACACACGGACACACACTCCACTTGACTCACACACTCTCTTGCTCACACACAGACTAAACCAACATTCACTGACACACAGTTAGCGGTGATGCAGGCCAGACAGAAGCAGCAGATCACAGATGACGCCAAAGGCCTGCCAGTAACAATTTCCCACACGGGACTTTATCCTCTTTTCTACTACCTTTTTCCACTGCTATCGTCAAAGAGGCGGCCGACGTGGCTGCCAACTCAAATACTACTCACTGTCCAGGAAATCACAAGCAGAACACAACGCACATGGACAATTTTGGTGCCTCACAAAACGCTGTTCTGCATTTCCAAGGAAAATATTGTTTATCTCAGGATAGTACGTGTAAACCTTCCAGTCACTGTTTATGACAGTAAACCTGTTCTCACTCCCAACTCGTAAAATACTGACGCTTGGTCAGTGGCTCTCAGCGTCAGATACCTACCCAAAAATCCCCCTTTAGCGTCTGTACGGAACGCACCGGGCAGAGCAGCAGATTGACCGCGGCGCTGTCAGATGACGTAGTATTAAGAGCGACAACGGTAACGAGTAATATGAAAGACCAAAAATCTGCGCTAGTAGGTTGGTTGGGGTGGTGGATGGGTCAAACAACACTGGACTTCCACCCAAGAAACCGGGGTTAGTGTCCCGTTCTTGTCCGGCGTGTCACTGAAACGTACATTTTGTAACCACGATCTGTTCCTAAACCTAACTGTCCTGTTCTTGAGCCACATGTCAGTTAAACGTAGGTCCCGAACCTGAGCGTCTAAATATGACGCCAAAGGAGACTTTTTGCGTCAATAACAAATGCCAAAGTCATCTGACCAAGCATTGCTTTTTGACACAATGGGAGTGACACATGTTGCCAGAGCATGAGGACCACTGTCAGGACAAAAATATATATAATATAGAAAAGTAATGCACACCAAGGGCTGTCTTGAGGTGCCGATCACTGGAAGTAGACTTAAAAGTATAAAAGACTCACACACTCTGGCTCCATATGCATTTCTCTATTTATTCTGGCCAGGGTGGAAACGTTGTCAGGATAAATACAGAAATGCATAGGGAGCCAGAGTGTGATTCCTGATATTTACACTTGTACTATTTTGAGAATAAAGTCGTAATTTAATGAGGAAAATTTTACAAGGCAAAGGCATATTTTTGGGGAAAAAGGTGTAATATTGCCAGAAGAAAGCGTTACGAGAAAAAGGTTGTTTCAAGAACAAAATACCATTTGTTATGCTTGAATTTGGTTAATTGGATTACGTGTGCGTGTTATAGCATTTCATGACAGTCCATAGTTAACATTTTTACCTGCAGATAATTGAGTTGGGACTGCAGTGTCCACAGAGCACAGTAAAGCTCCGTCTGTAGCCGGCACCTCGCTCCATTTGGGATTGTCTTGTGGACAATAAACCACACAAAGAATAGATTTTGGATTTATTGGAAGTGTTTTTTTTGTTTGTTTCGGTTTTACAATAGAAGAGTCTATCAGGATGAGGACTTGGTGGTTGGTTTGGCCATACATAGCCGCTTCACTAAACTTTGTCTCATCCTGCCAGATGGGCCTAGGTGTCACAATTGGAGTTCTCATAACCCGGTTAACAGAGGTAGAGAACTCCTTTAGTAATCAGGTTATTGCTCCATGTATACACCTTAACCGGGCTATGATTGGTTTAAGCGTCTGCGCATTCTTCAACTGCACTCTCCTGGAGGCGAATTTACGAATCCCACTATGGCCACATCAAGACCCGCCCTTCAATAGCAATTATTGGCCAGGCGTCCATGCTTATGCAAGGTAACGTAACCCCATTTGTACAGGTCCTATCCCCTGACCAATCGGCTATCCTAACCTTAACCACTCAAGGTCAAATGCCTAACCCCAACCAATCGAGCTGCTTCGTAGGGCAGGTCTTGGCGTGGCTATAGTGGGATTCGTAAATTTGCCTCCTGGTATGGGTTTTGAACCGGACATACTCTGTCAGCACGCTGTGAGTCGTAGTCGTTGCTATGACACCATACAACAAAACAGCGTCACACGAATCAGCGGGCCATCAGCAGCAAAGAGCCTGCTGTCCATCTGTTCTGCAGACATCGGGAGATGGCTTGAACAAACTGTCCACCTCTGGGTCTGTCAACGCTTTGTCTCGGCGGGACCGAGCAGCTCCCACTGCGGCCCCTGGCTAACGTTAATGTTAGTTAGCTAACGAAATTAGCTTGTTAATTCCACCCGACGCTGGTTAAAGATAACGTTATAATGAGCCGAACAAGTTGTCAGTCGTCTGGTGGGAACACTGTGCTGTCCTATGCTGAGATAATGTGTAAATTAAACATTAACTTGTTACATTTTACTAATTTAATGATCAGTCTGTGCAATGTTGACATAGGTCAACCAAAAGAAAAAGCATTGGCAGAGCGCCACCTACTGTACCGGAGGTAGAGTTACTCCTGTCATTCCACCCATTCTTCCCAACTCATGTATACGGGTAGAACTGGCATAACCCGGTTATTCACTTAACCGGGGTAAGACCATACCTCGGTTACTGCTGTGCATGTAAACGTACTGTGTGTCTGAATGAGATACGGTCATACTGTACCAACAGAGCACAGAGTGATAATGTAATGCACAGCTGAAAGTCCAGCAGGTGGATTGGGGCTGCCTTCTATATTATTTCCAAAGAGTCAAAATCAATACTTTTCAGATGGGGCTCAACTGTTATTGGAAACCAAGTCCCTGCTGTACTCCAGCTGCTGATTGAAAACATGTTACAGTTGGCGACTCATAAATGCAACTTGCAATTTTATTTCAATATTCCCAAATATGTTGTAATAAGGTGCCTATTGGTGCAGTCTATAACTTCAGGTCACCGGCATCGTTCATTTGGCACATAACAGCTGACAAGCAGCTCTGTTTACTCCAAAGTATTACAATTTCATAATAATAAAACTTTTTTTTCCCTCAAAATATTTAGCCTTTTTTTTATAATTTTTTAAAAGTTTTTGTCAAGCCATTTTTTTCATATTGAAATATTTCCACTTTATTCTGAAAATCTCACATTCACATTAATTACAGCTAATTGCTTAGGCCACCCACATACTTTAGAAATGAATTGGGAAATCTCTGGCAGTTTTTTTGTTAAATATTATATAAAAGCATTGCAATATGTTACAAATATATGTGGGGGTTGTTGAGACATAAAAGTGTCATATTCTTTGTGTCATGTATGTATTGGGTTAGCACTGAAGGACATTACGCAATGAGATCATGACAAGTATGTCCATCATAACCATGAGCTATACTGTATGACGTCAATACACGCCGGAATTAATCATCTAATGTCATGGAAACCACAAACATCACCATAATGTTTATTGTGGTGTCAGAATAAGATTTTGCAACTTAAAAAAAAACCATAGGATAACATGGACGTTTCCTGTTATTCCAGGATAAAATTTGGATTTATAACAATTCAATATGCAATTTTTTTTTCTTTCATTTAAGCATAAAAATAAACTTTTGTATTAAAAAGGATGTATTGTACTATCTGTTGTGTTGTACTACAATAGGACAATTCTGCATTTTTTTTCAAAATAGTTAAGCTACTTCTAAATCCATCCATGGATGTCCCGGCAACTACTACACCTGGTTGGGAATCCTTGTATTACATTATGTTATGTTGTTTTTCTGTATGTTATCTCATCTTATGTTTTGTCTTGTGTATTTTGGAGGCATCGTATGCCTGTATCAGACAGTGGACAGTAGAAAGCTGACAGGAAGTGACAGGAGAGAAATGGGGAGTGGCATGAAACCAAGGTCCCAGTAATCTACAGTATATTGGAAAGGTAGAGTTACAACTGAGAAACTTACAGTTTTCTC
The DNA here is from genome assembly GCA_025617405.1 of Perca schrenkii. Lineage (NCBI taxonomy): Eukaryota > Metazoa > Chordata > Actinopteri > Perciformes > Percidae > Perca > Perca schrenkii. The sequence continues at coordinate 3,474,422 of CM046804.1, forward strand.
TGATGATATTCAGTTTTTTTGTGTTTTGGAAATAAAAATAAATGTTCAATTGCCTCGTGGTTAAAGGTCCAATGTGTAGGAATTTCTCCCATCCAGGGCTCCAGACTAGAGCAAACTACTCTGCAGTTCTGTTGAAGTCACAGTTAGTCACGGACATGCCGACAAAGTGGTTGCAAGTGTGGTTACAGTTGTTCCAAACTTCACACAAACAGCGTTTGCTGCGATATGATATTAACGGTGAGGTGAAAGCAGTCGCGGTGCTGTTGATGTACACTTCCTGACAAGCAGGCGCAATTGTGTTTTTTCTGCCCTGGGGACTTACTGACAGGCTGAGGCTGTAAGGCAAGGCAGCTTGATTTCTACAGCACCTTTTCAGCAACAAGGCAATTCAAAGTGCTTTACATGAAACAGTTAAAAAGCAGTTAAAAAGAAATATAAAAAAAGAATAATATACAAATATAAGAATAAAAGAATAAAGAATACAAGTTACAGTGAGTAAGAAATTAATAATTATTCAACTCAAGGTTGTAGGGAAAGGTTTGGGAGGAGAGAGGGAGGGGTTTTATTTTTTATTTTAGTGTATTAGCCTAAACAATGCATTTTTAATTTTAAGTTGAATTCATTGTAATTGTAGACTGGAGACTAGAGCTGGTATATTTTTTTCAATATTTGTACTGTCATGACAGCAATGGTGCTGTCAGTTTACCTTTTATGTTGCATCTTCAAAATTGCACAATAAAATGTGAAACTAAATTTGAAACAGCACATTGTAATTTCTATTATCAAAGTGTTTATTAGCAGGGGCGTAGCACCAGACCCTGGGCCCTATGCATAGGCAGTCCTGATGGGCCCCCATGTTACTCAACACTCATGCTCCCTGCTGTCTTCACTCCCATCATCCTCAATCAGATGTTCTCTATCATCTTTCTCTATGAAGGATACATCTGATATTAACCTCTTATCCTAATTGTAACCTAATATAATAAAATACACTAATATGTTAGTGTTACTTAACACCTTTCAGTCAAAATGGCTAAACATGGTTTGCTTTAATTTTGATATAAGCTTCCCTTGTCTCAAATCCAAAAATGATGCTGAGGGGTCTGTTGCTCCCTGGTGTGACACTTTCTGAAACTGAGGGCCATGTGTTTCACAATGTTAACATCTACTGAATCTGACATAACTATAATGTTGACATGATATGTATCTACCGATGAGCTACCAAGCTACCTATGACACTGATTAGCCTATTATTGCTAATTATAGACATTATAGCCTATTCATTTAAAGTTAAACATGTTTTACATTTTTATTTATTTATTTATTTATTTCAGGACAATGCACATTTAATGGACATGTACAGCAGTACACGTAAAAGTGCCAGATTTTAGCCCAGAGGCTAATTTCCATCTGTAGTCCCATTTCGCAGATATAGATCACAATAACAGGGCATAAGAAAAAAACTATTAACATTTGCTATATAAAACAGGATAAAACAGGATGAAAGAAAAGAATAACAGGACAAATTATTAGTAAATGTTAAAACAGAGACATAACATACATATGCTTCACTAATCTAATACAGTATAGCATACAAGTAGGGGTAACCCATACTTGGTTAGCTCGAAGACAAAATATATACAGTAATAACATTTGTTCTATGAAGCAAGGAAAAACAAATCAAATCAATCAATCAAGACACTTTATGTATGTGTTAAGACAAAGACGCAAATCATTAGTGTACTCTATGGGCTATTACGGTACAGAATGCAGTCAGAGGTGATTGCACGTTTGGTTAGCTCTGAGCCACACCTTTACCTGGCTCTTAAAGGTGGCAAGAGTGGGACATTCCCTTATAGTCGTGGGTATTGTGTTCCATAATGCACTGCCTTTAATAGATAGTGCATTTTGGCTAAAAGAAGTTTTTCTAAAAGGAACCTCACTGTCCCTGTTTACAACAGCTCTAGTAATCCGAGTCTGTCTGTATTTAATAAATTCTTGCAATGGGGGTGGCGCCAAGCCATGTAGTACTTTATAAACTAAGCATATTGAGAAAAATTTGCAAACATTTTCAAAAGTCAATAAGTTGTATTTCTCTAAGATTTTGCAATTATGGTAAGAAAAAGGTTTTTTATCTAAAATTTTGAGTGCCTTTTTGTACAAAAGCTCAACTGGTTTTAGGATAGTAGAACCCGACATAGACCAGCTGGTGATGCAGTAGTTTAGATGTGAAAATATCATTGAGTGCAAGAACATCAGGGCAGCCTTATCTGACAAAGATCCTCTAATTTGCTTAAAATTACAAAGACTAAATTTAATTCTGTTGGAAATCATTTTAACATGATTTTTGAAAGAAAGTTTGGAATCTATAATCACGCCCAAGTATTTAAACAAATTAGGCTATTACAATGGTGTGTTATATGCAAACAGCATTGTTAGTGTAGTTTATTTATTTAGCCTTTACCTCAGATTACATGTATAACCAAATTATCATTTGAAAGTGTATGTTCTGCTCTTTATATGGGTTGTCTCAGTTTGTTTTTAGCACTAACGGTCACGGAGATATTCAAGCAGTTTAGCACCATGGATTTCGTTTTCTAGTTTGTGCTCACCTCTCTTTGAAAAGAAGTCAGTTACCAATTGTTTCTCCTCATTTTGTTTTCTCTCCTCTTCCTGTCTTTCCTTTCTTTTTTGGTAGCCTGATTTGGCTTTCTTTGAGAAAGACATTTCTACAGTAGAAGTTTGCGCTCCACCAGACGCTCAACTGAACTAGCTAACATAAACAAAATGCGTGCAGATGGACTAAACCATTTGGCGCATTAGCAAGGGGTGGGTGAGACCTTAGATAGTCTTTTTTTTGTATACAAAATGTAGTCAGTCAATCAACCAGTTATTCAGCCAATACACTAACTTTACATTTCATCTGACATGCATTATGAAATGTTATTAGGAAATGAAAATATCCAGGTGAAATAAAATATATTCCAGCAAAATTGAAATTTTAAGCATCAAACGCTTCATTTTCTGCATTGTGGTGAATTGTTCTGCAACAATTTGTGCCTTTTCTGCATCAATTTATGGTGCAAATGTCTTTATTTATGTAAAGTAAGATATTATGGGTTTTGTTCTTTTGGGGGGGTTGCATTGGCCAGTTTTGATTATAGGGTGGGTTGTAAATTACGCCTATGTGTCAAATACACAATCATACAGGACAACATGCAGTGACATTCATTTGAGCCTAGCTCCAGAAAGCTAAACTAACAAATAGTGAAAAATACAATAAAACAGTATACTTTGTAGAACACTATGCTAAAATGAATAAAATAAAAAATACTTTATTAAAGAAACAATAAAACATTGGTATGTTTCTAAGAAATGAAAAATATGAATGCAATGGTGTAGGCGTTTTGGACCTACAGTACTGAGTAATGAGCAGAGTTGGATTATGCTTATGAGTATTTTGGGAAGTTTTTATGGATTGATGCAGTGTTGTAGTCAAGGCCACCATAACCGAGACCAAGTCATCACCAAGACCGCAGTGTATCGAGACCGAGAAGACCAAGAATTTGAGAGTTTGAGACCAAGACACAATACAACGTGGAAAATGTTAACCATAGGCACTCCTCAAATTGATCTGAATGATCCACATTCCCATTAAAAAAAGTCTTAGAAAACAAACTCCTTTTGGAGTTACCGACGATTTGGCTGACAGCTTCTTCTCCTGTCTCCCACATTCCCTTTCTTGGGAGTGCGTGTTAAGGGGGGAAAGGAGAGCGGGTTAACAGTAGGATTGGGAATCGAGAACCGATTCCTAACTGGAGTCGAATTTCCGAATGCCGTACATTACAGGCTTTCCACACAAACAAATGTAGGTATGTGTCATTAGTATGAGAAAAAAAAATAGATTTTAACTGTGTCGGGCTCGAGTCGGGCTCCGACAGAAATATCTTAATTCCTGTCGGGCTCGGGCCGGGCTCGGTTTCTGCTCTGTCGGACGCGGGTCGGGCTCGGACAGAAAAATGCGTCCCGATCCGCACTCTAGTTGTGTTGCATGCATGGAACACAGTAAGCGGCGCTCTTGAGTATGGCTTTATTTTAACTGCAAACCACCATTGAATCATAATAAAACTTTCCTCTTATTTGTGAAAGATTTGGAATCGAAAGGAAGAATCAGAATTGGAATCAAAATTGTTCAAATCCAAACGATGCCCAACCCTAGTTAACAGTAACACATTTCAAATTAGAAATAAATCAAGTTATTGGTTGCATCGGAAGCAGAAGGCTTTACATCCAATCACAGTAAGGATGTCAACACATAAATCGGACAATGCACAGGCAATTTGGTGATATCCCTGCAGTTGTGATTTTGACCGGCGAGTCCTCTTTATCTGAGACCGAGACGAGACCGAGAACTTCCAAAAGTTGTCTTGAGACCAGTCTCGAGACCAAGACCGATCTCGAGTACTACAACACTGGATTTGTTTTGCTCAATAGCTTTCACTTTTGGATAGAATACAGAATTCATGTATAAATAATAGATGCTGCAGAAGTCTTCCTCCAGATTTGCTCTGCTTTTTTAGCAAAAATATTTCTACTTAGATTCAACTTCATGGAAAACAATGGACAACCCTAATGTTATTAGACTACTAAATAATTGTGGCACTGTGAAGTTTCATTGTGGTAAAACATCGGTGAATTATCAGCTCAAATGTTTCCACTCAACACATCTGGAAAGTGGCCACAGCTCTCAGTATCCGCCCGAGGCAGCAGCCTTGGTGCTAAGACCCATTTATGAACTGAGCTCAACAAAAAGTTCAAAAAGACAAATTGCGGATTAACTGATCTCCAATCCAAGTCACAGTTGGTTTTCATTGTCTGTCTTTTAGCATTAACACGCCAACAAATGGACCACGCTCCAGATGTTGTCTACTGTAGTTCAAATACAAACATATTTTAAGAGCTGTCTGAATCAGAAACATTTTATTCTAAACAAGCTAAGAGACGTTACACATTTTGTCAAAAATGTAAATGATGTCTTTGTTTAAACAGAGGAAGCTCATGTGGCGGATGCTCTCGCTTGTGTTGATGGAAGATGTTTGGATGTCGTCGATGTCATCAATCTGACACACAAGTGCTTAGGTCATTTTTAAGGTCATGTACTCAGAGCTTTTTAAAATTGCAGAAACAGATGAAAGTACAAACGTAGCTGTTAGTTTTACTTCCTGAAAAATGTTTTTTTACGAGACTTAATGTCTCCTTAAAATAGAGAAATGGCGAAATAGAGAAATGTTGCCGCTCAAGACAATTCTAATTGGATTAAAGAAATACAACAACAACCCAGAGCGTTTTTTTTTCCCCCTATCCCAGAATAATAACTCGTGCAGTCAGACCATAATCCAGCGGTGACACACAAAAAAGATTGACTTACAACAGCTGAGACTGAATTTTATGACCACCTTACACCAAACGTTTTGAGATCACCAGAGCACTCCACAACTCTATATGATGTTATTCCGACATTAAAAGAGTCAGAAGTCACATTTGAAAAATTTTGTTGATTGCGATATACAGTTTGTTAGCAGAGGTGGAAAGAGTACAAACATATTCTAATTAGTAAAAGTACTATTACTTTAATAAACTTTTACTTAAATACAAATAAAATGACTGGCATAAAAATCTACTCAAGTAAAAAGTAGAGATGGCCCGATACCATTTTTTGCTTCCCGATACCGATTCCGATACCAGTGTGTCATATATTTTATGATGTTTTAACAGCTGTATACTTCTATCCCTGTATGGATGTGATATGATTTCTATATATGTTCTACGGCCTGGCTCAGGTTAAACTCTTTGTGAAACATGAACAAACACAAACAATGAACGCCACAGAACTTTCTTTTATTCTCCAGTTTGACAGTCAGTTATAACGGAAAAAGAACATAAATAAACTACTCTAACGTAGATTTTCTTTAGGGCTTTATTACGTGGTACCGGATCGGTGCATACCGATACCAGCGTTTTAGGCAGTATCGGTATCGGACCATCTCTAGTAAAAAGTAGCCCATTTAAAATGTACTCAGAGTAAGAGTTACTTAATTACTTTTTAACAGCGGGGAGGATATAGACCTACTTTTTATATTCATACTTGTTTATAGTGTGTTTAATGTCTTATTTATACTTAGACATATTTAATTAAATTGCAGTCTTTTGCGATTTGAAAAGGGCACAAAGCCGCTTTTGATTTGAGTTTTTTTGACAGATACAAGTCAATGTTGTTTACTGTTTTTACTCAGTAACTGATTTAAAATGTAGCAAAGTACAGTACTTTAAAGGAACACGCCGACTTATTGGGAATTTAGCTTATTCACTGTAACCCCCAGAGTAAGACAAGTCGATACATACCCTTCTCATCTCTGTGCGTGCTGTAACGCTGCCTGATGGCTCCAGCATTAGCTTAGCCTAGCACAGATCCTGCAGGTAACTGGTTCCAACTAGCGTACTGCTCCCATTGTGACAAAAGTCACAAAATAACTCCAACATGTTCCTATTTACATGTTGTGATTTGTAGAGTCACAGCGTGTACAAAAAACAACGTAACATGAGACACAGCCATCTTCTAACAGTAAACAAACCGGGAACTATATTCTCAGACAGGCTTGCTGCGAGCATATCACTCCGCCCAAGTACTATATTCTTCCGCCTGAGAATATAGTTCCCGGTTTGTTTACAGTTAGAAGACGGCTGTGTCTCATGTTACGTTGTTTTTTGTACACGCTGTGACTCTATAAATCACAACATGTAAATAGGAACATTTTGGCGTTATTTTGTCACTTATTCGGAGCAGTACGATTGCTGGAACCATTCACCTGCATGTTCTGTGCTGGCCTGATGCCGCTGGAGCCGTCAGACAGCCTTACAGCACGCACAGAAATGAGAAGGGTATGTATCGACTTATCTAACTCTGGGGGTTACGGTGAATAAGCTACATTCCCAATAAGTCGGCGTGTTCCTTTAAACAAGACGTACTTAAGTACAAGTAAAATAACAGATTTAAAAAGCTACTTTAAAAGTAAAAGTACGCAAAAAAAAAACAACTCACAGTAAGTGAGTAGTTGTAAGTTTTTTTACTTTCCACCTCTGGTTGTTAGTCATTTAATAAACCTCTAGGGTGATGTCAAACGCGGTTGCCAGGAGATTTATGATGCAACTGAAAATCCTCTGTGACGCAAACGTTTGCGTTGTTAGGTGACTGTAGTACAACACCAGTGGGTGACTCAGCTGGGTGGCTTCTGTCTGCAGTGCCCACTGAGTTTGAGGAGTCAAGACAAAGAGTGACAAGGTTGGTCAGTGTATGCACGGAGGTCAAAAAGGGATTTAAAGGTCCAGTGTGTAACACGTTTACTTGTTCATTATCACGAATAAGTCCCTGTTCACTCTGTATCACATCATGCAACTTCCCACAAGACCTCACCATTCTTCTCTAGTGCTATCAGTCCATTAGGGGTGTTTCAGGCAACTTTGATTCTGCTTTACCTCACTCTGCCAAAAACTCTTGCACAAGATTTCCATTTTCCTATGCCCCCTGAATGTTGTTGTCAGCGCCTTTGAACTTGAAATGTGTTTGTGCAAGAATACACCCATTGTATCACCCTATGACTGTGCCAGTATAAAAAAAAATTGAATAGAGTGTTTTCAGTCATGCTGTCTTAAATGCTTCTTATCATTCTTACATGTTTTTACAGTGATTTTAATGCATTATTTTAATCAGCAACCCTGAAATATATAGACTTTTTTTTTAATTGGTGTGTATCTCTCTCAAGATGCTACATATTTTTACCTATGTAGAAATCCAATCTAAGTAAGTAAAATGTATTTATATAGCTTTTCACAGCTACAAATCACAAAGGGCTTTACATAGAAGCATGCAATATATAACAGTGCACAATTAAAATAAAATAAAGTGTAGACAGGTCAACCAAAGGCTTGTTAAAAAAACAAGGTAGGTCTATTGTATTTATAACTCAGCTGTTGTGGATAGTGCATGCCCATTCAGTACCATTGTATTTATAACTCTGCACCTGTATAAACTCTGTTCAAAATGCTCATTGCTGCACATTGATCCACTGTGCGTGAAGTAAATATGATGGTATCTTCAGTCAACCCGTTCTCACTCGCCTGAAAAGCGACAACAACAAACAACACAGGACTTTCACCCAAGAGACCGGGTTAGTGTTTACTTCTTGTCCCGCGTGTCACTTCGACAAACATTTTTTAACCGCACCCACAATCTTTTTCTAACCCTAACTGTCCCGTTCTTGTTCCGACCAAGCGTTGGGAGTAAGAATGTGTTTATGAGTTATTGTTAATTAACTAACACATCATTTCTATGGACCGCAATTCACTCTCACTGTGTTTATTTATAGTTTGCACATTGTTTACAGTACAATTGGACTCAAATTCCCAAATGGATTGTGTTACACACCAGTCAGCTAAACATAAGCTCATTATGGTGACATGTACAGTTTATACAAAGTAGGTTGTTATGAGTTATATCATGTATTAAATGCTAAACCAATGTAAAGTCTAAGAGCCAATACAACATAAAAAAAGGAGTATTCACCAATACTTATTACAGCAATCGCACACACTTTTTTCATGAAATATTTTTCTAGTTTGCTGTTGTGAATCTGACCGAAAACTCAACACAACTGTATCAGTTGGTATCATACATTTATATTATAAATTGTTACACTGTTTTACTCCCTGAAGATTTATCTGCGTGAACCTGCCCTGAACCAATCCTTAATTCCTCTGCAGCTTGAATATGAAGATATTAGTGCCTGTTTTCTGGGTAATGAAGTCCTTCAAACTTGAGAGAATTTCAAACTATTTCACAATGTTGCACCCTTGATGAAATCCCACGTTTTTTTCAAAACTCTCTTGCAAGCATATAGTAAGTGCAATATCAACTTAGAGGAGTACTAAGAAATGCAGTCACAGATTGGATAGGCAATTGATATATTGATAACTTTATTTAAATGAATAAATAATAAGGGGGCACCACCCTGCACCCTGGGACCAACAACTACACCGTGGATACAGTCTCAAAAAGGGGTGTTCACCTAAAAATGCAGATATTTATTCGTGCAGGGGGAAGGGGTTACATTTGCTATCCTCACATTGATAAAGTGAACAGTGAAGGAGTTCATTACAACACATATTAACCCCTAGGTTCATTTTGTGCCGGAATTGTCCTTTAACACTACCAGTTACAGATCAACACTCTTTGCTTCAGATGTGTCCAGCTGGAGTGAAACTGTCTCCAAACAGGGAATGTCTCTACACTGCAGGTTACTTCCTTGCTGCTCATATTTGTTTGAAATTCATGTCAGGAGCAAAATATATTACACAACCCGACAGGAAAAGACAAGCAGCCGTCCCAGTGTTCTCTGTAACCACATGTAGGTCAGAGCATTAGGGAGAAGTTTGTTCTACACAGGGGGGTTTAGGGAGGCCTTGCTGTGTGGGAAACCAGCTCAGACTCACAAATACACGTGTGTAGCATAAACTGAGAGGAATCGCAGCCCCTTCCCATTTCAAGCCCCACCAAGAGCGCATACTTTGGAATTTAGAGGAGCTGACTTCCCCATAGGTTATAGTTCTCCAGCTATGCCTTCAGTGAGCTTATTATGAGACTAATCCAGGCAGTTGGGTCATTTCCCATCCCATTTCCCATTAAATATCATTATCACTCTAAAAACTCCAGGGTTATTTCTTCAACCCATTTTCTGGGTGACTTGTGTTGGGTGAAAATGATGGGTTATTTTTTCAGAGAGTAACCATTTTCTGGGTTATAGGGCTAATATTTTGATCCAATTCCTGGATTGTTTGGGTTGCTGGGTTATTTTTCAAAGAGTAACCCATGTTCTGGGTTATAGGGTTGTCTCTCTCTCTCTACTATATATATACAGTAAATGGCCACCACACCATAACAGAGGAGTGTGATGTGATCCATCTGTATGTCTTTGCCAAATGCAAACCAGTACAATAAATTGTTGGGCAGGGTCAACCCTTTTTTCCTATATCATTTTGAAGGATTTGGTTATTTATGATTCAACTCCTGGGTTAAAAAGTATTTTAACTACAATTTTAGGTTATTTTAACCAAGAATTTGGTCAGGTATTTAACCCAGAAGTTGGGTTATATTAACTACACTGTTGGGTTATTTTAACCCAACATTTGTGTCAAGTATTTAACCCAGAAGTTGGGTCAAAAAGAGTAACCCAATTTTCTGGGTGGAAATAACCAAGAAATTAGTTGGTCCCTTTTTAACCCAGGAGTTGGGTAAAAAATAATCCATAATAGGTTATTTTTGACCCAGGACTTTTTAGAGATGTCCTCCTTTACCATCACATACTGTGGTGGCCACACAATTGTTCCGTTATTTTAAGTTGCAGTCACATAATGGTACATGAAATACATTAGTTTGTTTGGTTTAAAATTACTTTATTAGCACCTAGCAATACACTGTTTTTACAACACAGTTTAAATTGTTATGTTGCAATTTAGTTTTAATTTATATCAATTAATTTCTGTTTGTCTTTAAGAAACCTGGCTGCAGTTCTCTTTCTGGTTAGTCTCGCTGTGCCAGACCTTCCTCCACAGTGTTGCGGAAGAGGGTCTGGCACATTCCAGGATGGGAGAAAAACGTGCTCTGGTTTATTGGCATTTCTTTAAACCAATCACAATCGTCTTGGGCGGTGCTAAGCGCCGAGCGGAGCCACAGTGCCTCTGCAAAATAGCCTCGGGAAGGAACTTGTTTTGGTGCAACGTGTGTACGTTCAAAGGTTGTTTTAGTCGTGCAACAGAAAACTCAGATTGGACAGATAGTCTAGCTAGCTGTCTGGATTTACCATTGCACAGATCAGGGGCGGATTGGCCATATGGCAATTCTGGCAAATGCCAGAGGGGCCGGACCATTTTTTTTAATGTGGGCAGGTCAGATTTTTTTCTTTTTAATATACAAATAAATAATAATAAATAAAGTCAACCGATCCAATCAGAGGTTACTCAAATTGGGACGTTCAGTCAAAATCAAAGCATGTCCCTCCAACTGCTGTCTGTCCGCGCAGCCGTCTGACAGCGTAAGTATTAAATTGACACAGTTTCATTACCGGTTAAAAACATCTCGTCGCGTTAAATGCAAGTGTAATTTGTTCGTACAGTTGGTTTTAACGCCTGGTGCGAAGTGTAGACCTATAGGAGTACACATGAAAACCCTCAACAAGCAGCGTCGCTCTGCTCCGTCTTTCTGCTGTGCCCCATTCACATAGTGTTTACTTTTACATGTAGGTTAAACTGTGGTGGTCCATTACACTGTAGACTATATTCAACATCACTGATAATTTCTGATCAATAGAATGTTGAAAACATTACACTTCACAACGTTTTGTATCCATAACATGATTGTGTTATTGTGCAATTTAGCAGTAAAAGCAGTAGCCTATGTAAGTCAATCCTACATTTTTCAACTTGGGAGCAAAATGTGCTCCTTGGGGAAAAGGTTACCATAAACCCCTGTTCATGCTGTGTGTTGTCGTATCCGGCCCATGTCCCAGATGTGGAAGCCCCCTTACTGGACTACTGAATATAGACATTTTTACCATAAATTGGTGCCTTAAAATGTATCAGAAAGCAGGAATTGAAGTCTTTTACCCTCAAAATTCCAAAATAAGTAAGTATAATCACAGACAGCCATAAAAAAATATATATATATAGCAGAGTTACAGTGTTAAAACAGATGAAAAGATAGAGAAACCAGACAATATGTACAGTGTCAAAGGAGAGAAACACGGACAATCGAACAGACAGACAGTGACAACAAAGAACAACATACTGTAGAGCAGGGGTCGGCAACCGTAGGCACGCGTGCCACCATGGGCACGCGGGACCTTAACCAATGGCATGCTGGCAATATGTGTGCAAGAGAGTTATTGATGTTTTGAAATCATGGTTGAAATGCTGAAGCACTCTCTCATCCGCATGCCAAATTCACGGTTCACAGTTGCGCGACCTGTTATTTACGGTAGTTTGATTGACTCATAGGCGCCAATACTAATGAGCACCCACTGAGCACCCACGTGTGCCAGACTGCCAGTAGGCTACATTCATTTAAAATTAAACATTGCAATTGGTGCTAAGTGGAGCGTCTGTCATAATGTGATTGGTTAGTCGCTGTCAGTCCCCTGCTCCATATCCTATCCACCAATCACAGCGTCTCTTGGATGAAAACGCCTCCATCCCCCCCCACAGTGCGTGCGTGTGCGTTAGGTAATCAGAGTGAGAATTAAATGGACAGATTTGTTATTAAAAAATCAACCTATTGATGCAAGTGCATCAACGACATCCACCACCAGTGCAGAGAGTTCCTAATTTCCCACGAAGCTGATCGCGTTTGATACCCCAGAATCGGTTAATTCTGGGGTTTGTTCTGCTGGAATATGAGAGCTGCTGATTCTCTTCCTGCAGATTGACCCCTGTCCTCTGGATTTCATGTGCCCTTGCACTTATATATAAGCACGTATTTCTAAGCATGGGACTGAACACTAAAATGTCAAGGGTTACACAAATAACCGTACTGTATAGGAAGAGTTGGATTTTTTAAAGAGGGGGGTTAAACAGCACATGCTACTAGAAGATCAGTCCCTCCAGAAAAACGTGATTTTCTGGAAGGACTGGAAGATGGTGAGGTCATTAATACAGCATCAGTCAAACCTAAAATGTAATGGATGGAAAACATACCTTTATGTTTCATGTATTCATTTGAAGAAGGTTACAGTATCCTCGCTCCACACAGATCTGATGTTTTTGTCTCTTCGGTGAAAGCTTCAGTGGGTGTTGCAAATAAACCACAGCACGCAACAATAAGACAACACGTGCAAATATGCAAATAAACCACAGCATGCACTAATAAGACAACACGTGCAAATAAACCACAGCACACACTAATAAGACAACACGTGCAAATAAACCACAGCACGCACTAATAAGACAACACATGCAAATAGCCCACACCACAACAGAAGTGTTTCCAGGGGACACTTTTAAGTGATGCACATGTGCCTCAACCATTGGCTTTCCGGTACATAGACAGACCAACAACAGTACAATTTTAACAATTTTCGCCATTTTATTCATCACTAAATTCACTCCTGAATACGTTTTAGGCGAGAAATGAACTCTTCAGATTTCGAATATAGGCAGTCTTGCGAAAATCGTTGCCGAATTGACAATTTGTTTCAAAGTTTTCGGAATTGAGTAGGTCCATAAAGTGACGCGACAGCCAGCTAGCGCCTGCCGGGGCCGTTAAAGTCCACAAGTGCTTGCAGGCTTAACAACCTCGCTGGCCGGCCGTCACACACACATACACGCCAATACATAATAATAAAATACTGAGCACCCTACGTGTGCCAGGCTGCCAGTAGGCTACATTCATTTAAAATTAAACATTGCAGTTGGTGCTGAGTGGAGCGTCTGTCTGAGTGACGAGCTAGCGGCACGTGTTGTCTTATTAGTGCGTGCTGTAGTTTATTTGCACGTGTTGTCTTATTTTTGCGTGTTGTGGTTTATTTGCACGTGTTGTCTTATTAGTGCGTGCTGTAGTTTATTTGCACGTGTTGTCTTATTAGTGCGTGCTGTAGTTTATTTGCACGTATTGTCTTATTAGTGCGTGCTGTAGTTTATTTGCACGTATTGTCTTATTAGTGCGTGCTGTAGTTTATTTGCACGTGTTGTCTTATTAGTGCGTGCTGTAGTTTATTTGCACGTGTTGTCTTATTAGTGCGTGCTGTAGTTTATTTGCACGTATTGTCTTATTAGTGCGTGCTGTAGTTTATTTGCACGTGTTGTCTTATTAGTGCGTGCTTTAGTTTATTTGCACATGTTGTCTTATTGTTGCGTGCTGTGGTTTATTTGCACGTGTTGTCTTATTAGTGCGTGCTGTGGTTTATTTGCACGTGTTGTCTTATTGTTGCGTGCTGTGGTTTATTTGCACGTGTTGTCTTATTAGTGCGTGCTGTGGTTTATTTGCATGTGTTGTCTCATTGTTGCGTGCTGTGTCCTCTCAGGGCCACCATAGGTTGGAAACCCAAGCAGCAACCGTTACCTCAGGTGCTGACAAATGAAGTTAATGCGGTGGTGCCAAAGCAACTGCAGTTCATCGATGGGCCACTTGAGGCTGGCTCCAAATAGGGAGTCAATCCCCGTTAGTCTCGCATTGTCACACCGATCTGGCTTGTCCACAAAGCATTCCAGGATGGGAGAAAAACATCAAAAGTATTTATTGGCATTTCTTTAAACCAATCACAATCGCTAAGCGCTGAACGGAGCCACAGTGCTTCTGCAAAATAGCCTCTGGAAGGAACTTGTTTTGATGGAACATCTATACGTTGTTTTAGTCGTGCAACAGAAAATTCAGATACGACAGATAGTCTAGCTAGCCGTAAAGAAGGACATCCGGCAAAATTTTCGTCGGGACCGGAGCAATCCCAGAAGTGGAACGTCGTGGATAAAGACTAATCATCATAGACACCCATTTTAAAATGCCAAACTTTACAGCAGAATTTAACATGTTTACAGCCTGGTACAAAAAACATCTTTGGGCAATATAGCTAAGTTTCCCTACTCATGACAACTGTATGGGGTGTGAATTATTTTGTAACTCACCTGTTATTATTTTTATTTTAAGGCTTAAAGTTCTGCATACTTAAGGATGTTGACACTTTGAGTGACAGGTGGATGCTGTCACAGGAGGCAAGCGCAGACTGTAGGTTTCGTTCAGCCCCCCTCAGCTCCATCCATACTCCACCTCTATGTCCATTTTTTGGTTATCCAACGTCAGGAGCTGCCAACAGCGCGACTTCCACAGCCTTCGGTAGCCTTCCACTTTGAGCTTCATTTTGGCTTTTTAGAAACCTACGGGTGACATCACTGAGACTATACGTCCAATATTTCATACAGTCTATGATGGAAAAGCACTGATTGTTGAAAGCTGAAGCGGCAGAGACATCAAACATTGGCCCAGTTGTGCACACATGCAGTTTGATTCCAGGTGTGTTCACTTTGTTTTTCCCTTCCAAATAAATGGTTTGACTAATGTGGTTTAACAGCAGATTTGTTTAAAACTCATCTAGAACTAGAACTAGAACTCTGTTGTGAAGCACAAAAATACAAGTGTACAATTCAAAAACAGGACACAGACTGTTGTAAAAATAGTTTTTACTTTTAATCTGTGGGCGGTAACACTTTACAGTAAGATACACACAAAAAATAGGTAGTTACTGTTTTTCAGAAGGGTATTTACCCTTTTTCAGAAGGATAACGAATGATTAGTTACCCTTTTTAAGAAGGGTAGTCACCCTTTTTCAAAAGGGTAACGAATGATTAGTTACCCTTTTTCAGAAGGGTAGTTACCCTTTTTCAGAAGGGTAACGAATGATTAGTTACCCTTTTTCAGAAGGGTAGTTACCCTTTTTCAGAAGGGTAACGAATGATTAGTTACCCTTTTTCAGAAGGGTAGTTACCCTTTTTCAGAAGGGTAACGAATGATTAGTTACCCTTTTTCAGAAGGGTAGTTACCCTTTTTCAAAAGGGTAGTTACCCTTTACCCTTTTGAAAAACAGTAACTACCCTTTCAAAAACAGTCACTATTTCTTTGTGTACCTTATTGTAAAGTGTTACCCTGTGGGTCTATAATACTCCTGACTTCCACTCTCATGATTTAATACTGATGTTTCTCCAGCCAGCGGCATGAAAACAATCAATTACTGTAGTCAAATGTTATCATAGGTCTGTGTTTACTTTTGTGTTATCATGTAGAACAAAAGGTGCGTAAAGAGCCAGGAAATAAAAGCATGCGCCAGTGCATGCAGGATGGAAAGTGTAGAACATGGAAAGGGAAACTGCCAGACAAGTATAAAATGAAAAAAAATGGTATTTACAAACCCCTTACAAAGGTCCAGGGAGTTTGTTCTTGTTTCTGGGGTCACAGGAAGTTCAAAATATTTCTGTCAGCGTGCCAAGACTGCCTCCTCAGGGGGACAGTCTTACTGCAGAAGTAGAAGTAACAGAGGAGGGGTTTTCCTGTCTGTCCCTCCATGCTTCCATTTGTCACCGGGCAGCGGCATACCAGGTGGGACTGGGAAGAGAGCGGAGGAAAACCAAGGGGAAACACTTGTGTTTTGTAAAGAGGCAGATGGGAGGCTGAGTTTGTGGCGCAGCAAACACAATGAGATGGAGGTTCCTTGCAATCAATCTGTCAAGATCACCATTTTTGTCAATCACAACAAGAGACACAGCGAGCTACTGTCCTGTTTTGTAGAATTATTTTGCAGTGACTTTGTACAAACTTTGAAAGTGGCATCCAAGTTCCAGTGCAAGTTTCCTTTAGCCTCATTTCTTGGAATGTTGACTAATTATTTATACAAAACAAAAGTTCAACCCCTTAGAGATAGGGTAAGAAGTTCAGGCATCTGTGAGGAACTCGGTATGGAAAGGAGCCAGCTGAGGTTGTTGGGGCATCTGGTAAGGAAGCCCTTAGGGAGGTGTTCCAGGCATGTCCAGCTAAGATGAGGCCTCGGGGAAGAGCCAGGACTAGGTGGAGAGCTTATATCTCCATCCTGGCCTGGGAACGCCTCGGGATCCCACAGTCGGAGCTGGTTAATGTGGCTCGGGAAATGGAGGTTTGGTGTCCCTTGCTGGAGCTGCTGCCCCCGCAACACGACCTTGGATAAGCGGTCGAAGATAAATGGATAGATGGAAAAAACAACGGTTATGTCCCCTTATCTTGCAAAAATACTTTCCCAAGTATTAAAGCAAACTATGTAACTCTTGCAGAACAGCAGCCGCTGTAGCCACAAATGACAAATTAGATGACAATGGCACATTTTCCAGCTGCCACTGGAAATGAGTCTGTGTGCCAGACAACCACAACACTGGGCTAAAAGGTGATAAAAGGCTTCATCAAACTGAAGGAAACTGCAGGGTCAGGGGATAATTCTCTGTTGGTTCCTCACCATTCATGACAATACAGTTATTTGATTAATTGTTAATGTGAAAATATTGATTAATGCAGCTTAAACATCATCAGCGATCTGACTGAAAGTGGAATGGGACCACTAGCAGGAAACAATTGTATTCCTGGCGAAGTACAATGTATTTATCTTTTGTTGTCTGTAATAGAACCATTTCAATGTTATCTGGGACATGCTAAATGGAGTGTAACAGGAGCACAAGTAAATAAAATAGCCAATTACAAAGTAGTAATAGGTTGCTTGGTAATGACATTGCTGACTAAATTGGCAAATATTAGCCACCATAAGCTAATGGTCATGCCAGACCAAGTGACTAAGTGTATTAAAATGACCAACTGTGTTTCTGTTTGAGATATTTCTTTTGTTCAAAAGTTGCAAATTAAATTGCATTCTTAACATGCAGTAAGGAGGAAGGTAAGGTTTATCTGTAGCTCAGATAGCTTTATCTTAATGCTGGTATGAATCTGTCATCACATAAGAACGGTGATAATTTACACTGTATAATGTGGTTCTGTATGTTGCACAGAATGTGTTAGAAGGTGTGTTTAATCGTCTATTTCTTTGCTCCCTTTTGACATAAACACAATAGCAGGAAATGGAGTGAACGTTGACATGTGCCAATAAATCTACATTGTGTCTGAACACGCCCCTTCACTGTTTTTCAAGCCATAAAGGAAAAAAAACAATATTGTAACGTTCGCTGGGATTTCCTGTTGAAAGGAGGCAATAATGGGACTGGGTTTGGAGCATTGTGGTCTTTGGAAGAACACATCCTTCCATTTGCCTGCTCAGTTCATTAGATTTCAGCAAATAACTGAGATTCCATCCAACAGAGAACAGCAGGACAGAGTGACGGGAATTAACATCCACCATCATTCTCATATAATCCATAAATTTTGAATGCATGACAATGTAAAAAAAAAATGTCATTATTGTGGAAGTGCTCATTTTATGCTTTTTGGTTTTTTCCCGTTCCTTTATTGTGTTATATATCTTTTTTGTGCATGTTATAGGTTTACAAAGTGAAAAAGCCCAAAGTCCACCCCAAAGGAACTTACCATCTCCCACAGAAAACCAGAGGTGTATAGTCCAGGTGCCAGAAAGTAAAAATCCTGCCATGTTTTTGGATCTGCCTCTACATCTAGAACAGGTGTTTTCACTAACGAGCTCATCTACCTGGTAGAGGAGCTGGTTTAGTGATGGTTGGGACAGCTGCTGGACAGGATCCTACTTTCTGGCACCTGGACTATGCACCTCTGCAGAAAACACTGTTCACAAACTGCTCCAAACAGCTCCACTGTAGTCCAACCTTTACTTCCGTGACAAACGCACGTCATTTTGTGTCACTTTGTAACACACGTTATAATGCTCGCCTAGCTGCTAGTGTGGCACGCCCTCAAAGCAAGCTAGTTAAAGCGAAGGCCCGAAGAGTTCAGATAGTTGTATCACCATGTCCAGGAGACAGTGCAGAATTCAAATGTTACATATGAAAGACTAATTTGATAACATTTAAATAACTTAACGCTCTGAAACATCTTTCTCCAGTCTACGTTGCAAAGCTGGTTCGGGTTGTTCTGCCTGTGTTTCGGGATCAGACTCGGGTTCGAACATACACGGCTGAGCCGAAGCCATGGTTAGGGGCTGAAACAGGTTTGTTTTGGATCACACTAGCTTGCTTGTCAGGGCCGCCCTGCTCTGCTTCTGACTGGCTAGTAGTCCTTAC
Source organism: Perca schrenkii (assembly GCA_025617405.1). Taxonomy (NCBI): domain Eukaryota; kingdom Metazoa; phylum Chordata; class Actinopteri; order Perciformes; family Percidae; genus Perca; species Perca schrenkii. The sequence goes on from CM046804.1 coordinate 3,493,235, forward strand.
CTAGGTACTGTGCATGTGCGACTCCCAACAAAGATGGAACAGAAGTGCGATGCCTCACTCAGTAGCTAAAACAGAGAGGTAGAGGTAGAACGTAGAATATGTTTTTTTTTGAAAAAAAAAACATGTAAACCTCTAAATACAATTATGAACCTGAAAATGAGCATAATATGAGGTCTTTAAAGCTGCACCTATCAATCATTTTATCAAATAACTATGCGTAGCGTGAGATGTAGCATTTAGAGTCAGTAAGCAGTCGGGATGAGGTCGACCAATTATTTGAATCTTCGTTCAAATAGAATACAGCACAGTATGCCCGAACACATCCACTTCAATCAGACTAGGCAGTAGGTGGGTGGCTGTGTGTGGGCTAAATAAAGGAATGAAACATTAAACATAAGTAAATATGTCCTATTACACAGAATTGTCATGTGTATCTACTGCAGGTTAATCATGCATCAAATTCTCCCAGTGAATAAAGAATAGCTTAGCAAAAAAGCATAAAACAAGTTTTAAAGATTTATTGAGTGAAACAACTCTTGAGCTTGTGTCCAGTGTTAGATATGCATGAACACTAATTAATATCTACGTCTTAACTACTACTTAAGGCATATACAGTACAGGCCAAAAGTTTGGACACACCTTCTCATTCAATGTGTTTCTTTATTTTCATGACTATTTACATTGTAGATTCTCACTGAAGGCATCAAAACTATGAATGAACACATATGGAATTATGTACTTAACAAAAAAGTGTGAAATATCTGAAAACATGTCTTATATTTTAGATTCTTCAAAGTAGCCACCCTTTGCTTTTTTGTTAACTCTGTAAACCCTTGGTGTTCTCTCAATGAGCTTCATGAGGTAGTCACCTGAAAAATATAAGACATGTTTTCAGTTATTTCACACTTTTTTGTTAAGTACATAATTCCATATGTGTTCATTCATAGTTTTGATGCCTTCAGTGAGAATCTACATGAAAAAATAAATGAAAATAAAAAAAATGCATTGAATGAGAAGGTGTGTCCAAACTTTTGGCTTGTACTGTACATACAAAATAATGGAGTAAGTAAACTGTAATCTGATTGATTTTCACATAATAACGCAATAAACTCACCATACGCTACCTGCTAAGTAGACAGACACAGTTAGAAACTAGCTGGGGGATAAAGTGGAGCATTTACAAAGAGGCATATTTTTCACAGGAGTTGGTGGAGACCAAAAACAGAGCTAAAAGAGTTGAACATTCTAAATGTGTAACTTCATCTGTTTGCTAACAACTTTGCTAAACCAACTTTAGAGGATGATAATATATCAACGTTGTATTTACAGTTTGTCAAGCTGCCATTGAGAGGTTAAAATAGTCAAGTAATGCAGCTTTAAGTTTAGGCGCCTAAAACTAATTGGTGAGGTGTAGGTAGTCTCGCATTGCCAGAACTTCCTCCACAGCGCCAATGTGTTTTCACATTCGTCAACAAGCTCAAGCTATTCCAGACCCATCTTCAAAAGAGAGAGCTCACACATATCCCCTCCTTGTTGAAGGCAAGTGGAGGAGCGGCTGAGGTCTTACAAAGGAGCACTGCATGCTGTGCAACACTGGTTGAAAATCTGCAGCAGAGTTTTGAGGACAGATTCTGCCACCTGGGTGAAAAACGGCCACAGATCCCCTTCCTCGTTAACCCTTTCACTGCTGAATCAGACTGTTTGAAAGCCCCTTTAGTGACAAATGAAGCAGCGTCCCGGTTGGAGATGATTGAAATTTGTGAGGATGAAATCTGTGTTGAGAGAAGGAACCACAGAGTTCTGGAAAACAGTGCCCACGGACTCAAGCTAATGTCAGCGTTTGCAGCAACTTATGTCTGTGAATCAGTGTTTTCTACACTGAATCAAGTAAAGTCAAAACATCCTTCTGTTCTTAATGACACACGTGAAAGAGCTGCTTCGAGTGGCCACAACTGAGTACAAGCCAGACCTGAAAAGGCTCGTGCATAACAAAGACTGAATCAGTCTAGGTAAGAAAGAAACCTATAAAACGGTTCTGCTTTGTGTTATGACTGTCATTAGATCTGTAAGCCGCTGTTGTAGTGCTGATTTTTTTGGCTCTTCATGCTGGACTGGTTAGCCACCCCTCCACTAATAATATAATTTTGATTATTCATACGATAGTTAACGTTATCTTGACTTTTTTTTTCCTATTTTGTTCTTTTGTTTCATTGTGGTTCATGTTTCAAACAAAAAAGGAACGAAAAACAAAGATGTTAGAGATGACAAAGTTGTACTACACCTTTGCTTGTTTAACCTGAAGCCTTGAAATATCACCAGGGAGTCCCTAGGGGGCATTTCCTGCCATTGAGGCGGTCACTCAACCTTTTCCCCCCTGTGCCCCAACACAGGACATGATTTACACGGCCAACATTTATCTGTGCGTCTCAGATGGCGAAAGACAATATCCTCACAGCAAGTTCCTCGTAGGTCAGTGAGGGTCAGGGAGGGAAAGCAAGACAGACCCTATCCCTGCCAGAATTACAAAACCGATTGAGATAGGTAGGTAGTTTGGGGAATTTTTGACAGGATTCTGAACATATTACTGTATGAGGTAACACTTTACAATAAGGTACACAAAAAAATAGGTTGTTAATGATTAGTTACTGTTTTTGAAAGAGCAACGAATGATTAGAACTGTTTTTCAGAAGGGTAGTTACTGTTTTTCGAAAGGGTAACGAATGATTAGTTACTGTTTTCAGAAGGGTACTTAACTGTTTTTCAGAGGGGTAGTTACTGTTTTTCAGAAGAACAGTAACTACCCTTCTGAAAAACAGTAACTAATAATTTGTTACCCTTTCAAAAAACAGTAACTACCCTTCTGAAAGACAGTTACTTATCATTCGTTACCCTTTCAAAAAACAGTAACTACCCTTCTGAAAAACAGTAACTACCCTACCTACCATGCACTAATTAGCTTGCACGTTCTTTGAACACTTTGTTTAGAGATACAGAAACTTATTTGTTTAGATAGCGATCTAATTTCATTCACCTTAGCACGTCAAACACACTCTTACTCCACCCATCTCTCTCTCTCTGCTATTAAATTATACTGTAGGCAAAATTGGTTTGATTTAAAAATGTCACATGTCGATTTCCTGTACATGTCTTGCACGTCCACGGACATCAAAAGAATCTCCTAGCCACACGTTCAAATATTGGACTGCATGTTTACGTCAAAGAAGGGTTGTAGTCAGAGCTCCAGATATTGAACCGGATTTGCACGTCATGCAGACATACAGGTATGGTCTTGGACCGAAACCCAGAGAAGAGGCCAAGCTAAAATTGGTTGCACCTTGAAAGGACTGCAGCAATGAGGTCAGTAAAGTTTAAATAATTTGAACTTTGAGCACAGTGTAAGGTGGCAATTCCAAGCGGCGCATGAAGCCAAGGGTTCTATTAAGTCTCACTGTGTGTGTGTGTGTGTGTGCGTGTGTGTGTGTGTGTGTGTGTGTGTGTGTGTGTGTTTACACGAAAACCAACCACTCCCTGGAGGGGATGTGTGGCACAGGAACAGTCATTTGGGATAGCATGTGCTCTCTGTCTGTCTATGTGTGCCAGTCATGACATAGCAACAAAGCTTAGTCAATTCCTCAATTCCTCAGGGTGTGGGTGGCACAGGGCGTGTGACTGATAAAATTAAATGTCAAGCTCGTGTATGTCTGTGTGTGTGAGTTTATCCAGATGTGTGCACGTTGAGCCTCCTTGTACTTCTGCATCTGTATGTAGCTTGTAGCTTTGCTTATTTAAAGCTAATGTATTTGCACTTACTACTTGTTGTCTCGAGTTTGTACCTTCAAAGTTGAAAGCACTTAATTGTAAGTCACTTTGGATAAAAGCGTCATCTAAATGACATGTAATGTAATGTAATGTATGGGCAGATAGGATTCATTTGCGTGTGTGTGTGTGTGTGTGTGTGTGTGTGTGTGAGGCCACTGCTAAATCAACCTCAGCTCCCCTTCCTTTTATCCTCCTCATCCAGGACGTGGAAGCACCTCCCTTTTCCTCCTCGGCTGGCGACAGCTCTTTCACACTCTCTGTAGTCCTTGGCCGCACCTTGACGTTGGCAGCATCCACGAAACTGACAGTGAAACTTTACTCTAGGCTAAAGGGTAGATCAGTTGCAAACCATTCCTCGTTTGTGGAGCGGTCAACACTAAAAGTGGACTGTGCAACACAGCTAAAGAGCACACAAGTGTGGTTCCGGAAGCGAAAATCCCATTCATTTTCGGCATACGGATTTTGATAATTAGCCATAATGTCTATACCATCCAAGGCAGACTTATCACGAGCTGTGAGATAGTGAAAACAAAGGTTTATGCCCATGTTGATACCACATGTCCGTATGAAATCAACTTTGTTTTAAGAAAAACACTACCCACAATCCTAAGCCTAATTGCAACGTCTATAATTAGTGGAGCTTGCTGTTACAATGGAAATGTTTACCACACCAGCGTACCCGCAAACGGCTATGGAGCTGCAACCATTAAAGTCTGTAATCGATTCCGTACACGGTCTTGTACTTTTGCCCTTTTTTGTCATTTTTAAAATGTTCATTTTTGACATTATTCATCTAGAAGTTGGTTGGCTGGTTCTAGGCTTAAAATGTGAATTGAATGTGGAAAATCACACATTAAAAAGTGGGCGGTCACTATTGAGCTGTATGAAAGCTTCCTCCATTTTGGACTCTCTGGCTCACCGTCCCCTCAAAGTCAGCACTTTGAAGACAGCTTGCTTTTGGCGCAAATTTTCATGTCAAAGTACAGTTAAAAAAATAAGACAGAGGTTTTATACACAAACTGCTGTTTACACATCAATTATTAGGTTATTATGATTTAGTTCTGGAAATGATTAAAAAAAATAAAAAGTGAAGTACAAAATATTTTTTTGGTTGTGTGTACGCGCGTGTGTTAAAGGGATACGCCACCGTTTGTTGAAATAGGGCTTATCGCGGTCTCCCCTAGCTGTAGATAGGTGGGCCAACGCATTTTTTGTGCATGCATTGTTTTAGTCTGGTGCAACACCGGCAGCGCCGCCACTAGTTAGCTTAGCGTAGTGAATGGAATCCTATGTCGCCGGTTAGCATGTTGTGAGTAAAAGTGAGCCAACAAAAGACAAAAAACAACCTAATTACTTGCACTGAGACAAAAAATGCGTTGGCCAACCTATCTACAGCTAGGGTAGACTGTAATAAGCACTACGGTGGCTTATTCCTTTAAGTATGGTCCATAAGCACTGATGTGAGGGTGATTATATATTACATTCCTATATATTCTGGAGTATTAGACTGCAGTCAGCCTGTGTCTGCTTTTTACTGCACTATACCAACGGGACAAAGAAGTTGACCTTAACATTTGGCCATCAGTTGCGCGCATTTGGTCTTTCACAGGCAGCAGGAAAGCTTCACAGGTCCGTCAAGGCGAAGCTGCTTTAACGAGTTTAAACAGAAGCATGGGGCAATGTCACGAATATCGAATTAAAAACAAGTCTGTAGGATGTTGTTAGTGGCGCTGACACCAAACCTTGTCAAAGTAACTGCATCACATGGGTTTACTGTGAGAACAAAATATAAGTAATGACTGGAAAGAGCAGGCTTCAAGGCAATTCTTGGGTAACCTCAGTGTGGACATTAAAGATAGATATCAGAGAAAATATTTTGAGACCGGGCGTCCTGGTTTTTGTCACCAGGTTGGCATTGTCATTGGATTGGAATCCATGGCGCACAGCGCCCGCAGCTAGGCGGTCTAGCAAAGATCAGAATCTTAAGATTGAACGGTCACTACACAAATAAAAACACTGAACTGATTATTTTGTTTCTACAGCGTGAACAAAGGATTCCCATCCATATACGCCTCGGGTCATATCCCGTCCAGCCCGTTCCATCCCACCACTCCCCTTTTCATGTGGGGAAATAAGGAGGCACTGAAATAGCATTGCGCCTACCATCTTGTGAATTGTGGGTAGTTCTTCAATCGTGCAATAATTGTGTGTGGTCACAGTAATAAGTCAGTTTTCATGTCCCGTGATGTGATGTCTTTGAATACAGACTGGGTTAAAACTCATAACCCATTTACATTCAAAATTCATTCATAAATTCATACATTCACAAATAAATAACAATTTCCTGATGACTCTATACTCTACTACCAATGAAACATGTTTCATCACCTATCCCGTCAACTGAGTCACTCGGTGTCACTCTGTGTCACTTTGGGAGGGAATTAATTATGTGATCACATTCCTAAAGATCTACTCAACCCAAAACCCCACCTGGAAAGTAAGCAGCCCAAGGCATGAGAATGTAGCTTTACGTAATGTACTTCTTCTCACGTTTAATTGCTGCACCCTGTGGCTGTACGAAGTGTGTCCAGCCCTCTTGTTCTTACTTCCTCTTCCAGTTCAGTCACCTTTCCCTTGAGGAAAGGGGTAAGGCAGCTCTCTTCCTCCTCTGCCAGCCCAAATAACCTGAGAGATGTTGAATAGTTTAACGATGACGACTGATTTAGATTGACCGTAAGTCAGACAATGGTGTCTCTAACAAAAAGGTAACAGTTATTATTGTACCTTAAGGAAGTTTGACTCCATGAGTCAGTGTCTTTCCTGGATAGAGGCTTTTCTTAGTTACAGTTTTTAACGTGTACTGTAACATGGTCAAGGAAACTACCCTGGCGAATGTAAATCCAATATTCATTTTCTTTTAGTTCCTTTTTGATCTCAATCAAATTCTCAGGGAACTATCTGTCTCTTTAACTGCTAAATGCTCAACTACGTTCAACAAGGTTTATGAGATCCTTGAGACTTGAGAAGTCTTGAGAAGTCTTACGCTGCGAAACCAAAGCAATGAGCTGAAAGATGCTAACATGCTCCATCCAGATGAGGGGAACTGCAGAGGCATATGCGGAAATTACGGGAGAGTCAGGACCTACCCCATCTTGGGGTTGAGTTATTGAAGAACTACGTGGTCTAGTCTCTAACATATTTATCTAAAATCTAACATATTTATATTGTAGAGGCTCTTGTAAGGTACAGTTTAAAATATGAAAACATAAGTACATCACATTTTGTAATTTGCATATATTGTATGTATAAACCTTTTTCTGTAAAGTAAAGTAGTGGATTCAAAAGTGCAACACTTCCCTCTAAAGAGAAAAATATAAAACTGCACGAATGTACCACACGCCATGGGCTCCAGTACTCTTTTGTTACTTTGTTTGTAAAATGTCATTTTCCATCATCGTTTCCCTCGAAATCCTATGGGATGTCGACTTTAATGACTTACATTGTTTGACCACTAGAAAAAAAAATACCTCCCAGCTCCCAATACGCCAACTTATTTTCATTGTCTCCATTTACTTTTAGCCTTTACTTATCCAGCCTTCAACTAATTAAAACAATATAAGGTTCACAAAATAAAGTAGGCCAACACTTATGCCAAAGGTTCATATACAGCAGGAGTTTCTTAACTTTTTAACTATGTTATAACCTATGTAATGTCAAATTGCGAAATTATAGAACATTTTACGATTAGGCTATACTGTATTTGCTTATATATTTTTTTATATATTTATATATTATTTTTTTTAGACTTAATTGTAGCCTAATTGTAGCCTGGACATGGCAAAAAAAAATAATGTGTATTTATCAGAGGTGGAAGAAGTATTCAAATGCTTTATTTATAAAGCAAAAAAATAAAAATACTCGTATTGCAAGTAGACATATGTAGTAGCATGAGGAAGCATTAAAAGTAATTACCCAATGCAGAAAAGTCCTCACATTTGTAGAACTGTTCTGTGTTTAGTCAGCTAATTTTTTTCAGCTGGACTTGTAGGCCCTTATATTGTTGGGTGGTTTAATTTATAATAAAACATCAGATTATATAAACTACAGGTGTTTTGTGTGCAAACAATCTCAATTTGTGAAGTAACTGGTAACTAAAGCGGTCAGATTAATGCAGTGGAGTCCAAAGTGGGCTAGATTAGGCTATTTCTCTCTGAAATGTAGTGGAGTAGAAGTAGAAAGTGGTATGAAAATAAAAGACTGAAATAAACTGCAAGTACCTCAAATGTGTACTCAAGTACAGTACATGAGTAAATGTACTTCCACCACTGGTATTTAAGAGGGTGGAGGTGTTCAGCAGAGACACCCCCCCTTCCCATAAGACTTTAAAGGGTAATATCATCTAAACCGAGAAACGGAAGAGCCACTCAGGGGAGAGGATTATGAGATAGCCTATTCATCTCCTTCTTAATAAAAGTTAACTTTCCGTAAGCGCGTGTCCGTGCGTGCGTGTGTGCGTGTGTGTGTTTTGATGGGCTAGTCTCTTTGAGATAACGCTCTTGGTTAGGCTTGGGGGTTGAGCAATCAGACCGGGGCTTAAGCCACTGGCCTGAACGGAACTTCCTTCCTCGGCTGGTCGGGACGAAAAAAAAAGAAAAAAAGAAGAGGCTTTAAATGGGGACTTTGTTGAGCTTTTAGTCGCTTTATCAGCTTTCACATCGTCCGACACAGAGGCTTTACACCGCGGGCAGCTTTTCTAAACATCGACATCATGGTTCCTACGACTCACGCGCTGCTCATTTGGGTGCTTTTCCTCTGCGGGCTGGAGGAAACGGTTCAGTCTCGGCGGGGACATTGCACCGGGAATCAGTGTTTTGCACTTTTCCAGGAGCACGGGGACTTCAACGAAGCACAGAAACGCTGCAAGGACTCCGGTTGGCAGTTGTTAATGTTCAGCTCGGAACACGTAGAGAAGCTGTTGAAGAGCCCGCTCCGCGGTAGTTACTGGCTGAGGAACAGCACCGACGGTTCGGCGGAGAAACCTGCGGCGGGTGGCCAAACCTGCCGCTGCATCTCCGCGTCGGAGGGACGGAACTTCACGGTGTCGTGGAAGCCGTGCCTCGACGCTCTGGACGGATTCCTGTGCCAGTATACATTCGAGGAGCCTTGCAGTGGCTTGCATGCAGCCGGAGATGCGACGGTAAAGTACACCTACTCGCCTTTGGACTTTGAGCTGGAGCTGGACGACTCGGAACCGTTCCCCCAGGGAACCATCGCGGTGGCAAAAAAGTTCGACGGCAAATACCCGGACTCGAAGCATGTGTGCTTCTCGAGCAGTTGGATGAAAGCTCCCTGGACATGCGAGGTGCTGGGGGGCGGCTGCGAGCACAAGTGCAGCTCGACGACACAAGGCTGCGAGTGTCCCGCGGGGGAAATACTCCAACCCAACAACTTCGCGTGCACTGACAGCCCGTACCAGTCGAACCCGTGCACGTCGAACCCGTGCATAGGTGAGGGCGAGGAGTGTGAAGTCACCCCGACAGGGTTCACTTGCACGTGCATAGACGGCTTCGACCCTGAGGATGGAGAGTGCGTGGACGTTACAATCTGTATAAAGTGTGAGCACATGATGTGTGACAAATCCAATGGCGTTTATAAGTGCAATTGCCGGAAAGGGTTCAGGGTTTCCCCCCGGGACCCCACAAAGTGTGAGATGAACTGCACAGCGATAGACTGTCCGGCCGATTGCGTCTATAGTAATAACAGTGAGCCCCAGTGTATCTGCCTCGATGGCTACATTCAAACCCAAAGCCCAAATAGCAGTACACCCTTCTGCACTGACATTGATGAATGTGAAAGTGGGGATAATGAATGTGATCACCAGTGTGAAAATGCATTCGGTAGTTACAGGTGTTTGTGCAATAAAGGGTTCAAGCTGGACCACAATAACTATAATTGTGTACCAGAAGAAGAAGAATATGATGGATCAGGTTCAACTGCTCCATACCCCTCACCGGCTAGCCCCCACCCAGAAACGGTAGTACCCTCTTACATCAAGACCGGCAGCGTCATGGGTATCGCCGTGTTCGTGGCGCTGTGTGCGGTGCTGCTGTATTTCCTGATCCGAAACGTGGTCAAGCATTGCGGCAAATTTGAGCTTTCCTCCTTCAAACACCCAGATATCGATATTTTCTATCTGCAGCAGGTGACCACCGAGACGTATAAGAGGATATCCTTCGACAAACAGTTTAAAAATGACTCACCGACGATACTTTAATCACACATTTTTAAAGGAAAACTGCTTTTTGAATGTGAAATAGATATTTATATTGAATTGTTAGGGAACCCCCATTTTGTCTATTTCTGCAACCAAAAGGTTGATAAGGGGCCTCCTAATCAGCCTTTTGGTTGCAGAAATAGACGAAATGGGGGCTCCCTAACAATTGGGAAAGTTTTAGAGGGCTGCAACTAACAATTGTTTTCATTGCAGATTCATCTGTCGATTGTTTTCTCGATTCATCGATTAGTTTTTTGGTCTTTAAAATGTCAGAAAATGGTGCAAAAATGTGTTTCCAAAAAGCCCAAGTTGATGTTCTCCAATGTCTCGTTTGGTCACACCTGAAATGTTTACTGTCCCAGAGGAGTAAAGACAGTAGAAAATATCACATTTTAAAAGCTGGACTAAAAAGTTACTGAAACTGAATTATCAATTATCAAAATAGTTGACAACTAATCAACTAGGCTTTGCAGTTTTATTATATTTAACAAAAAAAGATGTTGTTATATGTTAAAAAAAAAAGTATCATAGTAATGGTACTTAAATGCTACCATGGTCACTTTTCTTATTATAGACGCAGTCTCCTCAGACAATTACAAATCCAGCAATATAAACCAATTTTTTTTGTCTTTGAAAGACAAAATTCTCTCCTAACAGCAGCAGCTTTATGTTTGATTGCACTGTGTTGCTGTCTAATGACACTGTACTGCACAACTTCATTTTGCATTCCACAAGTTTCACTTTATGTATCACAAGTATGCGATATAATGAATGTAACGTTCCACATATTGGTTGTAATATAGCCTATACTGTATTTGTGATCAAGAGCGTAATTTAAGGGGGGGGACAGGGGACATGTAGGCAGTTGGACACCCCGTACATTTTTTTTTCTTTTAAACAGAACAACAAAAAAATGTTTTTTAATTGATGACCCAAGAGAAATGTTACGTTGTTACTCGGTCAAAATAACCACATATTGGTGTGGCTGAATAACCCAATGGAAATAATATAAATAACTCAACAAAACCAGGGGGGGTTGTTTGGTGACCCAGTGGTTTTTATGCTTATGGGTACTGGGTCGGGGCTAGATTGACCCAAATTGGGATAAATTACTGATTCTCCAGAATGAATGCAGAGTAAATGAGAATAATCTGAAAACTGTAAACAAAAATCGGTATAAAAGTGCTAACACTATATAGTGAAGCTTTGAGTGTCCAAGAGGAGATTTACAAATATTAAGTTTTATAGGGTTAAATGGAGTTAAGCTTTTATTTATATATATATCTCCAAAAGTGCAAAAGATAAAACAAGTTTATTTCTTTCATACTTTGTAACATATTAACATGTAAAAATGCATTTCGCTCCACACTTGTCAGCAAGTATTTGTATCTGTGCTTGTACTAACTGTATCTCCCACCCTCCACCTTTTGAAATCAAAATTCCAACTCATGTTTGTGAACTAGTTCTAATAATTCTTTAAAAATGTCTGTAAACCGTCTTTATGTTTATTATTTTTTGGTAAAATAACACTTTTTAGTAGCCTCCGATAAAAAAGGAGCCAAAAAAGTTGTCTTTCGTCAAATGCACATTATGTTTTTTGTGTTCCGCTGGCACAACGACTGCTCATGAAAACATGTTCCATGACTCTGTATTTGGATGTATGACATTTGAAACAGATACAGAGTGTGTCTATGTCTAGTTATGAACCGGCCCACTATTTGATTTGGGATTTATAGGTTGTGTTTGGAACTGTTTCGGATGCATATTAACTCATGGCGGCGCGTATTCAGGCTTTACGTACCATTTTCACATGCATATACCTGACGAGTACCATTCCAAAAAGAAAAATCCACATTCCAAAATATCCAATGTTTGGGTTAGTTGTAGACTTAAAGATATTGTATGTCTGAGTGCGTAATTTGGAGAAAAGAAATTCCACATTCTGTTCCACCTAAACAGTGAATTGTGACTCTGCAGTTCTGACCAAATGAAACACTTCAGGTGTGTTTTGTGCATCCAAACATTGGAAATATAACATAATTATATGTTACCATATTCCCATATTATCCTGTTGTGTGCCTTGTTACCACTGACATTAATATGAGCTTGAATGTTGTTACCTTGACTGTATAACCGATTGCTCTCGGAGCCACAGATGCTGTGCTTTGAGAGGACAACTAAACATGAATGTAAAAGGATGCTGCTATGGTCTACGTATATGAAAACACTAGTTTTAATATGCCCAGCCACTATGTATATGTCTGTATAACAGGCTTATTGCAACATTTCACTTGTTGCAGTGTACATTTTTAAAATAAAGTGACTTAAAGTTGGTGTGAGAGCCGCAACGTTTCCATTTATACTGTATATATATATATATAATATATAGTATATACACTAGACATTTAGCTGACTTTATTCAGAGCAATTTGTAGTAAGTGCAATACTGGAATAAGCATGAACCCAAATATTATAGAGGCAAGGAGGGCTTGGATAGGATGTTTTAGTAACAGTGCCTTAGCAATAACAGAATAACCTAGGCGAAAATATTCATCTTTACATTATATTTTTGCTAAAACAAGCAAAACAAATCTATTTCTGCATGCCACTGCTGCACAATTGTCTCAGATTAAAATCAACATATTTGAAGATTTCCATTGTCTTCGCCTCTTCCTTTATTAGCCTTGTTTTGACATGATGAATTTCATGTTCAGGAAATTTCTTAAACAAGTAAAAAAAAAAAGAAAATGGGTTGGAAAAATGATGTCACCCAACTGTCATCATTTTAACATAAAAGACAATTAGATGTAAAGTCTGACCACGAGAATAGACGCCTTCCCGTTAGGTGAAGAGGGGAGTTGGGAGGGGCTACTGCTGGGTAGATGCCCCCCTTGCGTGCGCGCGGCTTCGCTGCGTGGGCTGCGTGCGTAAAAGCCGTGCGTAATTGGGGAACGTTTCTGAAGGGGACAGCGAGCAGCGCGGCGGGGTGATTGAGATCGACTTCCTTCCTCTGCCGGAGCCCTAACATGGAGTTGGGGGGTTATAAATGCCAGAAAAACATTTTCTCAAACAAACGAACCTATAGACTGCCGCAATGCACGAGAACTTAAACGGACACAGCCGCGGTTCAAACATGAAGGAAGTAACGGGACTCTTTGTTTTTGTGTTGACTTTCCTGGCGGGCAGAGCCGGCGGGATAGAGCCGAATAGCGGATACTGCATCGGGACTCAGTGTTTCACTGTGTTCCAAGAACCCAGCGACTTCGCAGCCGCGCAGATCCAATGCAGAGACCGGGGCGGCCACTTAGTGACGGTGCGGTCGACTGTATCCAATGAAACTGTTGATATATTGTTGGGGAACTCGACGGGGCGCTTCTGGATCGGTTTACATCGAACGAGCGGCTGCCCAGACGCCGCTGCTGCGCTCAAAGGCTACCAGTGGGTGACCAAAGACAGCGAAAGTGACATGTTCAACTGGGCGCCGAGTTTTGACAGCAGCTGTTCTTCCCATCGCTGCGTCTCAGTTTCCCAAAAGGACGACTTGAAATGGATCCAGGAGCCGTGCGAGGAACACGCGGACGGGTTTCTGTGCGAGTACAGTTTCACTGACCCGTGTAAAGGTCTAACGGTTGCAGAGGGCGAGACCGTCACATACAGGATCCCCATGGGGTTTGTGGGCGAGGATGTGCTGTCTTTGCCGCCTGGGAGCACCGCTATCCGGATGCCGGCTAAGACTAAATACGTCTGCTTGTCGGAGCAGTGGCTGCAGGCGCCCTGGAGCTGCGAGACACACCAAGGTGGGTGTGAGTACAAATGCGCAGTGGCCCCCAACGACGTGCCCTCCTGCTACTGCCCGCCGGGCCAAACGATCAACCCAGCGAATAAAGTCACCTGCGAAGCGAGCGCAGAGGATCCGTGTCTGCCTCTGCTCTGCGCGCACGCCTGCTACAAGAAAGGAGACTCCTACGCGTGCATGTGTGACCACGGCTTTAAGCTGGCGCGGGACGGCAGGTCGTGCACAGACTTCACCGACTGCAGGGACAAGCGCAAGTGTCCGGGGGAGAACTTCAAGTGCGTCAGCGTCACCGAAGGGTTTCAGTGCGTGTGCAAGGACGGATACAAGATGAGCGGCGGCCTGTGCGTTGACGTGGACGAGTGCGCGTCCGCTCCGTGCGAGCACCACTGCACCAACAGCCCTGGTGGCTACACGTGCTCTTGTGATGACGGATATAAAGAGGACCCAAAGTCACCGGATAAGTGTATTCTCCACTGTGGGAAGGAGGAATGCGCCGCCGAGTGCGATCCGAACGACCAGTTCCAGTGCGAGTGCCCTGAAGGTTATATATTAGAGGAAAGGGATGACCATTCGGTTTGTATAGACATTGACGAGTGCTCTTCTTATTATTGTGATCACGGTTGTATAAACACATTCGGCAGCTATGTGTGCACGTGCCCTGCGGGGTATAAACTAGTTGAAGAGTTCCGGTGCGTAAAAGATGACGGGGCCACGACTCCGAAAATGCCTACAGTATCAGCCGCGCCGTATCCAGAGCCTACCCGGCACCCGTCAGTGGTGACAGTGGGGGGTCTCGTGGGGATAATATTGTGCACCGTGTTTGTGATTGTGTTGGTGGTTTGTCTGGCTCATCACATCCTCAGCGGCAGAGGGAAGATGGAGAGCGCAGGCGAGCTCAAAGCTCCGGAGGGCGAAGCACGGTTTACAGCAAGTGATGAGTAAAAGGAGAAGAAGGGGGGGGGAGATAAAGCATGACAAGTGAATGTTACAGAAGCCTCGGAAACAACAGAGGCATTTTTGGACAGTTTTTTTTTTTTGAAAGACTTTTTACAGGAAAACAATTAGGGAGACAGTAATGTGGTTATGATGCCACAGGAGATAAGGCCACTATAAACTCACAAACAACACAAATACATATTCAAGATTTCTTTGCAGATGGATATTCACTGCCTTAGGACTGGCTCTGTGTACCATTTCAACTCACATACACCACATGCAATGTAATAAAACATGACAGAGACGTTTTTTTTCAAGTTTGTGCTGGAACATTATTACATTATGAAAATGTGAGTGAAGGACATGTCTGTTTTTCTTTTGATAGCTCTCAGCAGTGGTGGAATGTTATCACTAAGTACATTTACTCAAGTCCATAAGTACAAATTTGAAGTAGTTGTACTTTACTTAACCCTTTGAAAAACCCATTTTCAAAGATCTGTATCAAAAATATGGGGTTCTTTCAACCAAATGGCCCAAAAATAACATGGATGATTCCATACACGAAACAGGCTGTAATTATGCATCAACATACGTTCCTCTGATCGTAATTATTAGCTAAAGTAATTAATAATTTCTGGGGTGTTTTAACTCAAAATTAGGCATATTTTAATATGAATTTGGTTTAGTGACCATGAATTCCAAACATAAGTGTAAAACTAGCGGTGATAAGTTGGAATGAAGTTGGCTTAGAAGATGTAATACAGAATTGGAAAATGTATACTTTATGCCAGTGATATTCAACAGGGGGTCCGTGACCACTAAGGGATCCTCAGGGTTTGTGCAGGGGAGGCTGCCAAATTGTGTTTACAACATTTTTTGAAATTTTCTTTTTTCAAAAATGAATATATATCTGAAAATATACATCAACGTGAATTTAACATTTTAATAGCAAAGATAAATTGGCCTAATTGTGGAAATAAAAAAATTACGTATTGAAGATAAGCTGTTATGCCTATATGGTGGTTATACAGTTAGCTTAAGGATTCACTGCCATTCATTTTCATCCATGCAGCCCAGTTTAACATGCAAATTAATTGTATACAGTATATGTAGTAGGGGGTCCCTACTGTCTCTCTTTTAGCTATGGGGTCCTTGGCTTAAAAAACGTTGAAGAGCCCTGCTTTATGCTTTTTAAATGAGCCTTTTCTTTTCATGCCACTTTCTTCTTTTACTCCACTACATTTCAGAGGGAAATTTTGTAAAAATATGACGTTTTATTATAAATTAAACTTATATAAATAAATATAAATAATCTAAATACTTCTTCCACCACTGTCTCTCAGCTATTCATGCCCCGGATACTGGCTGACTGCCCCACCCTGTGGAGAAAGAAGTGAATTACAGCTCAGCTGTGAATAAACAGAGTTACATGCACACATTTCCCTACCTTTTTCTCTCCTTTTTCCATTTCTTTCAATTCTTTTAAAGATTTTTTCCAGATACTCTTAGATTTTTCAAAATGTTTCTTTATTAAGGTTTACCTTGAGAGCTTTCTACATCTCCTAATGCTTCCTCTAAGGTTTCTTCAATATGTCTGTGTCCATGTTAAATGGATATGTTGATGTATTGGGAGAGTAACTTCTAAATCCTCCTCAGAAAAAGGGAGCAAAAAGTAAGCAATGTTTATAAGGAAAATAGAAGGAATATATCAAGTATAATAAGTATAAATTTAAAATTTTATGCTGCAGAAGTTACTCTCTGACACTTCAACACAGTAGTACTTAAGTACAAATTTGAGGTACTTTACTTGAGTTTTTTCTTTTAATGCACTCTACTTCTACCCCACAACATTTCAGGAAAGGAAATGTACTTTTTACTTCAGCACATTTAGCTTTAGTGCGTAACTTTTTGATATTAAAGGTGCTCTAAGCGATGTCACGCGTTTTTTTAGGCTACAACATTTTTTGTCGCATACAGTAAACATCTCCTAACGGTACAGATCCACTTGTTCGTGCGACGCTTCTGTCGTGTCGCGCTCCACTCTATTCCTATAGGTGACGTCAAGCGACTTCAACGCGCATGCAAAGCATTTCGGGAAGGCGCTACATTTTCGGGAAGGCGCTACATTTTGAGAAAATGTAGCGCGTCAAAAAGCTGGCCGATGCCCAGCTTTATGCAAATTAATTCATTGAACGCGACGCGACTATCCAGTAGAAGGAGAGCACAGAGGTCTCCTCTGATCACTTCTCCCTCCAAATTTCAAAATTCGACCGGGAAGACACAACATTCCCCACTGGACCCGCCAATTGCTGTAATTGAGGAACGTACAGATGAGGGGAGGCGTCGCGACACTACGCGACAGTCGTGTCGCAAAAGTGGATCTGTACCGTCACTATCCGCTAGCTGCCTGTCCCCTGAACACACTGTAAAAAAACGCGGTCTCTGTAGACAGCTCAGAACAACTCTCTCTGTATTTCTCTGTACTCCATCGACTAATTGATTGTTTGAATAATCAATTCGACATAGACAACATAACATAGATAATAATCAACCTAGTTGAAATGATTAGTGGAATAATCAATTAGTCCGTAAATGATTTGGCAACGATTTGGATTAACTTATTTTTATGTAAAAAACATTTTATGGTTTCCGCTTCTCAAATATGAAGAGTGGCTGCTTTTCCTTGTAATTCCTCTAATAACTTATTAAATGGAATCATTTTGAGGTTTAGACTTTGGTTGGACAAAACATGAATTGTCACTTTGGGCTCTGGGTATAATTGTGACCGCATTTCTCACTATTTTCAGAATTTTTACAAACCAAACAATCAATCAATCAATCAAAATGGCGCTGTAGTTATTTGTAGTTAATGACGTGGATCCGAAATGAACACGGTCATTTAAAAGTCGACCAATAGCTTTGTGGTACTTGATATAGGCTTAATGAAATGTAGGGTAACTAAGTAGCCTACATTTACTCAAGTACTGTACTTAAGTACAAAAATGTGTAAAGTGTGGAGCAAAATGCATGTTTTCATGTTAATATGTTGCAAAGTATGAAAGAAATAAAGTTGTTTTATCTCTTGTACTTTTGGAGATATATATATATATATATATATATATATATATATATATATATATATATATATATATATATATATATATATATATATATATATATTTGTAAAAAAATATAAAATGTGAACTCCATTTAACCCTATAAAGCTTAAGGTTTCTAGATCTCCTCTTTGACACTCCAAGCTCCACTATGTACTGTTATAACTTTTAAAGATTTTATACAGATTTTTGTTTTCGGTTTTAAAGTTATTCTCATTTCCATACTCTCCATTCATTCTGGGGAAAAAGTTACTTGAGTCTGTCCTTTTCATGCCACTTTCTACTTCTACTCCACTACATTTGAGAGGGAAGTATTGTACTTTTCACTCCACTACATTCATCTGACTAGTTAGGCTAGTAGTACTTTACAATTTGTGTTTTATTACAAATTAAACTACACAACAATATAACGGCCTACACGTCCAGCTGAAATGATTAGACAGAACTGTTTGGATCGTTTACAGTTTCTAAAATGTGAGGATTTTTTTTTCCAATGGGTACTTTCACTTGTAATACTATAAGTACACAATACAATACTTACATACTTTTACCTAAATAACATTTCAATGCAGGACTTTTACTGGTAACAGAGTATTTTTGCACAGTGTGGTAGTAGGCCTATCCTACTTGTACTTAAGGATCTGAACACTTTTTCCAACCACTGGCAATTGCACACACTATAGTCAATCCATTTTTCAACAGGTGGAAATTCAACTGTAGATGTCTGTAATCGTCATTCTTACTGGCGAAATAGGCATTACTGAGATAGGCTAGGCCATAATGTGATTTCTATATGTGAAAATAAGTTTGTAACATGTCCTAAATTGAATAAAGAGTTAAGATCTTTCTAAGTTAAAAGTTGGTGACGTTAGACGTCGCCACAGATGAAGCATCCAATATGTGGATCCACTGCAACAACTGGGGCGACAAAATGCCAAACATTTTCGAAAGAGGAAGTGGATATTTGGTCATTTTGGGAAATTGCAACATTTCCCAGTTATGTCTCAATGACAGAAAAATCAATAGTAGGCATGTTGACGGGTCTCAGAGCAGATAGAGGAGCCGCAGGTCTGCAGGGAGGAGCGACTCACAGGACTCAAAGGGTTTCCCCCTTTTTCCCAAACACCAACACACGTAAGCTTTTCACTCCGTTATCACTGTTAAATACAAGTTATAAAGAATATTTGTGGCCAGGGACGTGTGTGACGGACTCACACATGGACTGTATTCGAGTAATTCTCACCCACCTTTAAAAAATAGCCTACAGTGTGCAATAAATATGGCGTGTCACTCTGCATGTTGTTCACTAATAAACCAAGGCTTACTCGAAAACCAACCCGGTCTCACGCCAGGTCGTGTAATAGTTACGTTATTGTAATCTATTAAGTCGTGGACAGGTTACGATTTTGACGTTTTTTTCGTGTATATGCAACGACTTTTGAACGTGTACAGGTCACGCTTTTCGAACCTGCTCTGGGGGACGCGACTACGGGGAAATGAGGCGCCACACGCCGGCCAAAACAACGGCATGGGCCGCCACTCGCGATCGGGGAAATGCGGACGCGACTATGGGGAAATGAGGCGCCACACGCCGGCCAAAACAACGGCACGGGCCGCCACTCGCGATCGGGGAAATGCGGACGCGACTACGGGGAAATGAGGCGCCACACGCCGGCCAAAACAACGGCACGGGCCGCCACTCGCGATCGGGGAAATGCGGCGCCACACGCCACTCGCAAGACACGGGAAATGAAACGCCACAATAACGAGACGGTTGGGGTTAGGAAAAAAAAAGAACTGGGACAGGAACCGTCACACGCGGGACACGCCGACAAAGGAAATGCAACACGCGGGACAAAGGTACTGCCACACGCGGGGCGCGAACCCCGGTCTCCAGCGTGAAAGTCCTGTGTTTTATGACTCAACCACCACCCTGACCAACCTATCTACGCGGACTTTCGCCTTATCAACTACTCGCTACTCGCTTTCGTTCTGGAATCACTAAATATGCTTCCCATTAAAATGCATTGCTTTCAATTTCGTAATCGCCACACGAAAAAAACGGCATTTACGTAACCTGTCCACGACTTAATAGATTACAATAACGTGACTATATAACGACCTGGCATGAGACTGGGCTGCGAAAACTTAAGTGGGCTACAGCTCGATGATAATTAATGACACATTATGGAAAAGCGTACAGTTACAGCAGGCATAAAGGTGAAGCTGCTATAACGCCGGCAAATAGCCGATTCAATGCTTTCACGGTGATACGCAGAAGAAGTGCCGTTTATGATGAAAGTTATAAATCCGGATAGGGAACATGTACGGCAGGCGGGAGGGCTAGCAGCAGTAATAATCACTGCAGTGACACATTCCAGTTATTAGGTCAAGGCAAACATGTCAGCTACTCGAATGGAGCTTTATTATAAAAGCTCATATCATTCGTGAATGGTAGTGAGCAGTGTACCATGAACCTGCCAAAGCCAACAATCTGACACAGTTTTTCCCTTTTTCCTACATACCTTACTAAATGCTCACATGCCTATCTGTCCTCGCTGATATTTGCACTGCTGAGCCTGTGTAACAACATCTCGTCCTTTAAGTTTTGCTAATTTTTGACTTTCTCTTTCGACATCCTGTTAGGGCGAGGACAGTATGTGGACACTGGCTCTTCAGGTGGCTTTCATTGGTTTATACCTACAGGTATGTGTACAACATTGGGCTTAAACTGGATTAGTTACAGGGGCCATTCTAGGATCAGACCTCTAGGGGGGCTCAGCCACTGATGAGAATGTGCAAACCAGTCTCACGGCAGTTCGTGAAATGGTCACGTATTTTTAATCCATTGATACGTGTTCACGTTTTTGTCGTTTATTTCGTGGTGGCCAGCACGAAATGGTCTATAGGGAGATTCACGGGTGAAAGCAAACACCACACCCCGGGGGAGGAAGCCTCACACGCCGGGAGACGGCCGCGGGTGACAATAACGGGATGGCGGAGCTTGGGCTAAGGACAAAAACAACGGGGAAAGGACGCCTCACGCGCCGGGAGACGGCCGCAGGGAACGCGCGCCAATAGCGGGACAGTTAACGGGGAAACAAAACGCCACACGTGGGACGCGATCCACGGCCTCCGGTTTGAAAATCCGGAATTGTTTGACCCATCCACCACCTCCAACCAACCCTCCTTACGCAGATTCTTCGGCATTTCATACTGCTCACTACCGTAGACGTGCTGTGACCACGACATATGCTTCCCATTTAAATACATTAGTTTACATTTCGTGCTGACCACCACGAAATAAACAACAAAAACGTCCCTGTGAACACCGTATCAATAGATTAAAAATACGTGACCGTTTCACGAACTGCCATGAGACCGGGCTGGAATGTGACACGGATACAGTGCTTTGCAAAAGTGTTAACCACGCTAAACTTCACAACAGCACTCCTGCTCTCCCTCTGACAGATTAGATAGCGACTCAGCCAAAGGCTGGAGTCTGGCACAACCAACTCCGATTGGCCAACACTGTTTCTGTTAACCCTTTCCGTGACTGGGTTACAGGTGCATATAGCACTGGCGACAGTGACACAGGATATTAAACCAAGCCCTTTGAACCTGTAACTCCCACTGAGCAAGCGATGTCTGTGGACGTACAAAACAAGTTGATATCCCGTCCCTCCGTCCGTCCAAGCCATGATCTGAACGTCCACTGACTGCCAGAATTAGTTGATGAATAACACTGAGAAATGATTTCCAGTTAGGCCTTAATCTAAACATCCACTAACAACCAGAACTGGTTGAGAATAGACGTTGACGCTGGCTTTAATCTGGATGTCCACTGACAACCTGAATTAGTTGATAAATAACACTGAGAAAAAGCTGCCAGTTGTTGTGCAGAGACAGCATGGCTAAGAGACAGCATGGCTAAAGTTTGTCCTCTCTCACTAACAGACACGTTTGCAAACTCTAACTTGAAGCACTAAATTTGATTTATTATTATCATTTTTAGGGGGGCTGGGATGAAATTTAGCGGGGGCAATATTTCTCTAAATTAATAAGATGATTTCTTTCCATATCAATACACTTCATCAGTCTACATTCTGCATGTATCTATTACTAAAAAGGGTCTAAAATCACCCATGATTAGTTGTACTTTGTTCAGTAAGAATAATAGTTTGAAGACACTAACCAGAAATGAATTTCAAAAAATGTAATGCTAGTCTGATTCATATTCCTGCCTGACAATAAATAAAGAAAAAGTTTGATATTTTAGGAAATATGCTTATGCACGTTCTTGCCAAGAATCAGATGAGAAGATGGACGACTCCTAAATCTGTATGATAAATCAAAAGCCACCGCCGGCAGTTGGTTAGCTTAGCACAAAAGATTTCTAGCAGGGGGTAATGCCTCACCTGGCTCTGTCTGACAATACCGAATCTGCAAATCCAGCACTTCTAAATCTCACGAATTAACATGTTTTAAAAGATTTTTTTTAAAACTTAATCAGTGCTGTTTTCGAGTCTTTATGCTAAGTTAAGCTAACTGGCTGCTGGCTCCATGTCCAAATAATATTGCAATTTTAAATTATTCTGTGATATATTGCAATTTATTACCTATTTTTCAACTTCAAATTATGTCCCCATTAAAAAACTTTGTCAACATGTGTTATAAAAAAAATATGCATTACTCTGTTTCTTCATCTCACTTAAATTGTGTTTAATAATTGTAATTAATTAAAAAAAAGTTAGCCAAAAAAGTTAAACACTATTGTGCAATTTTTACAATATAAGATGAGATCTATACTTGGTGTATGGATACAGTATTGCCACAGAAAATATCGCAATACTATGCTGTATTGATTTTTTTTTCCACCTCTAATATTTACAATACAGATGAAAGTGGTATCAATCTTCTCGTCCAACTGTCAGCCAGAAAGCTAATAAGGCGTATATCCTAAAATAATGTAACTTTCCTACCTGCAGGTACCAACATGCTACCCATCATGCACTTTGTACAACCTTGTGGCTAATTGCGCCTACCAGAACCACTACTGGGTTCCTGTTCTGCCTCCCAACATCACCCACCTCTTCTTGGAGTCTAACTATATCAGTGAGCTCAACAGCAGCTCACTCAGAAGCTATGACCAGCTGCAACAATTAGATCTTGGAAACCAGAATGGGCAGCTCGTCATAATTAGGAACAACGCTTTCCTCAGGCAGAGAAAACTGACCAGGTTGGTCCTAGGCTCCAATCTTGGCCTTCAGATGGAGCCGAGGGCTTTTGCAGGACTGTTCAATTTACAACATCTCTTTTTGGATTATTGCAATTTGACAGACTCCATACTAGCAGAAAGTTATCTGGAGCCACTTTTGTCCTTAGAAAAGCTTGATCTCTTTGGTAATAAAATAGTGAGACTCCGGCCAGGAATGTTCTTTTCAAAACTCACAAAGTTCAGACAGCTAAACCTCAAACTGAATAAGATCGAAAGCTTATGTGAAGAGGATCTTGTTGGTTTCCGGGGGAAAAACTTCACACTCCTGAACTTGCAATCCAATCCCTTCAGGTACAGTAGAGATTTTGACTGGGAAAGATGCGGGAACCCTTTCAGAGGGATGACCTTTAAAATCCTTGACTTATCCGGCAATGGGTTCGGCGTGAACATATCCAGACAATTCTTTAAAGCAATAGATGGTACTCCGATTGCTCATCTTATATTCTCTGGCCACATGGGCAAAGGCTTTTCATATGACAACCTTCCCGATCCAGATGAAAGCACATTCGAAGGTCTCATGAACAGTTCAGTTGAAATTTTAGATCTATCTAGAAGTTTCATATTTGCTTTGCAAAAAGCTTTTTTAAGTCCTCTGAAAGATGCAATAATTATTGACATTTCCGTTAACAAAATCAATCAGATTAACAAAAATGCCTTCGATGGTCTTCAAGGACATTTGCGAATGCTCAACCTGTCATTCAACCTCTTGGGAGAAATATATTCTTACACGTTCACCAATCTGACAGATCTCCGGGTGTTGGATTTGTCTAACAACCACATTGGTGCATTGGGACACAAAGCATTCAGTGGTCTTCCAAAATTACGAGCATTATATCTGACTGGAAATTCACTGCGAAATCTGGGTAGTCCTGCGCAATTACCAAACTTGGAATTTCTTCTTTTACAGGACAATAAGTTGAATTCTCTATACCAAATCGATGGATTGGGCAAGAACAGTATCCATGTGGACATTTCAGACAACAGATTGACAAATTTACAGGATGTTTATTGGTTGTTAACTCAATTCAATCATCTCCAAAATGTATTTTATGGTGGCAACATCATCAGGTGGTGCAGTCAGGAAGTGACAGTACCTTATAACTATAGCTTGCAAGTGCTGGATCTGCACGGCAGTTCACTAAATATAATTTGGGCGCAGGGGCATTGCCTCGACCTGTTTGATCAGCTAGAGAATCTGCTCGGTCTAAATTTAAGCCTCAACTCCATTGCGACTTTCCCACGAGGGATTTTTCGCGGTCTAGGCTCGATCATAGAGATCGACCTCTCCTCTAATGCTTTAACCTATCTGCAGCCGGATCTCCTTCCAGCCAGCCTGCAAAAACTCGACCTCTCAAACAACTTTTTGGCCTCCCCAGACCCTATGGCTTTTCGGTCTCTCAGCGTCCTCAGCCTGGCTGACAATCGCTTCTACTGCGATTGCAATCTGGAGAGCCTCCTGACGTGGCTGAACGTGACCGACGTAATCTTTCTGAGCCCTGTTGAGGAGTACAGATGTGAGTTTCCAGCAGCCCTCCAAAATACCCGTCTGCTGGATTACTTCGCGATAATCGAACCGTGCGAGGAAGACGACGAAAAGGCCGTCCAAGATCTTAAATTTGCTCTCTTTATCTTCTCCGCTCTCCTCGTCATCACTGCCATCCTCAGCGGGATCGCTTACGCCCGTCTCCGAGGGCGCATATTCATCATCTACAAAAAGATCGTCGGTAGGGTTGTCGAAGGACCAAAACCGCCACCTCCTGTGGACGAAGCGCAGTATGATGCCTTCTTCTGCTTCAGCAGCAATGACCATGGGTGGGTAGAGGCTGCTTTGCTGAAGAAGCTGGATAAGGAGTTTTCAGAGGAGAACATCTTCCGCTGTTGTTTCGAGGCCAGAGACTTCCTGCCAGGTGGGGATCACCTTTCCGACATCAGAGATGCCATCTGGGGCAGCAGGAAGACTGTGTGTGTCGTCTCCAAAGAGTTCCTTAAAGGTACAGTTTTTCTGCCTTTGATTAACAGTTGGAAGTCTAATCTTTTGACTTTGACATTGTTTTTTTCTCTCAAGGAATAGTTTGACATTTTGAGAGATACATTCATTCCTTTTCTTGCCAAGAGTTAAATGAGTTTTTGGGAAACATAACACCCCCTGAAAATCTTGTTTTTGCCACCTCCAGTGGTTTAACTTTCCACCTGGATGCCGTGATGTGCAAAATCAGAAGTGGAAAAAACGCCCGACTATTTCTTTGCTGGGCACATGTGGCTTATGAGTTTTGTCATCTCTGTGACAATTGTCAGGCAACCAGTAAGTCACTTCTCCTAGCCAAGAAATCGTTCAGTGCACAACTCCGTTTAAACCCACAACTTTTAATTTAGAACAGCAGTGTAGCCAGAAATATTAATTTAGGTGGGCCTGTGGGATAAAATGTGAAAGAAACGAAATGTGTCCTCTGCATTTAACCCATCCTGTATACTGCAGCAGTGGGCAGCCAGCCGATACCAAGTTCAATTCTTTATTCCTTTTTTGGTTGGGGGACAGGAGCACTAACCTAGCATACATGTTTTTATTGGGAGGAAACCGGAGAACCTGGGCCAAACCGACGCAAACACGGGGAGAACATGTCAACTTTATACAGAAAGTCAAACAACAGGTACTCAGCAGTGCTACATGCTGTGATTCGCCAGCGCTGACCACTGAGCCCGCTGTGCCGCCTATTTTTGGATCTCATTAAAACGTGATTCAGAATATTTGTCTACTGCACATTGTATCAACAACAGGCGACTAGTTTTGTCCACTGCTGCTTAGCAACATGTAATAAGAAATATATGGTGGTGGAGGCGAGCTGCAACATTATTTCTTCATTTAATGCTGCAATGATTTCCCCAATAACATCATAGCACAACTGTTGCATAAAACCAATGTCACACCTGGTAATGTGGTGACTGCAATGGTCTACTCACTGAACATCCGCAACATTACAACTACATCCCATCAGATTGTCTAATAGCATGTGAAGCCACACAACCATACATTTAGTTTAGCCTATAAGCTATTTACACAATGCCACTGGTCCTACATGGCAAAAACAAACTGCAGCGTTACACTCACATTAATTAAGTAAGCATCACTATTTGATATTCCAAATAATTTCAATAGTGTAAGAAATAATATTACCATTTCTTTTATTTGCAGCTAAGTCATACATTTTTTACTATTATGCAGGGTGCGCCATCTTCAGATTTGTTTAACACAGGCACATCCTGGCTGGTAGGCAGGTTTTTTTAACCTTCGGACAGAGCCAGGCTAGCTGTTTCCACCTGTTTCCATCTGTTTCCAGCCTTTATGCTAAGCTAACTGTCTGCTAGCTGTAGCTTCATATTTGACGAACGGATATGAGAGTGGTACGCATGTAACAAAACATCGAACTGTTCCTTTAAACAAGCCACTTACTGCAGTCCTGAGTTTCTGAAAGCTAGCACGCCAATTTGCACCATGGCTGTTTCTCTCTCATCTTTCTTTTCACTCTTCTCTGAATCATAAAATTAATAACCAAATTAAAAAAATTAAAAAGTTTAAAGAAACTAACTGGGTTGTGCCTCTTTCTAGATGGGTGGTGCTTGGAGGCGTTCACTCTGGCCCAGGGCCGGATGCTGGAGGAGCTGACAAACGTCCTGATTATGTTGGTGGTAGGGAAGGTGTGTACAAGGCTGCTAAGTTACTTTCTTTATATCCATTCTCTGGGGGTTGGCAAAAGTCATAAATAAAAATTTAGGATTTCTATATGTGGGTATATTTACTTCAAACCTGCAATAACTGATTTTTTTGGGCCACTGGGGCAGAGGAAACTAGCTGTTAGCGAGCAGTTGCCTATTTACACATCAATGAGATACAAAGAAATATTAGCATTTATTTGGTGGTTTTTCTGGCCACCCGACAAATTGAAGTCCAATATTCACTCTTCTTTTAGTTCTGGTTCTGTTCCCGGGAATTCCTGAAGGAAAATCCAGCTCTTCAGCTGCTAAATGCTACACTATGTTCACTAGCTAGTCGCTAACTTTGTCGTTCCTGTTGTTTGGTGCTGGGCAGGTGGTGCCCAGTGGGTTTTAGAGCATTTTTGCTGAAAGGTAGTCTGCTGCCAAAAACAATGCTGATGAGAGCCGTGATGGTGAACCAAGACAGTACAGTTGTGGCCCGTAAAACCAAAACAATGGGTTGAAAGACATTATAAAGCGCCATGGGGCTGAGGGAGACAACAGGGAGTCTGGCGATGGTGCTCTGTGGGCTCATTATCCACAACAGACAGCTTTAACACACAAGTAGTCATGTGATTCATTGTTAATACAAAAATATTCAACAGCTGCTTTAAAGGTCCCATGACATGGTGCTCTTTGGATGCTTTTATATAGGCCTTAGTGGTCCCCTAATACTGTATCTGAAGTCTATTTTATATAGACCTTAGTGGTCCCCTAATACTGTATCTGAAGTCTATTTTATATAGACCTTAGTGGTCCCCTAATACTGTATCTGAAGTCTATTTTATATAGGCCTTAGTGGTCCCCTAATACTGTATCTGAAGTCTCTTTTATATAGACCTTAGTGGTCCCCTAATACTGTATCTGAAGTCTATTTTATATAGACCTTAGTGGTCCCCTAATACTGTATCTGAAGTCTATTTTATATAGACCTTAGTGGTCCCCTAATACTGTATCTGAAGTCTCTTTTTATATAGACCTTAGTGGTCCCCTAATACTGTATCTGAAGTCTCTTTTATATAGACCTTAGTGGTCCCCTAATACTGTATCTGAAGTCTCTTTTATATAGACCTTAGTGGTCCCCTAATACATAATAATAATAATACATTACTTTTAGCTGTTTTCACCATTAGCTATTTCAACCATTAGCTAGCTATTTTAACCATTTATCCATTACTTTAGCTAATCATTGGAAATGTTTAGTCATTACTTTTAACTAGTTTTTTTCTAACATTTATTCATTACTTCTAGCAAACATTCTGTGCTCGCTTGCTAACTAGCTTTCACACACCCTTATATAATTGCAACATGTAGTGTTCGGGTGTTACAGCTGACTTCACGTTAATATGTGGATGTATTTTCAATCAAATCATATTTATTTTTCAAAAAAGCTGCTCTACAATCTTTCCAAGTACCTCCTGGCAACGGCAGAAGTACCCCCTGGGGATCACGTACCCCCTGGTTGGGAATCCCTGGTGTAGAGAACAAGCACCACCAAGGATCAGTGGATAAAGGGCCATTTAGTACTTACTACCTTAGTACCTACTTTTCACCAGTAGATGTCAGGCTTCATCCAGATTTAAATTAACGTCAGAATCAGAAAAGGGATTATTGCCACAATAAGTTACACTTATGTGGAATTTGCCTTGGTGATTGGTGTATATATAAACATATTAAAAATTAAAATGAAATAAACAATAAATACAAAAATAAATGTATACAAAATACCTGTTTTGCATAAGAAAAAAAAGAGGCTGAATGGGTTGAGTGCAACATGTGCAAAAAATATATAGTATGTGTCACGGGAAATTGGCATTGCTTTAAATAGGGCAGAAAACTGGTCCTGTGCAATTCTTTTGAAATACAATGGAAGTTCTTTGATTTTCACAACTGACTTTTATCTCCATTCTTACACATTACAACTCAAGGTGGCTCACTACCAGCTGATGAAGTACAACGCAGTCCAAACTTTCGTCCGGAGGAGAGGGTACCTAATCTGGCCGGAGGACCCTCAGGACCTGGAGTGGTTTTATGAGCGGCTCGTCTCACAGATACTCAAAGACACAAAGGTGAAAGCGTTCGCAGAGGACAAACCGGAGCCTGCGCAGCCTGATGTCCAAACTCAGAATGAGGACAGCATCCAGCTCGAGAACATCGGCGCAGTTGCTATGTAAACTCTGATTGAAGAAAACCTATTTTAACCAAGATAAAAATGGATTATGTATCCATAATCCACCCCGCTGAAGTGTTACTAGTAAACTTGTACTCAGGATCCTCAGCAGGCTGAGGAAGACGTTCTCGCTGAAATGCCTTTCTGATTTTCAAGGAAAAAAGTCAAATGGGTGCCAACCTTCAGAGGAAGAAAAGACAAAGACTGCTAAAAAAAAGCCCATTGTTTTTGATCTCCACAGAACCAGATGCAAAACATGTCCTGTCCACTTTTTTCTTTTTAATTTCCATGTACTTTGATGAAATGTGGCATAAATCAATTTAGAATTCCTTTTTTTATTTTTGTTCCTGTTGTCATCTTTTGTTATTGTCAGCGTTTAAAGCATTCCATGACCCAATGACATGTACAGTATAACAAAATGATTATTAGATTAGATTAGATTCAACTTTATTGTCATTATGCACTGTACAAGTACAAAGACAGCGAAATGCAGTTTCTTTTTATATTATGGGATTTGTTAACGTTATTACTTCAATGGAATTAATAATGTATGTGATGTAACGAAGATTAAGTGTAATTCAAATTCAATTCAAAAAATGTGATGACAATGTTTGGTAAGCATTTGTCAGCCGTTCTCGCTAATGTTGCAAATACGGCACTGATCATCCCTAATAGCTTGGAGGAGGAGATGAAGTTGTTTTTTCTTTTTATTATTATTATTAAAATGTCTGAAAATATACATTAATATGAATCCAACATATTAGCAACGATACATTGTCCTATTCGTAAAATAATGTACACAACATTGACGATGCTTAATATAGGTTAGGTAGCCACTATGGTAGCCATCCACAGCCATAGTTAAGTTTAAGGATTCACTGTGCCGTCCACATGTATGTTTAACAAATAAAACATGATGTATGAATAATTATCCATCCACCCAGTTTAATATGCAGCTCAGTTCAATACAATAGATGTAGCAGGGGGTCCCAGCTCCGTCTCTCTTTCAGCCAGGGGGTCCTTGTCCTGAAAAACGTTGAAGACCTCTGAGTTAAACGATCTAATACAAGAACATATTTTTCATGAGTTTGAGTAGAGTAAAAAAATATCTCAATGTAAAACCTATATTTTCATGGTTACATCCGAATTTCTACAACAGACATTTAAATCTATTCAATGGGATTTTCTGCTCCAAACTATCCTAATCTCTGCCTTGGGTTTGGTTCACCCAACCCAAACCTACTTACTTAGCACCTACTACCTACCTGCCCTGAGACTAACAGAAAATAGCCATCCATCCATCCATCCATCCATCTTCATTCCCTTATCTGAGGTCGGGTTGCGGGGGGAGCAGCTCCAGCAGGGGACCCCAATCTTCCCTTTCCCGAGCCACATTAACCAGCTCTGACTGGGGGATCCCGAGGCGTTCCTAGGCCAGGTTGGAGATATAATCCCTCCACCTAGTCCTGGGTCTTCCCCGAGGCCTCCTCCCAGCTGGACGAGCCTGGAACACCTCCCTAGGGAGGCACCCAGGGGGCTTCCTTACCGGATGCCCCAACAACCTCAGCTGGCTCCTTTCCACACAAAGGCACGCAACTTATTTTTCTGACAACACACAAAACATACAATTCGCAACAATAACACATCACTCCCTCCTTCATCATCACCACCCACCCAGACAAAAAATAAGAAAAGATGACTACTATATTCAAGACCATTCAATAAAATAGTAACAAAATAGACCATAAGCCATAAACCAAATAAACATATGTATAAATGACAACACCATAAGCCCATCATACACGTCTCCCCCCAGCACAAAGCTTCTTAGGAACCCTCCAGAAAGCTCAGCTATTTTCCCCATTTTCTGGGGTAGACATCCAACCTGGCAACCCATTTATATGAAATTTTTTTCAAACGCCCCCACCCTACCCATCTCACACGCCCATTCCTGGATTGACGGCATCCCTTCATTCTTCCATCCTCTTAAAATAAACTGTCTGGCTATCATCAAACTAGTCTGGACCCAGCTTCTTATGTGTGTATCCATCCATCTGAGGACAGACCCATCTCCCAGAACAAATAATCTGGGGCTGAATGGAACCTGGTTCCCTGCAATTAGACATTGGTTATCATTTATACTGGTCCAGAATTCCTGGACTTTTTTAATTCTCAGATTTAATGGTTTTGTGTGCTTTTTAAAAAAAAATTTAACCACAGAAATACAACCAACAAATAAGGATAAAAGCATGGAGTGAGTGTTCAGATGCCTGATTGGAGAACATTTTGAGGGACCCCTTTGGATTTTTATTTTCTATTTTCACCACTAGATGGCGACTGTTTAAAATTGCACTGGGTTTCACATTCGACAAGGGCTCCTTTCAATGACACCATTTCGTTATTATCACAGCAACTGCAAACGAAAGCGTCTCTCTGAGCACTTGGGTCTGTTGGACTGTAAGATGAGAGGCGATCTGGGGTCAGCAGGTTTCCTTTTATTTGAGCTGTGTGTCTGAAAACAGGAAGCTACTGGCCAGAGGAGAGCTTCCGTCCTGTTGGCCCCGGCCGCCTGCATCCTCCCAGCCTTTATGAGCCAGCTGTTCCCGACATTACAGCCTGTCTGTAGGCTCCTGCTGCTTATTCACTGTGGACAGTCCATTAATCTGAACACGGTACAACATTAACATCTGTCTGGGCTGCCTTTATTATGCAGTTGTTTACATTTTCTGGGATTTTTGTGCCATTGTTGGACTTGAAAATGCAAGTTCCCCCAAAATGTGGTGGGTATCATTTGGATGTACATAAATGTAAAGGCATAAAGAGCCTATGGATTTTAAGTGTATAGTACCAAAGTTTCAAAGTTCTAATATGGTGAAAAGTTAATTCCCATGTATTTTTATTATTATTATAAAGCGGGTAAAGGTGCTATATAAGTCTTTTTGCGCCCATGGCATCAGGTGATGGACACACAAGTTGTAATTCCACTTTTTGGCCACTATGTCAAATTGGCTCAAAGTTCGGCGCACTTCCTGGGGGGCCTGTTAGGACTTCCGTACGGTTGTGATGTCCCAATCATAGACTGTATAAAAAGAACTATACTATGAATAAGTAGGAAGTGCCGCTCAAGTGCCGTTAAAGTCATTACCCGGCAGCAATGGCGGTGCAGAGAGAAAGCTTTCCCCTTTTTTAACAGATAAGTTACTATTATTACTAATTTACATTCCATTTATGTTGTTTAAGTAACTACTACTTATTGACGTATCAGTTATAATTTTGATTTGCCTTGATGTCTTTCTATTAGTTCCGGGGCTCAATAAAAAGATTTTTTTTTTTTTTTTAAATCGCTGAAAAAAATGATCTGCTCCTCTATTGAACAAAGGAGATAAAAGAAAAGATCGTCTATAAATCTGGAGTGGCCCAGCAGCTGCACCAAAATGTGATTTGAAAAGTGGAAGCAAATGTTTGCCTTGTAAACCAGCTCTCCAGCTCTGCGGCCTCTTCACAGTTATTTCAGGCCTGCAGAATATACTTAGAACGGACACACATGCTTCTGAGATTCTCCCTCGCAGGGAAACGTAATAAACCCTGCCGCATGGCCATGGCTAATATTTGACCTCTGTTTAAGCAAATATAATTACAGGGATGCTCACGCAAGCCAGAGGAGGGATCCTCTGAGGGGAAGTGGTCTCATCTTCACTGCAGTGATTGAGAGGAGGAGGAGAATATGTTTGTGTTTCATAGGGCTTGTTTGTTTGTGGAAGTTTGTTCTGGGGTTAAGGGGCGTGACGGTGATGAGAGGAAAGAACTTGCCAAACACATAGCGGTACTTTTCCTCTGACACCACCACCAGCAGCCTGCCTGCCTGCCCTGGGGTGAAATGTTCTCAAGCTTAGAGCATTTGTTCACCATCCTGCCCATTTTCCAGTTTTTTTTTTTCGAGCCAAGCTTGTGGTGGAAAAGTAGCGTTTCACGTCGAAAACTAATGCAATGTGATGACAGAAGTGCCCCACTCTGCAACCACAATGGAAAAAGTGTCTTGGACGCAAAATAATAAAACACTCAATTTGAGATGTCAACTGTTGGAAGATAGTGAGAAGACGATTGGCTGCGAGATTCCACATCAAAAGAAATGCAGTGAAATGTGGGATCTCTGTAGTATAGCCCAACTGCTCCAATGGATTGGCGAGCCAAAAAGAGCTCTTTAACTAACTTGAGTTCAGTTCCTGAGGGGCAGGAAGACGGTCAGAGAGGACGACTGCTTCTTTCCCCAACTGACCTGTGAGGAAACAGGTGTCTCCTGCACCTGGTTGGACTTTATTTAGTAGGAGAGAAAGACAGACGGAGGTCAGAGGGTTCATAGAAGAAAAGAGGGATGAAAAAGCAGAGGGGTATTAGGTCTACATCTGTCACCTGTTTTTGATAGGAGGACAGTGGTGGAATGTAACTAAGTACATTTACTCAAGTACTTAAGAACACATTTTCATTCCATGCAACTTTCTACTTCTACATTTCAGAGAGAAATATTCTACTTTTTACTGCACTACATTATTCTGACAGCTTTAGTTACTTTACAAATTAAGATTTTTGCACGCAAAACACATGTAGTTTATAAAATATGATGTTTCATTATAAATTAAACTAACCAACAATATATAGTACAAGTCCAGCTAAATGATTAACCCATTAAACACATAGCTGACTGACAGAACTGTTTGGATCGCTTCCAGTTTCTAAAATGTGATTTTTATTGAGTACTTTTACTGTTATTACTTTATGTGAAACTTCAATACTTTTACTCAAGTAACATTTTCAATGCAGGATTTGTTCTTGTAACAGAGTATTTTTACAGTGTGGTATTACTTAAGTTAAGGATCTTAATACTTCTTCCACCGCTGTAGACAGCTCAATAAGGGACCGTTTTGACTTTCGGAAAAATGTGGACTTCTATTGGCCACGCTCCTCAGTTGTGTTAGTGTGAAAAGAAAATGACTAGAAGCAGTCTGTGTCAAGTAACTACTGGGCTAATGACTTCATCTCCAACTGCACCAGTCGAGCTCTACATTTAAATACTGGTCATACTGGGCAGCTGCCAAATGAACTGAACCTGCAATATCTGAGGGTTGGCCACTTTCATTAGGGGTGTTTCTGGCCACCTAGTCTCGCATTGGCAGACCTTCCTCCACAGCGCTACGGAGGAGGGTCTGGCTAGTCCACACAGCATTCAGGGATGGGAGAAAAACGTGCTCTGGTTTATTGACATTTCTTTAAACCAATCACAATCGTCTTGGGCGAAAATGGAGCCACGGTGCCTCTGCAAAATAGCCTCTGGAAGGAACTTGTTTTGGTGGAACATGTGTACGTTCAAAGGTTGTTTTAGTCGTGCAACAGAGAACTCAGATTGGACAGATAGTCTAGCTAGCTGTCTGGATTTACCCTGCAGAGATCTGAGGAGCAGTTAACCATAGTCCTCAGAAATCAACCGTAGATTAGAACGCCAACACAGAACATCCAATCAGCTAACCAGTATTTCAGCCCCTTCCCAAAAGTTCTCCAACGGAAAGTTCCCAGATGGATATGCCGAGCAAATGCGAAGCAATCCATCTGGTGGAGTCAGGTTAGCTTTAACGCTGAACGTGAAAAACCTCTGTGCTCCTTTTAATGTTTTAGAGAAGGCTGTATACAAACCACAGTCATAAACGGGCCCCGTTTCAAAGACAAAACAGGCTGAGAAGTCAGCAGATTTTGGTCCAATGTTGCCCTGGAAATATTACAAGAGAAACTCAGTCAAAACATATATTTGTTAGACATGAAAACCATAGCTGATGGGAGCTGGGTTGCTTGCTCAGTGCGTTGTGCCAGAGTGTTGTCTCCCTGTAATTAAAGCAGTCTGCCTCAGCAGGCCTATTACAAGGTTTGAGCACTTCTTTCAGTTGATGTAATGCAGCACAACCTAAAGTGGATTTTTTTTTTTTTTAACCAATCCATTAACCCGACTCAGAAAATTATTTTATGATTACAGTTTTTAATGCAATTCACAAACCCATTTCCAAACAGTTCCTGAGTAGAAATGCTGTAGATGGACTTGTTGCTTTGAGAAAATGAGCTCTGTACCACAACCGGTAATAAAACCGGAGTGTTATTCTGGTGTAAATCACGTCTACATGAGCATAAAAAAGAGCCAGCCGGCCCGGTTTAAATCCTGTCAGTGACCTCAGGCCAGATGGAACAGATAGCGCTGAAGGCGCCAGCAGTTATGAGACAATGAAACAGGTGTACGCGGTTATGATTAAAGATACATCCTCTCCTTTGAAACACAGCCTCGTCTCATTTTATGGTCTAAGTGTGTGTGTGTGTGTGCATGTGTGTGTGTGTGTGTGTGTGTGTGGTAGGGAGAGCAGACAATAGGAGACACCAGGACGAGGTGATAAAAAAGACATTTTAATCATACAGTACATCTTTTATCTGAGGCGTGTGGCGACTTGAACAGAAGAGCACACAGAATTTAACACTAGCTCCCACAAATACAAAAAGTCTCAGGCGATGACTGTTTTTTTGTTTTTTTTATCAGCTTGAACTGTAAAATGTGGCACATTTGTGTTACGGTTGATGTGATTATATCCAACAACATATATTAATAATTACACACAATATCACAATATATACTATCTACTACTGTCTGTGCACATGTCAGTGCAAATGGCTGCTGCTGTATGAGTATATTTAACACTGTAGTTTGCTAAATTTCATGGAGGAGCCTTTGGGTGAAGATCATTCATTTCCCATAATGATAGTGTGTGTATCACTGTAAAATCTAGCACGTGAAGAGTAAGGGGTGTCACGATTCTCCAAATCCACGATTAGATTCAATTTACGACTTTAACGGTTTATTTTCAACATGCCGTAACAAGAGCCACTAGATAACAGAAGGCCACTTTGCAACAACAGTTTGAGTTTCTCAGGTGTTTACGAGGTGCAACTGAATGCACACATAGTTTACCAAGGTGCACCTGAATACACCATGGAATCCCGTCGGGAGTGCACATGCTTTACCTTCGTTGGGAAGCACAAGGATTTTCCTGTTTGTAGTATCTTCGTAATTTCCGACTCTGGCAGCGGCCGTGGTGTCTGGAAAAGAGCAGCTGCGGGCTACCGGTAAGCTAACGCTACTCTGTGTCTTTAGCGGCATGCTAACAGCCGGTAAGCTTCGGATGTGCGCAAATAGGCGGGGGTGGAGAAAGAAAACAATCCTGTGAGAATCTCCAATCCCGCTCTTGATTTTGATAGTCGCCACCGAAAACTTGTTTGGATCAATTTTCCATTTAAAATAGATCGAAACCGGGACACCCGTCGATTTCCCACAATGATGTAGCTTTAACAATAGTGTGTTTCACTGTAACACCTAATGTGGCACGTGAAGTCCTGGTGAGTACAAAAAGAAAGATGTAAACAGATGATATTGAGTGGGTCTGTGCTGTTGCATGAAACACATTGAGGCACTTGGGTCAGCAAACACATCACAAACCTTGTTTGATTGCACAGAGACATTGTATCTGTCATTCCTTTTTTTTCGACATTTGCTATTCGTTCTGGATTGACTTTTCATTTAAAAATATCAATCTGTCATCAGCATAAGCTTTCAGAAGAGGGATTGGTGTGTATTGCAATAGGAGGCACACTGGTTTCAGTTTTTGGCACGTTAAACTCTGAAGCCGAATTGCACTTCACTTTCAACGCCCTGTTAAAACAGTAGAGTTTCTTTGGAGAGGCAGAGGACGCCCGCTGTCTTTTGGAGTTGCGCTTGCACTTTTTGACGCTTTCCTCCCGCGTGACGGAAAGGCTTCGGAGCTGCTCCTGGTTGCAGGGGATTTTACAACAAGCGTCCGTGTGTGTTGTTGTGCCTGTGGCTGTGGTGGATACGTGGTTATCACCACAGCAATGGCCACTGTCCCTTCTCTGCTGTCTTTCAGAACTGGTTGTGTGTGGTGAGCCCAGGGAGGGGGAGGGGCATTGAGTCAGAGCTCCTGTCGGGGCTGGGGGGCTGATATTCTGGCTACCGTCGGGGCCCGAGGGCCTCGTTTCGTGTCTGTGGTCATCCTCGTGTCCCGTGGGCTCCGAGCCGGGAGCTGTGGCTCTCTGCTCTCTGGCTGAACCTGTGTGGACACAATACTTCCTGAGATGGCAGCTGTGGACGAGGCCTTGCCTGGGCGCCGCTCCTCTCCCCTGGGAGGAGCAAGGGTGAAAATGTGCGGGGGGGCAGCGGACGTAGTGCATTCGGCACTCCGTGTGCGTGTAGACCGGGTCCAGGTTCGTAGGTAACAGGGCTGCGCTTTGTTTACTCGGGGAGTTTCCTGAGAGTGGGAAGAGCTGTGGGGTGGGAGGGCAGGACGGGGGGTGCTGGGCAGGCTGAGCACAGGGGTGGGGGGCATACTGCTGAGGAGGAGGAGGGTCCCCGCATGTGCAGTTAGTGTTCTGAGAGTACTGGCACCGGGCTGCTGAGCTCAGCGTGGCCCCGGGGCCGTTCTCGGGGCCGGCTGGGCCAGCGTCAGCGTTGCTCTGGTAATGGATGTGCGAGTACGGGCCGCCGCGCTGCTGGGGAGGGATTCCGTTGGAAAGCTCCTCTCCGCTTTTATCTTCACTTTTCTGACCGGAGGCCAAGGGCTCCAGCTCGTAATGCTCCACCTCCCCGCCCCGCCCGTCCAGCTGGTACTTCCCGAGGCCGGAGCCTTTCCCCTGGGCCGGGGGGCTCTTGGACGTGACCTCGGAGAACACCTGACACTGCAGCTTTTTGGGCAAGGGGATCTGGCCGCAGGTGCCCTGTGGCCCCAGGCAGCGACACATGCACTGGAAGAAGAAAGTGGCGAAGGCCCAGCTGATGCACATGATGAGCATCATGAACGTGCCCAGCTGGGTGTAGGCTAACACGGTGGAGGGCATCATCATGGCCCCGGCAACAAAGGTGGTCAGTGCCGCCATGGCGATGGCCGAGCCCATGCGGCTGAGGGAG
Organism: Perca schrenkii; assembly: GCA_025617405.1. NCBI lineage: Eukaryota > Metazoa > Chordata > Actinopteri > Perciformes > Percidae > Perca > Perca schrenkii. The sequence continues at coordinate 3,531,378 of CM046804.1, forward strand.
AAAATCACCTTCCCCTCTCGGTCGGGCTCCGGGGCGAGCCGGTAGGCCACGCCGTAGTGGACGGCGAAGTCCACAGAGAGCCCCACGGCGACGGAGATGGTGACCGACTCCAGGACGTTCAGCTCCCAGCCCAGCAGCACCAGGGAGCCCACCGTCACGAAGATGGTGCCGGCAATGGACAGGATGGCGTACAGGCTGATGATGACGTTCCAGGTGGTCAGCAGCATGACGCTGAAGGCCACGGCCACCGACAGCGCCATGGCGACCAGCGTGCCGTCCGACAGGCTGTCCTGCAGGTCGTAGAACTCCAGGTTGCTGATGAACCAGCCGTGGCTGAGGCCTGCCGGCGCGTAGCGCAGCTCCTCCTCGATCCAGGCGTCCACCTGCAACACATCCGCAACCGTTAATGTCCGGGGAATCAAAGCAGAAACTAAACTTAACCTGTTTTTGTGTGTGTGGTTTTTTTAATTTTCAATTTAATGAAATAAAAAAATACATAAACTTACAAAGACATAACTCCAAATCCCTTCCCTAACCCACCTACTTACAAACTAAGGAAGACACTACTGAAAAGGAGTAGGTGATAAAAAAAATATATATAGACACAATATAGCTATATTAGTCAGCAAGGCATCCATATAAACCAAATAGGGCTGCCAAATCTCAAGAAAGATGTTCTTCTTCTAAAAGTATATGTGATCCTTTCAAGTGGAATACATAAATTCATTTCCTGAAGCTATCGAGCAATAGGGAGATGGGAATCCGACTAACACGTGATGGCTATGGACTTCCTGGCAATTCACAGGGCTATTGTAAGTGTATTCTTAAATGTGCACTAATGGTTGTAAAGTCACCTGACATGCAGATTTATGAATCTAGTGTGAAGGTAAATCCAGTGAACTTTGTCATAACGTCACTTAAAGGGTAACTACCACTTTTGTCAACCTGGAACCCATGTTTTTTTGTCTTAGTGACCGATGGGAACAACAATCTTTGACATTGGTCCAGTATCAAGCAAGATTGCTACAACAAGCTATAATGTAAGCTAATAGGGCAATTGTCCAGCTTGTATTTACCTTCACAAAAGTGCTTGTTTTGCCACTGACAGGCTCAGATTAATATTCTAAGTGTCTGACAACATTATGGAAAGGATTTCTAAGGAGGTCAACCTTTCTGTTAAAGAGTAAGATCCTTTTTTTAAACATAAAAACATCCGCGAAATTACGTTTGCTAAACCCACCAGTCTCCATGTAAATAAACAGTAATTTTAGTATTGTAAAATACACTTCATTCAAAGTCGACAGGACCAAAATAAAGCTATGAAAAGCCGTTTTGTCTCTCCACAACCATCACAACTCTAGTTTTGATTGAAATAAACAGTTTACTGATTTGCATGTGAAAATATGTTGGCTGTATACACGCTAAAAGTATTGCTTTTTTTAAATGGAGTCTGGTGGGTTTAGCGCTAGCGACTTCAGAGCTGTTTCTGGTTAAACAAAGGTCTCACAGAGGTTTTAAAAAGGTCTATCTCTGAAGGGATCCTTTCTTTAATGTTGTCAGACACTTAGAATATTAATCTGAGTCTGTCAGTGGCAAAACAAGCACTTTTGTGAAGGTAAATACAAGCTGTACAATTGCCCTATTTATTTATTTATTTGAAAGAAAAGGGGGACAATACATATTAATGAACATTTTCACAAATGTAAATATGCCAGATTATAGCCTTAGGCTAATTTCCATCTGCAGACCCCCTATTAACTTACATTGTAGCTTGAGATTGCTGCCGACTGCAGCGATCTTGCTTAATACTGGACTAATGTCAAAAATTGTTGTTCACATCACTCACTTCGACACAAAAACATAGGAAAATAGGGTCCAGGTTGAAAAAACACTGTGGTTACCCTTTAAGCCATGCCAGAATGTCTTGTATATGGACATTCAACAAAATGGAGGATACAATACAATGACATACATCCAATCTAAATTATATTTTGTGTTTTTTAATAGTGGCAAAAAAGGCTATAAACACTGAGTTAGTACAAACCTCGCGGTAGAACTGGAACATCTTGTCGTAGGCCAGGGTGAAGAGGTAGGTGCTCTTGAACTCTAACACTATGGCTCTGATGGTGTCGTTGATGTCGAAGCGCGGGCCGGGCGTCTTGCTGTCCAGATGGTAGTTGGTGCTCCGATCCAGCTCCATGATGGCTCTCTTGATGCACAGCTCAAAGACTTCCTGCTTGTAGGGGAAGGTGGACTGACTGCAGCAGGGGTAGACGGACGCCTCCTCACAGTCATGGTTCTCCATCCACTGAGCAAAAGAAGTGGCAGGTTAAAGTTTGTTATGTCCAGTGACACTTAACCCTCCTGTCGTCCTCGGGTCAAATTTGACAGATTTTTCAAAAAGTCAGAAATTTGGGTTTCTATTGACCAAGTTGTCCAAAATAATAACGTGGATGGTTCCATGCAACGCTCTTCACAAGAAAAATAAATGATCAGTTCATTATTTTCATTGAATTTGGGTGTTTTATTCAATTTTATAGAATATTTAAATAATTTATTTTTTATAAAAGAATGTTGAAAAAAGTGACAAAAATGTTGGCAAGAGCTTCAAAAACTTTTTTTGAGAACTCTGCAAACCCTTGGTGTTCTCTCAATGAGCTTCATGAGGTAGTCACCTGAAATGGTTTTCACTTCACAGGTGTGCTTTGTCAGGGTTAATTAGTGGAATTGTTTCCCTTATTAATAAAAAAAGCAAAGGGTGGCTACTTTGAAGAATCTAAAATATAAGACACGTTTTAAGTTATTTCACACTTTTTTGTTAAGTACATAATTCCATATGTGTTCATTCATAGTTTTGATGCCTTCAGTGAGAATCAACAATGTAAATAGTCATGAAAATAAAAAGGAAACGCATTTGAATGAGAAGGTGTGTCCAAACTTTTGGCCTGTACTGTACATGCACCCAAGTCTTCCACAAAGCAAGGGGAAACACTGTAGTATATACATAGCACACACGCAGGGCTGACCTGTTTGAATGTCTCGATGAAGCAGCTGGTGAAGTCCTGCTCCTCGGACTGAAAGACAAAGCTCTGATTCCTCAGTTTCTGGCAGAAGCTCAGGATCCACAGCTGGGACGCCGGGCTGGCGATGTTGAAGCTGCTATCCAGCGTCAGCTTGCCCTTGTTTTTGGGGTTCAGGGGGTCGCCGTTATCCACGGGTGTCACGCCCCAGATGATGGTGATGGGCATGTGGAGCTCCTCGCCGTGGTGCACCCGCTCGAACATGAACAGCTTCTTGTACTCGGCATCGTAGCGCTCGAACGGGTGCGAGGACCGGAACACCTGGAACTCGGCCAGCTCCAGGGACGGCAGCTTCATCTTGGGATTGATGCAGACCACGTAGGCCCCGCCCACCGTGATGGCCAGGAACCAGAAGAGCCAGAGGTAGCGCAGCTTGATGACGACGCAGGGCAGCACCTTCTCGAAGAAGATGCGCGACGCCTCGGAGACGGCGAACAGGCATTTGTCGGCCCTCTGGCAAAGTCCTGCCCAGAACGTCTGGGTGCAGAAACCTTGTTGCGGGTGCGCGGGCTTGGCGCAGGGGAACAAGTTCGGCAGGTAGCGTTCATGCAGCACCACCACAGCTGGGAGCCACGTCACCATGAGAATGTAGTTCACCAGTATGGCGGTGCCGGCGTAGACGCCGAAGCAGCGGATGGCGGTGATGTTGCTGACGTAGTTGGCGTAAAACGCGGCGGCCGTGGTGAAGCTGGTGACGAACATGGACAGGGCGGCGTGCTGCAGCGTCACGCCCACCGTCTCCGACAGCTCGGCGTGCGGCTTGTCGAACTTGGTGTAGTTCCACACGTCGCAGAGCACGAAGGCGTCATCGGCGCCGATGCCCACCAGGATGATGAGCGCCGTGAGGTTCATGAAAGGGAAGAACTCAAAGTTGAAGACCATCCGGTACAGGAAGTAGGACACGATCAGGGAGCTGATGATGGCTATGATGGTCATGAGGGTGATGAAAACGGAGCGCGTGTACACGCACATGACCAGCAGGACGATCACTATGGCGATGGCGGGATAGACCGTGTCCGTGAGGAGGTAGTCCTGAAAGAGGTCGTGTTTGATGCCAAACTCGATCCCCGACACCGTGGTGATACCGTCCGACGAGTTCCAGTTCTCAAAGTTGTCAATGTAGATGTTCATCATGGACTCGCCTTTCTCCGTGGGGGAGAAGAGCATGCTGGATCGGAGCACGGGTGGAGGAAGCTCCAGGCTCTTGGGACTCAGGAAGTCTTTGTCCACCAGGAAGTGAAGGATTTGGTAGACGGCGTTGTACTTGGTGCACTTCCGCGGCACGCCGGCGCACTTGAGCTGGTCTTTCCGCCGCAGCGCCATGTCCCAGCAGTCGTGCGCCAGCGTGCCGTTGTGGTAGTACTTGGCGCACGAGCGCAGGATCTTGAGCGTGTGCGACACGTCGCGCTCCGTGATCTTCTGGCAGGACGAGCGATTGGTGAGGACGGCGATGTAGTTCCCGAGAGTCCAGCTGGGGCAACAGGAGGCGTCGTTGGTGCGCTGGCAGAGACTCCAGTAGTCCCGATGGGAACGTACCTGGGAACAGAGACGGAGAATAAGATTCACCAATCCGTTTCTTGTCATTCTGGAAAACATGGAAATATGTAAAGCATGACGCAATGAAATTACGAGCATGCTCCTTTAAAAACACAGATCTTTGAATACAGTACAGAAAAATAATTAAAACAATTTCCAACAGACTATTAGTCCGTACGACCAGGGTGCGATTTTCCGGTGGGATGCGTGGGATCTCCCCCTTTCTGGTCTACATATCATATCCCTCCCTCTGCTGAATTTAATTTGTATTTAATTCTAATTTGTATCCCTGGTGGGGACTAAATGTATCCTCCCCCCCTCAAAATGATCAATGCTACTTCACCAATAGACCATAGGCTATTATATACCTATAATAGAAGTATTTTAAACTAAGTTAAGCGCTGTAGCGTGAACACATAGTGCCACAGAACGATAAAATCAGAGCGACAGTTGCTGGTTGTATTTAGCCGCTACAGAGCTCCGGGACGCCGGCTACCGGCGGCGGATGTTTAGCCGCCAATAGGTGACTGCGAGCCGGCTACAGTAACCGCCAGATGACGGTCCTCTCAGGGGCCGTGGCAGTGGAGTTTAGCCAGAAAAGGTATGCGTCATGCGGCGACAACAGCGGCAACAGTTAAGTTTGGTGCAAACAACTAGTTAAGTTTAGGAAAAAGATTGTGGTTAAAACACTCCCGAGGAACGAAAGTTTCCTGGGTGAAAGTATTTAGTTTTTGCCGCAAAGTGAACTTGGCTCTCCGGCTTGAAAGCGCTGCTATTTCATTTGGATTTTTTGCCAATGGACATTGAAGTGCACCCCCCACCCACCCACAAGAGCCAAAAAGCATCTGACTAAATTAATGTCAACATTAATTTCATCATTCCCAGTCTTGAGGATTGTGCTTTTCTTTATACAGACCTTTGTGTTGTCCAGATTGCACATGGATTTGATGGCCTGAATACTCCACAGGTTCTTCCCATCAGCTGATGTGAACACCAGTCTAGAATAACTGTCACCTGCAATGAAAAGGTTTACTTTTAAGGTTCAAGGTTCTTTATTTGTCACGTGCACAACCATAACAGAACTAGTCGAAAATCTTAGGCCTCAGACACCTCCGACTATACTCAATACATAACTAGTAAATAGTAAGTAAAAGCCTGTAAAAAATAAAGTCTGAATCTAAGACAAAAGAAAAAAATATTGCAAATTAAGATAAAGAGTTAAAGTATAAACGAATAAAATATGAATTAAGTAATATAGATGTGTGCAGAGAGTATTGTAAAGAAATAATAATAATTTAAAAGGAATGTAGTCTTTTTAATTTTCTTTCACAAATCAATGCTATTGGTCACCCTTTATGTCTGTCTGTGGGTTTTACAAATATTTAAACAGAGACATGGCGATTTCGTCTGACCGAGGTAAATAGCTCAATACAAGGTTTTCAAATTTGCCTTAGTAAATATGTGCGTGTATATATTTATAAAGTATATCAAGATGGACTTTATTAAAACATGTTAGGAAATATAAGAAAGATAAGTCTACCATCTGACTAACAAAGATATTGAGGCTGAAAATAAAAGCTCTTTCTAATGCAAAAGCGATGCAGCTATACCTGAGCCTATTTGGGTACTTCTAATTTGAATTCCACTCAAAATAAATCCCCATTAAAAGAGTAAATAGTATGATCTACATATTTCTCATCATACCAGTGTTTATCATTTATAATGTGTTTGTACTGAGGCGAGAGAGCTTTTTGGTAGTCTTCATCATCTGGTCTAAATTGGATTGGTGTCATTTCTGCATTCCCAATCTTACCTGGCACATCACAGAAGAACTCTTTACTGAAGTCCCACTCTGCTTGCCGTTTGTCTCGATCAAAGTGGTCCTCGGGCCACCTGGGCTCTTGGTGACTACAAAACAATTAAAAAAAAAAAGATTAGCAGCGTCTACATTACTTAGATGTATGTTTAACTCAATCAGCCTATGTGGAAACTTTGGGGAAAAAAACAACATGGCAATTAATTTCAAGACCAAAGTCTTCAGTTAACGGGCCGACTCAAATCATGGAGCAATGAGTCTTTGATGAGCTGACGATTAAAGCATTTGGCTGCAAATCTGAAGTCTTGTACTGGGTTTATTTTGTTCTTTAAGGTTTACAGCAATTTGGTTGCAAGATAGGGGGGTGTTGCTGTGTCCGACGATGCAAAGTGCAGCGTGATGCAAAATGAAGGAAGCAGATCTGATGCGCAGTAATGAAATTTGTATTTTGTATTTGTATTTATTATAAGGATCCCCATTAGCTGACGCCTAGACGACCAGCTAGTCTTCCTGGGGTCCATAACAACATTTAATCAGACAATATTAAAACATTTCATGACATATACAGAATAAAAAAGAAATAAAACAAAATAAATACAACAACATCTGCTCCCAGAACTGAATAACAAAAAAAGACACAAAATAAATCAACAAGTCTTTGGCGTATATGTATGTTTTGTGTGTGTTTATTAGGGGTGGTCAATATATCGATATTATATCGATATATGAGACTAGATATTGTCTTAGATTTTGGATATGGTAATATTAAAGTGTGGTAAGTGTTGTCTTTTCCATTACAGTAAAGTGATGTAGTTTTCTGAATTTACCAGACTGTTCATGCAATTCTATTATTTGCCTTTAACCACTTATTCTATGTATCCACATAATTGATGATTATTTATTTGATATCTCATTGTGAAAATCTTTTGTGAAAGCACCAATTGTCAACCCTACAATAATCGCCATTGATGCGTTTGGTCAAGAATATGGTAATATTTGATTTTCTCCATATCGCCAAGCCCTGCTGTTTAGGAGTTCTGTTGCAAGAACGATCGCAACAATGTTTTTCTGAGTAGTGCAGCGCCTACATGCCAGCAGCCGAATGAGGATTATGGCTCAGACAGGCCTTCTTTCCGTGTGTATGTGGGTTTTTGGGGGGGCCCGACCTCTGATAGAAACAGGAAGGCAGAGTAATCAGGTGGCTGTCAGAGAGAGACGGAGGGGTTGACAGACGAAGGGGATGAGGCAGGGAAGCTTGCTGACAGCAGCAGAGGCCTCTCGTACGCACATAAGTAGACAATTACATCTGCAGACAGACGGGTGGAGCGAGACAGAAAGGAAGACAAAGGCAGCCACAGACACAGCAGGAGACGGAGAGGAAGATCCAGACTGCAGCTCAAAGGACCCATTTTCTAATCAGCAGAATGGAGCTGCAGGTTTTCTTAACCACATGGATAAAGGATACCGAATCTGAGTCAGAGGGGTGTGACCTCACGGCAATGACAACATCATTCATCAGAGACAACGATCATGATTTACATGTCAATGTGAGACAAACCAGCAATTTAAAGTTAGTTTGGGGATGCTTACATTCAGGCTAAACAAAGGCAAATACAGCCAAAATATGTTGGCATCAACACTGGTTCTGCTAACATTGATAGAAGCTGGAAAAACTGATCCGATATGAGCAGTGATTTGGCCTGAAGAGTGCACAGTCATAGAGACAGAGAGCAGACAGAGAGACAGACAGTCACAGAGACAGACAGAGAGACAGAAAGAAACAGAGACAGAGAGACCGACAACAGACAGAGACAGAATGAAACAGAGACCGACAGCAGACAAAGAGACAGAAAGAAACAGACAGCAGACAGACAACAGACAGAAAGAAACAGAGACAGATAGCAGACAGAAAGAAACAGAGACAGACAGCAGACAGAGAGACACGCAGTCACAGAGACAGACAGAGACAGACAGTCACAGAGACGGACAGAAACAGAGATAGATAGCAGATAGAGAGACAGACAGAAACATGCAAAGACGGGCTCTTGATTAGTGGACAGCCTCCCACTGACAGAACACAGCAGATCACCCTGGATGGACAGATCTCTACTATGCTCCCCTTTTCTTTCAAGAGGGGATTCAGGATTCAGACTTTTCAGCATGTCTGTCATGGATGGGATATGATTGCTCTCATTGTCGTATGGCCTGGCTCAGGTTAATCCCTTTATAAAACATGAATGCCATACAACTTTCTTTTATTATCTACCATGTCAGTCATAACGGGAATATAACATAAATAAACTACTGTAAAGTATATTGTTTTCGGGTTAAATTACATGGTATCTGATGGGTGCATAGACTTGCATACTTGCCGATACTGATACCAGCATTTTAGGCGGTATCGGAGGCTTTTCTTATACTGGTATTGCTATCAGAACAACTCCACTTTTGTGCCAGGGAAACAAAGAAATCGTTAGAATAAAGAAGAACTGAACTGTTTTAAAGTCATTCAGCCCTTCATTACACCAACCTATAAATGTGCACAAATGTAATCATACAAAACAACCCATAATATAACCTTCTTTCAAATGAAAAAAGTTTTTTTTTTTAAAGCCTTTTACCACAACATTTAGCCAGTGCTAAATTAATGCATCACAACAGATCATACATCTGCCACTGCAATCAGTAAATGTCATCTTATTTGCCGATAGGCGATTGCAGTCAACAAGGCAAATATCAACAGATACAGGTGTTCGGCCAATAACTCTGTTCATCCCTACTGGAAATTGTATTTCATAATTCTGTACTTTCCTTAACTGTCAAACAGCTTCTTGGTTAAAAAGAGAAGGAATGTGTGCCAATTTCGCATGTGTGGATAGTGTAAGAAATGTGTGTGAAGTTACTTTTTGGCCTGCTCATCAGCGTATTTGAAGGGGTAGTTGGCCAGTGTGGCTTTGTAGCCGGTGTTCTTCACCATGTTGTTCCATGTGACCAGTCGCTGCCCAATGGCTGTTCCCCGTGGCTCAAACCCCTTTTGGGAAGAAAGAAAAGCAGTGATGAGCAAAACAAGTTTAGATAATGGAAGCAAGTTACAGTCTGCACAGTTCTGATGCAAAGTGATGGTATAAACGATGCAAGTTGGCCATTTTAGTCACCATACAGTAGCTATCCATTCAACTTGAAACGTACATGCTTATGCCACATTCTATTTACCTCGCAACTCGGAAGCCGGAACTGGGAATGACGTCATACCCGAGTTGAATGCGCTCTATTTAAAAGTCGGATTTTCATTGTTTCCATTAGCTATAGCCCGGTTAGCTATTGTCAGCAATACCAGTTGATAACAACACATTACGCCATTTTTTGTGCAAGCAAACAGTGTGCAACATGTCCACAGATAGAAGTTGGACATGCCTGTGTGAACGACTGATTTAGTGACACAAATAAGGCAGAAGTGCTTATAACTTTATGTTACTGCAGCTTTCACAACTGTTGATACAGGGGGCAGCCATGTTGGATTTTGAACTCGGGCTACTGCAAGGTTGTACGAGTTCCGAACTCGTAAATCCGAGGTCAGGGGGCGTGTTTCCGACTTTGACCTCGTAAAAACGAGTTCCGAGGTAAATAGAACTCACAGTAGAGGACATTTTAAAAATCCCCTACGCACGGCAGTAAGCATGATCGGTTTGCATACAGTAAAGGCAATGAGTCTGTGTTACCTTATTTTTTGAAGATATCTATGCATTTGCCTTTTATTTTAATTTGATAAGCAAAAATGTTGATTACGCTTATGTAAATGAAACCCCAATCAACAAAACTGCTTCAAAAAACGTTATTATTTAAATACCACCGTTAAAATCATCGGGAGAGTCCATCACAGTCCGTTAAAGCAACACTAAAGAACTTTTCCCGCTTCAGTCCCCCTACAGGTTGGAAGCGGAATTATCCGTTACAATACATTACGCAAGTTTGCATATCGGGTAGTGGATCTGTATTACAATGTAATGTAATGGGACAATTCCGCTTCCAACCTGTAGGGGGACCGAAGCGGGAAAAGTTCTTTAGTGTTGCTTTAAACACATTTGGAGAGGATTTGAAGTGCTATTTTTTCTCTCAATTCTTTTCATTTTGGCACAGATTTTCTATGCAGGAAAAACCCTGTGTTCAGGTCTGGGGGAGGCTCGTTATCTGGAAGCGTTGTGTTAACGGGAGACCATCGGTGGTCTGTCCTCACCAGCAGTGGGTCTGAGAAATCCGGCAGGTCAGGCACCAGGATGCCCACCAGGGCACACACCACGATGAGCACTGTGCACACCCCCAGCACCACCACTGGCCAATCAGCTATCAGCTCAGCATAGCTGGAAACAAGGATGAGACGTTAAGTTAGTCAACACAGTGATGACAGCTTACGCAAAGTTATTGAGATTGAGACAAATGTTAAAGGGTAACTTTCAACCTGGACCCTATTTTCCCATGTTTCTGTGTCTAAGTGACTTCAACAATCTTTGAAATTGGTCCAGTGTTAAGCAAGACCGCTGCAGAAACAAGCTACAATGTAACGTTAATGGGCAAGTGCGCCCCTTTCAATTGCATACTGACAGGCCCAGATTATTATTCTAAATGCGAGAACATTATGGAAAGGATCCCTACAGAGGTTCACCTTTTTTTTTTTTATAAAGAGTCAGATCTTTTTTGTTTAACATGAAACTGTGAAAAATCGCCACCGCCAAACCCACCAGACTCACCAGAAACAACATAAAACGTCCAACATCAAAAGCCGTCTTGGTTCGACTTTCCACTGCTCCAACAATCCCCGCTCTGGTTCGGTTGAAATAAATTCTTAATTTGACCATTTACATGTGGAAATATGCTGGCTCTATACATGCTAAAAGCTTTGTTTATTTTTGTTATTATTTAAACGGAGTCTGGGGAGTATGTCGATGGCAATTTAAGGGCTGTTTCTGGTTAAACAGAAAGGTCTATCTCTGTAGGGATCCTTTCCATAATGTTTTCAGACTCTTTGAAGAATCTTAGCCTGTCAGTGGCGAAAACAGCACTTTTAGTGGAGGGAAATTGACAATGCGCATTTGTCCTAAATGATTAGCCTACATTTCATCCCGGTTCACGGCTGCCGGTTACAGTGTTCTCGCTCAATACTGGGCCAATTTCAACAATTTTTGTTCACCTTAGTCACTTAGACACCAATGCATGTGAAAATACATTGAAAAAACCCCCCGAAATGACCCTTTAATTCCATATAGTATACGCCTACAATTATGTATATACAAAGAGAAACCGAAGGCAAAGAAATGTGGGAAATGGATTGGCCACTACATGATTGATAAATTGATAAATGTTATGCTTTGATTTAGCAAATTCCCTATTACTTAGTGAGTAGAACCCATGAGACGGCACACGATCGTCATTTGGCTGAGGAGTCATTAAAATTGGTGAGAAAAGGATTACCGTTGAAGGAAAAAGGGGACAAAAGAAGGAAATGGAAAATGTTAAGATACAGCCTACACCATCTTTGCTCAGTTTAAGGCATTTGCTTGATTAGAAATAGTGTTAGTAGCGGTCTGTTGGTGTGTATACCGAGAGTCTCATGCAAAACTCATAAGACTGGGGATTTTGCTCCCTGAACCTTTCTGAAAGCCCTGAAAAATATGTAATCCTCTATTAAACAGTCTCCTGGATTAGGTTTGAGACAGCAGAGTTTACTGCAGTGGAACATAGTGATAAGGAGATACAAGCTGCCTGTTAACAGAGGCCAGGTACAGACAGAGACGCATGACTCCCATCCATAACTCTCATGACTCACTACTGAGGAATGACGGCTCCACGGGAGCACTGATGGATAGATGACACAAATAAAAAGGGAGGATGAGGAGGAGGAGAGCGTTTTCCAATCTAGAACATCAACACAAGCTAAACAGTTTTTGGCAGATCTCACCTTTTGGGGAATCGAAAGGGCCTTGGAGGGCTGAAAAACAAAAAGAGGAAGATAAATCAGGCTTACATTTTGAAGTCAAAAGCAACAGCCGATAAAAAAACAGATTTGCAGAGACTTTTGGGCAAGAGTGGACATATTTTTTATTTATTTTTTCCAGAATCCCATCTTGATTTTCTGACTGAACCCAAACCAAATCTGAATGGGATATCAGCTTAAACATATGAACCTGAACCCATGAAGCTACATGAGAACTGCACTACAAGCCCACAGAAACCTGTTCTATCTCGTCTTATCAATCACACAAAGACACACATATTAGTGAGATTTTATTTTCTTATGTGTTGTATCCAGGGCTTGACATTAGCACCTGCCAAATGCGAGGAGATTTCGGCAGTGGCGGGTAACACAGTCACTCTCACTAGCCACAGCCGGAGTACGGTGGCCCGTCCGGCACATTTATGAAGTCTTGATTTAGGTGCTCATTTACATTTAAAAGGGTTGTAAATCTGGTTCTTCAAGTTAATTGTAGCACACCATAGTCAACTTTTATCAAATAAAATGTAATTTTCCACAAAATAGCGGATAGTGAAAATGCTGAGTGGCTAGTAGCTTTTGGAAAACCACTAGCCACAGTGGCTGGTGGGCAAAAAAGTTCATGTCAAGCCTTGATTGTATCCCTGTAGTGTGGCCTGCTGATACTGGGGGGTTTGACCAACACACAACACACACGCAGATGCATATGAAAAAGGGCTGAACAATATATCTTTTTTTCATCCTCCTTCGCAAAAGACACTACGCAATTTTTTGTATTAGCTGAAAGAAAATATGATGTAAAATGTAACAATCATTCTTTTTTTGTGGTGCCTTTTATATTCAATTCAATGTTCAATTTGTTCAATAAAAGAATGTTGGAGATGACTTCCTTTCATTTGTTTTAAAATCAACAAGCAGTTTGGTGCAGTTTAGCAGAACACTGAAAGCAGCAGAAATGCAGAACTGAGTACACCTTAATATCAGTTTACAGCAAGTAATATCGTTATCTTCATATTCAACAACGCTATCACATACTGCATATTTTTCCTCATATTCTGCAGCCCTAATATGAAGCCTTCAGCTGCTCAGGATCTATCTGGACTTCTGGTCAGCTTCCCTGGGAGCGGTGGGGAAGCATCCGGTATGCCGGGAGCAGCAAACGCCCCGGGCGGAGGGGAAGAGGAGGGAATAAGAGGAAGGGGGAGAATCAGTTATGGCCACCTGATCACAGCGGGGCTGCAGGAGATAAATGATTTGGGCTAGAGGGGGTCGGGAGGGGGGGTGAGAACTAGTGTATGTGGAGAGAATACAGAGGGAGGAGAGTGACAAGGAGCCAATAGATACTGTGATGTATTGCAAATCTGCTAAAGCTTTGATTTGATACTATAAATAAAATTGAATTGAATAGTACTAGCCGTCCTTTGATGCTCAATTATAGGCATTTTCAATGGCGGAAGTTTTTAAGTTGACAAGGTAGAGGAGAAAGTAGAATAGAGTCTTCACTTCACTGTGATGGCATTAATTTTAATAATTAAATTAATTAAAAATTAATTGGATTACTAGAATGGACAAACTTGGCCAGAAAATATAATTTGTACGGATAAATGATCTGCTTTATTATAAAAACATCAATGTAGCCCTGACTAAAAGCTAAAAAAAAATGTTTAGTACATTTCTCAGTGCATGACAGATTCACATGCCCACCATAGAAAAAGTGGCCTTAATTTATCACAGAGGAACAGGAAGTGAGTTCTGAGGTCGGCCTCTGCTGCAGTCAATCAGGTCATTAGCACACAGGACATTAGTGCTGTGATTTAAGCAATCTGGCCAGAGGGCCCAGAGAGGTTGTTGTCGTATTTTTGCCCGCTTTGCCGTCAAAGTCAAATCTGCGGAATGTTATAATTAGTGGTAATGGGAGGCACAAATGAACTGGAGCTATTGGTGAGAATTTTACTCCACGGGGGTCGGGGTTAGGAAAGCTGTAAATCCCTTTAAAAGTTTCACTGGACACATTAATAGGACAGCCAGATGTAAAGTGGCAAACAGACACAAACGTTGCTATTCTAGAGATATATATGTGATATATATATGAAAAGGTTACTTGATAATGTTATTGATTAGAATCTGGTTTTGTATTCTAGGAGACTTGTTCATGTTATCAAATATTGAATTATTCTTGTTTATAAAAATATGACTGAGTTCTTCCGTAAGTGACCTTTGACCTGGTTTAAAGCAAGAATGCCTAATGAAAACCACATTTCCCGGTCCTTCTTTGAACTAGTAGCCAAGGGGGGCGGGGGGAAAATCTGTATTGCTAATGTAATTCTTTTCTCTGTGCTCTGTCTCTGTCTCTTGGCTTTCCATGTAGGGCCATGAACTGCGGACCTGGCCCAAATATATGGCCCAAAAATGGAAGAGACGAGTTTACTGGGAAATAGTTGGAATGGATTCCCAAAAGCGCTTTCAGGCATTATCTATTTGTCTACTGAAGGTCTGTTTTGAATTTTGGTCCGCAGCGCTCCAATATGAATCCATTTCAGCCAATTGGAAAGATGCGGCGCAGCATACCTGAGCCGAAGCATTTGGCCGCAGAATGTTTAAAGACAAAGATGAATAGATCAAGAATCCATCAAGTCTATAGCAATAACTTTACAACCGTTCTCATAAAACCCAGGTGACTTCTTCGTAGCCATTGTAGGAGATGAATTCAGTTCTTGAATTCAACTCCTAAAAGAGACTTTTATCTTGGGCTCAATGCCTTTAGTCCAACAAAGAAAGACGCAAAAGATAGAACACCATCAGACCTTGGAAATAAATTCAAAAATGGTAAATAAAAACACCAGAGATGGGTGGTGGGTGGTTAGCAATAGGGCTGCACGATGTGAGGAAAACATACGATAATGTTGTTGAATATTGCCGTAACGATATAACAGATATTAAAGTGAACTCAGTTCTGCATTTCTGCTGCTTTCAGTATTCTAACAAATTGCTTGTTGAATTTAAAACGAATGGAAGGAAATTATTTCCAACATTCTTTTACTGAACACATTGAACATTGAATTGAATATAAAAAGGCACCACTAAAAATTAATGACAGTGACATTATAAAGTGCAGTTTTCTGCTGATATTTTCTTTCAACCAAACACACGTCTTTCGAGATATGCCGCAGCCTTTCGCCTTCCAGTTGATATTGCGACGACGATAAAAATAAAAAATCAACTATATATTGTGTAGCCCTAGTTAGCAAAAGAGAGAGGTAGTGTTGACGGATGATCACAGAGGCTCTACATTCAGCAGGATGACAACCCACCGCGTCAGGTTTCCTCCCCAACTCTCGGATCACTTCTACTCATGGCGCGTAAAAAAAAATTTAAAAAAATTGAAATACAGACTCTCTCTCGCTCTCTAGATCCAACTTTCTATCTCTTCTCTCTCTCTTTCCCTGGCTTCTGCCCTCTCTCTTATTTTCTTTCCCTTTTCCCCCGGCCCTGACTAACCTTTCAGTGTTATTCTATTTTACCAGAGGGAGAGTGTTTCAGGATCACTGGGCTAATTAATAAGGTAAACACAGACCGCCAGCCGCTCACTCAGCACTCTGCTGACAGAGTTGAGAAACAGAGAGGCAGTCGGGGACTGTTGTGGGGAGTGTGTGTGAGGGTAAGCTCTGTGTGTGTGTGTGTGTGTGTGTGTGTGTGTGTGTGTGTGTGTGTGTGTGTGTGTGTGTGTGTGTGCGATTTGTGGTGGTCTGAGATTTCACTCTAAGATATTCAGCTATGTATGATTTAGAGCTTTAAGGCAAGAAAGAGTGCGCTTGAAAGTACCTGATGTGTACAAAAGTGTGAAGGCAGAAGTGTTTATAACATTTCTGAAAGGCTACAGCCTGGGGTGAAAGTAGGCTGGCACGGCCCATTACTGCAAAACCACTGAAAGATTCAGTGGCGGTACGCGGTACCAGGAAGAGGGGACAGCAGCTGCCTGCCAAAACCCACATAAAACAACCCGTCAAACGGAGTATTGAGGCTGTTGGTATATGTGAGCATATGAGTGAGAAACGTGTGTATGGAGTGAAAGATGTGTGTGTACTAAGGCTGCACAATCAGGGCTCCAGACTGCGACCAAATGGCATTTTGTGACCATTTTTTGAGACCGTGCAATTTTACTCGCGTGCAAATTTGATGACTCTTTCAATTTTTTTATTTTGTGTTGGAAAAGGAGGAGGGAATGAGTCTGCCAGAGTTGGCCAATGTGTGTGAGAGGGGGAGGGTCCGTGAGTAATAAGGCAACGGCATAACGCGGTGATATACACTTGTGTGTCTACCTTTCGTGGCGGAGCTGTGTCGATAGACCTCGGCAGTGTTGTATTCGGTCTCGTCACAAAATCAACCGCATTTTTAAGCACTTTTTTATTTTCACTATATCTCATATATCTTTACATAAATATTTTTTTTTCCTACTACTATGGGCTAACAGTTAACATAGAAACGATCAGACATATATTTAAATGCCCTCTGTAAATGCTGCCCTGCTGGTAGGGGCAGTTATTTACAACTTGACCTACTTGCAGTAAAGTCAATTAGATGTCCGTGATCTGCGTAACGACAGTACAGTGGGACATTTGCCTTCGACAGAGCGACAGTAATAACCTAATATACCATCATTACTGAGATTAAACTACATCCTCGGTTATGTTTGCACTTAATAACGCAATCAATAAACAGAAACATAACTCTTGCAGCGCATGTGAACAGATGCGCAATATTACTTCACACATTACAATATCACCCTCGTGAATTAGCCTACTGTTGCTAACGTACATTCATAAATCCTGCATAACATCGTCGGGTACCTACAGGACATCAGACTGACTTATTGATGCACGCACACAGTAGTGTCCACAAACTTAGTCCATCACGATGGTGGCTCTCCATCGTGATGGACGATGATATAGTCCATCGGCACAACCCTATTTTAAATTCAACAAATCGGCATGCCCCAACCAGGTGAGCCACCAGGGCGCTCCCAGGCGCATTATTTGCCTGCAGAAAATGTCCACCTTAATTCATTCGGTCTCATTTTTCTTTTTAAATTCCCCTTCTTTTTTCAAAAATAATATCTGCCAAGTTTTAGGTATTTTCAAAGGTCAAGGTCTTACGGAAGTGGTCTGAAATGTTACCCCCACAAAAAAGTACACCAGAGTAGATGTGATATTGTGAATCTTTCTTTTAAAATGAATAAAAACCAGGGAACATTAAAGGTTGAGGTGGATATTTCTTCGTTGTGACTTAATGTGACTATACTTGCCATTGAATGTGCACGAGTCTGTATGTGTGCGTTGTTGTACAGGAGAGTGTATGTGTGCCGGCGGGGGTTCAGGGTGAGGGCTGGGGGGGGATGGGGGGGGTTAACTCTCAACAGACGGGCGGGTAAATACTTCATGAACAAGGCCTTCAAGTCGGAGCAGGAGCAATTAGTGTCAACCGTCAGGCTGCTGGGCCCGCCTCGGCCTGATTAGTGCCTCGCTGGAACGCTGCACACAATTAGATGCTCGACCTAGCCGTGAAATAGCTCCAGACTACCAGCACTGGAAAGGCAGAAAGACACTGCACTGTGCCTGATAAGTAGGCTTGTGTGTGTATATTTATACAAAAGGCTCTTATGGCTAAAGCAGCATACTGAGAGGGGTATTAACAATCCCCCAAAGAGAGCCTAAGTGTATGGTAGGATGGCATTAATATAACCGTAAATATTAAATACACGCAAAAGGGGGTTGGGTGATAAAACTAAATCAGTGTTAACAGCTTGTGAAGTAGAGATAAACACTTCTAATGCTTGAATATGGACTCTTAAAGTTTGCCTATATTCACATGCAGACAATAAAAGTCTAAATAGGGCCTTTTAAGTAGCATGCAACATTTGGGTTGTCTAACAAAAAGGCCTGAAAACGAATGAGGAGAAAATTAGAGGAGCAGCGGTTCTGTAAACAAGCAATAAAATCCATCAGTGTAAACTCTTGTAAACCCATAACTCAATACACAGGGACGGCTTTTAACAGTGGACCGCACTAGCCTCGGGAAAAAAAAAATGGGACAGAAAAGAAATGAACAAAAAGAAATCTTAAAATCAAATTTCTCAGAGGAAACCAAATCTGAAGGCCCAACGTTGCATTAGGACGCAGATATACAAGTGTGGATGTCCTGAGGTACATGAACTGCAGCAGTTAACGCAGCGTGATTCACAGGGCATCACATTTCTAATGGGCCTCCAATAAACACTGGAACAGGCCTGTGCTGTTTAAACACAGCGTTTAAATGGAGGTCAGCCGGGGACACACTCCTCTCATTATCAGCAGAGAGACAGAGACATTGGACATTTAATGGCAGCACGAGTGTAGTAACTGCCATGTGGATGTTCTATTATGCATTTCTTTACATCTGTGTGTACCTACAGTAAGCATATGACACCAAGTATATGATCAGCCACATCTGGATGTTACATTGTTAGTATGAAGACAAGCCATAAGCTTCTACTTATCGTTTTCACATTAACTAAACCGAGAATATATCGGGGCGTGATATTTAAATTACGATCGTTTCCAGCCGCTGCATTTATCAAAGTACGACCATTCTTACGCTCTGATTGGTGCAATACGAACGTTTCATGAATCACACGAAAAGCCTGTCGTAAGATGACTTCTGCGCTCATGTCTGCGCTGGTTTCTACGTTAGGTTGATAAATGAGGGCTTCTGTGTTTTCATGTCTGCGTGTGTGTGTGTGTGCGTGTGTATGTGTGTCCACTGGTGAGCATGGCCTTTTTTTTGGCTGCACCTGCCATTCCCCTGAATTCTTGGAGGTGAAATACGGGCGCACACAAATTCCAGGCATACAGGATTTCAGCACTGTAGCCAATAGTTACAAGCTGTCAGTCAGTGTGACGTGTTTATTATGGCTGCTCCTTGCCTCCTCGTCTTTAGGACTTTTAAGCTCACAAACCGGAGCAGAGCACACGCAAGGATGTGCAGCAGCTGGGTTAGGGTTTGAAAGCGCCCGAAAGATCTTCACATGACAAGATTGTGTGTGTGTGTGTGTGTGTGTGTGTTTTGTTTTTTTAAGTGTTCCAGGGCAAGAAACTCATTTGGGATCCTATGCTGTTAAAACGATTACCATTAATGTGATGAGTACAAATGGGACGGTATGCTTCTGTCCCGATTCAATTCTTTCGCGATACATTGGTGCCGATTCCATTTGTAATGAGATTTTCATTTATCGCAATTCTAGAAGTATTGAGTATTTTGATTTTCTTTTCTTTCTTTAAGAAAAACTAAAGTTGAATAATACACTTCTAGAGGCAATAGATCATGAGACATTTCTAAAAACCAATTGTTTTCTAAGAAGAATGCGCATCACATGTCAGTCAGTCAGTCTGACATTTATTTCAAATGTAAATAAGTACATAACATGGATTTTCTGCTTTCGGTCTGTTTTGCTGGAAACGGATACGATGTAGTCGCCGTCAGTGGAACCGTATAGCCTGAAATTATGTGGGTGAATCATTGGTAAAAGAAAGAAATAAAAAAATATCCCCCCCACCCCTAGTACAAATATTCTACTCCAAGTCAAATTATAGTCTATGACAGGTGGGGAGTGCCAGCAGGAGTCTCCTTTCCAGATGAATGAATGTGTCTGGCCAGAACATCCAAATCCAGAAATCCTTCTAAAACCTGCCAACCTTACACTGCGTGGTTGAGTGTAACTGTAAGCAGGCCGACATTAGGTGGGTATGTGTGGCCAGTGAGAACAGCGGGGTTACTCAGAAGACCTCCAGAGGTGGAACCAATGGGTTCCAGCTGCTGCTGCACCAAAGATCCATCGGCTTTCTCCCACAGGCGTCTGTTAATACTGCCGGCTAAAAAAAAAAAAAAGAAGGACACGAAGACAACGGCCATGGAGCAGGGATCCCGATCGAACACGGTCACTGACTCTTGGAAGTTTCTCCTCCACATTGGAGTTCCCCTTTTAAAGCTAAGGCACCTTATTCGAATAAGATGAGTCACTTAGCTAAAATTTAACAAATAGGTCTGTGTAAGCCGAGTGTAAGGGGGGCAAAGACAACATTTCTCATTTAGGAGATGATTTAGCCACATATCATTAGGCTTGGGAATGGGTTTTTGATTTTAACAATTCTGATTCAAATTCTGGATTCTTCCTTTCGATTCTATTCCAAATCTTTGAGGGGTGGAGTTGAAACGGGTCACATGCTTATTTCACAGATAAGAGGAACATTTTTATTTTGGTTCGATGGTGATTTACAGTTTTACCGGGCTTTTTCAAAGTAAAATAAAAGTTCTCGATGCCCAATCCTACTGATCATGCCATTGGAGAACAGAAAAAAAAAAATAGAAATTGAGGACGGTTTTCCCCAGCCGCTCTAAAACAACTGGCAACACAACAGGTTGTGTTGTGCTGCCACCAGCGACTGTTTTTTAGAGCGGCAAAAAAAGAATTGATTTTGCGATCATGGAAGGGTTGTATCATGTGAACGCACTAACAGTTTTGTTGTCATTACTTAGAATTGGTGGGGGGAGACAGAAACTACGCATTAGCTTTAAAGTGCTCATATTATGATTTTTCCCTTTCCTTTATTGTGTTATATATCTTTTTTGTGCACGTTATAGGTTTACAAAGTGAAAAAGCCCAAAGTCCACCCCAGAGGGACTTACCATCTCTAACAGAAAACACTGTTCACAAACTGCTTCAAACAGCTCTATTGTAGTCCAGCCTTTACTTCAGAGACAAACTTGGGTCACTTTGTAACACACGTTATAATGCTCGCCTAGCTGCTAGCGTGGCACGCCCTCATACTCTGCTTCTGACTGGCTAGTAGTCCTTACCTAGCTACTGCGCATGTATGACTCCCAACAAAGATGGAACAGAAGTGAGATGCCTCACTCTGTAGCTAAAACAGAGAGCTCAACACACAGGGTGAAAAGAGGAGCTGCAGCAATGTGCATTATATCAAAAATATGGTGGTTTTTGAAAATTAAATCATGTAAACCTATTCTGATATAACCTCTTAATACAATTATGAACCTGAAAATGAGCATAATATGAGCACTTTAACAGTTTTTAAAAGGCATTGTTATTTATTCCTAGAACAATTTATTTATGTTCTTTTCCAGTTATGACTGACTGTCAAACTAGATAATTTTTTTTTTTTGGCATTCGTTGTATCTTTGTACCAAAACATCGACGGGTTAAATCGACAATGAAAATACTGAATTAGTTAGTTGCAGCCCTATTGTGGTGTACCATCAGTTCCTTTAGTCTAAAAAGACATCTTTAAGACAACTGAAATTCCCATTCTTTTACGATGCAGTTCCTTTGTTTCAGAAACGTTCTAGAACTATGAAAAAGACCGATTGCTGCACTTGAACAAAAATATGACACTAATCTACATAGGTTCAGACGATTAGGAAACCAGTCAATTTGCCCCTGACCCGAAGGCCTCGCCAACAGTTGCTATTCTTTATAATGTGCAAAGCCTTGTCAAGCTGACACCCTGAAACACAGATCACTTTCAGACAAACGCCTGCTGGTTGAGGCTTGCAGCTGTCTGACAGAGAGCTAGAGACCGAGGGAGACAAAAGAAAGGAGGCCAAATTAAAATAAAAATTAAATTAAAAAAAGACAACAAAAAAAAATCTGGAATTTGATATTCTGGCAAACACAGCAAAGAAATGACCACAGAGGCCTACCTACTGCACCGCTGAGACAGGTCAACACTGTGCAGACATATATGGTCCGGCAAAAAATGTACGCGCCCATCCAGGGGATGAAAAGTTGCTCGATTACACATGATGAACCACTCCACACTTTGGAGTTGTCATGTTTTTATACAGTCCCCCCCCCATGTGTCATAGCAACCAAAACACCTACAAATACTACAAAATTCTTACTTGCTTAAGATAATAAAAGCTGACCTTTTCCTGAGACAGCGTCGGTCGGGAGGGAGGGAGAGACAGGAATTCTTGCTATCTGACAAGGCATGAATCTAAACCAAACTTGTGGTTGCCATAAACAACAAGAGCTGTTTTGGAGAGGCATCGGTGAACAGGGCAGAAACAGAAAAGCAGGGGGGAGGGTAAATACTCAGCGTTAACCCGGATGATTGAGTGTCAGCGAGCTGTGTGCTGGCTGCTGCCGGGTCAGCGGTGCAGGTAGAAGCAGGTTAGCTGAAGCTCAGGAGGCCTGAAGCTACACACGGCCTGTGTTGGGGCGAGTCTCGCATTGCCAGACCTTTCTCCACAGTGCTGCGGAGGAGGGTCTGGCTCGGCCACACATCATTCCGGGATGCTTTGGTTTATTGACGTTTCTTTAAACCAGTCACAATCGTCATGGGCGGTGCTAAGCCCCGGACAAAGCAACGGCGCCTCTGCAAAACAGCCATCGGGAAGGAACTTGTTTTGGTTGAACATGTGTACGCTCAAAAGTTGATTTAGTCGTGCAACAGAAAACTCAGATTGGACAGATAGTCTAGCTAGCTGTCTGGAGTTACCCTGCAGAGATCTGAGGAACAGTTAACCATAGTCCTCATAAATCCACCCGAGTTTAGAACACCAACACAAAGGAAGTGGAAGGTGACGGACATCCGGCTGAAATGAGGGACATCCGGCTGAAATGAGGGACATCCGGCGGAACCGTATTAAACTAACATTCTCGTATACCGGGCATACGCGTGCCGGGGTAAACAGGAGGCAGCATGTTCACTCCGCCGGTTGCTGGTAGTTGCCATGGTAACGTTAGCAGCTTAGTTCAAGAGAAGGAGACATGACCCAATCAGGCGGCGAAACGTTGGCGTCAGTGTTGCCAAAGGCCTATGTTTGCGGCCGTTGAGATGGCAACACCACCACGGAGATTCCAAACCAAAACGGGGTCAGAAGTGTTCTCAAATGTCTCCGCTTTAGGGGCTCTGAGACACCAGAGCGGCGTGAATGTGAGGTGTAAAGGTAGCAAAAGATATTTGTTTTGAAACCAAAACGTAGCAATGGAAATGTAGCCCTTAGGGACATCCGGCGGAAGCTCCGGCGGCACCGGAAAACAATAACGGAAATGAAACATCGTTGAGAGTTCATACGCATTTTAACCAATACTTTTTCATGACTTTTCGGCAAATTTCCACAACTATGTGTTCCTGAAAATGTCAGTCGACATTATACAATAAGAATACAAATCTGTGTTAAAGTTTACCCTCAGAGGTTTAACTATAAAATTAATGACTTATGATTTATGTGGTTCATAGTGGGATTCATAATATCGCTCCCCGAATAGAATGTTGAGGTTAAGACGACGTGAAAATACATTTATTAATGACCTATTATTATGCTATGTTAAAAAAAATTCTATGACTTTTCCAAAACTTTCTGGGTCTTTTTATGTTTCCAAAACCTTTCCAGGCCTGGAATTTGCATTTTTCAAATTCCATAACTTTTCCAGTTTTTTTCAAAACGTATGAACGTTGGGCTTATTCTCTCCTGTGACAGTTCTCATCCTGGGCTGCATCTAGCAGTGAAGCCCCCCCAAGTAAAGCCTTGAAACTGTAGCTGTTGTCTAAGTGTGCAATGTGCATACTTAACTCCAGAGACAGACAGAAGGCTAACATCTCCTTCATTTGTGAGACAAAAGTTTCTACTTTTATTTAACCAACCACCGCGCCTTTAATTCATCCATTTGAGTTCTTTTTCATGAAAAAATGTGTCGGATTCCAGTTGCTTAAATGTAAACGCGAATATTTTCTAGTGAATATGTTTTGAGTTGTGGACAAGACATTTGAGGACGTCATCTTTGGCGTTGGGAAACGCAGATCGACATTTATCACCATTTTCTGACATTTTATAGACCAAACAATTAATAGAGGAAATAAATCGACAGATGAATCGACTATAAAAAGAAACGTTAGTTGCAGCTCTACTTCCAAAAAAGCTTAAAACGTCAAGCACACAGACCGACAGAAAGCTAACTTCTCCTTCATTTGTGGACCACAAAAGTTGGTACTTTTATTTTACCAACCACTCCTGCCTTTAACATACTCAAGTGTAAAACAGAAAGACATACAATCAAATCTGACACACAGTCATTGGTACAACTTTCTCAAAGAAGCAGCCACAGCATAGGGGAAATGGGATCCAGCCATTTCCCCCACAGTGCTTAAAAGCTTTCACCTGAAGCCTTTAAACGTGCTGGCACACACTGAGCTGACCCGGGCCAAACAGCTGACATCCCAAGGACACACTGTTTCCGTCCGATCTTAAATAATACACATAAAATGGCTCCAAGAGATAATCTTAAAGCGGAGACGCAGACATGGTCTTAATACTTTTAACAGACCCAGAGTGGGAGAAAAAAAAAGACAAAGATAAACTGTGAATGGCTGAATTGGCACAGAAACTGCCGCGCTGTGCCTCGCTTTGTCCAAAAGATTTGGTTTATTTCATAAATGGGTAAGACCCAAACGGCTTTCTGATCGGTCTTAAAATAGAAACATTAGTACGGGCTAATCTTGGTGAATGGATTCATGTTTTGTGAAGCCGAGAACAGGAGGCATAAAAAAATCCCCTGTTGTGAAACACACATAAAAAAAAGGTCTTCCCCCCCAAAAGAGCTAAAGTTACAACTTATCAGCGCGTGCCGAGTGTGAGATGTAAGTGTGATGCGATCACAGATGTAATCCCTCGGCTAATCTGGCAGATCACAGCCCCGAAAGCAGATCAAACCGATATCTGACACCATCTTGTCTGACTCCACACCCTCAAATTATCGAGGGTATAAGGAATATGTGGTATCTTGGTTTTCTGTGTGTGTGTGTGTGTGTATGTGTGTTATATTTAACTGCCACTAAACTCCAGCAGCCCATAGTACAGGGGTGAAGGACTGGAGAAAAAGGGAGACGAAGTCTGAAGGTTTTTGGTAACGTCTGAGATCATGGCTAAAACTATACAACTGAGACAGGTATATCGTTTCCTAGGTTAATTCTCACCATCTGACACACACACACACACGCACACACACAGTACAGGAAGGGGGGTGGGGTGGGGGGGGTGGGGTGGGGGGGTGGGGAGTTGGGGATGCAGTGTTGGAGTCAACCCAGGCCCTGTAATTCAAACCTGTCATCACTGAACAAGAGGGACCTGTTTGGTAAATAAGAGAGTGGTTCAACATTAGAGACGCAAACGTCCCACGCCACATCTGCTCTCCATTCTGATGTGGAACAGGAGACTGAGGAGGGAGGGACACAGAGAGAGAGAGAGAGAGAGAGAGAGAGAGAGAGAAGAGAGAGAGGGACAGATGAAAAAAGAAAGTGTTAATGGAGTGAGAGAAAAAACTGGTGAAAAAAAAAAAAAATGAAAGTGACTGGGAGCAGGGAGAACCAACCACAGATGCCGGTGAATGCATCTAAAGGCCTGCATCACAATCCCGTTTCTGCCTCTCTCTCTGCCCACCCAGGGTTTCATTTGTGCACACCACCGGGTCTGGCGTACAGTAAGTTCCCACTGTGGCCGCACAAACCCCCGGCTTTCAGCGCCACCCACAACGTCCCTCGCCCTAATGAAAGTTATGAGGGGGGAGGATAAGACTTCATTTCAGCGAGGAAAATTCCACGGTGAAAGAAGAAACAGAGTCTCATGCAAATCAAGATTCCCCCCACAACGAGCTGCTACCATAAAAAGGAGCAACGCAGAAGTAAATAGTTACTTTCTGCACCCCCCCCCCGCCTATACATCCTCCTCTGTAGAGATGGTAAATATAGGATTATGCAAATGATTATGCAAGGCATTAAATGGTTCCAGTTTCAAATGCGGTGGAAGGCCTGTGGTCTCGGTGTGAAAGGGAAAGAACCAACTCGCTAAATGTGGATCACTTGAGGAAAGAAAAAAAAGGGAGTTTGCCAACAAATGAGTTCAATGCTGACATTCTGCTTCAACTGGAGAAGGCATAGTCACCGGGAGTGCATGGTTTCAGTTAATAAAAAAATAATAAAAATATTTCTCTCTGAGAATACAAATAAGCCCTTATTTCATCCTGAACTGACTTTTAAAGAGCAACATCCTGTGACAAGGATGTTAACTATAGATCTATAGTTGAGCTTCTATATGTAGCCTAATGGATCTGCTCCAGATCTCCACATAAAAAGGAGCTTTGCCTGTTTTCAGAAGCTTTTGCTACATTCTAATAGCAGTTTGTAAAGGGTAGGGTTGGGTACCGAAACGCGGTGCCAATAGGGCACCGGTTCCGACGTAAACGGTAGTAACAAGACCGAATAAAAACAAACATTTCGGTGCCTGAATTACTTCTTTTTTTTCCAGAATCATCGCTGCACGGGACCCTACGTTACCGTTAGCTAGTAGCTGGATTAAACACATTGGTTAAAATGCTGACAGCTTAGGATAAGCGGGTGTAAAGTGGGACTGTCTGACTGCAGCTGCCACACAGACAGGTAAGTTTACTTGAAACTCGCCCAGCATTGTGGTGCATTCAAAGTTATTGTGAAATAAGTCATTGTAAGTTATAGTTATTACATTATTAATCAATCATTTAATTTTGACCATATGGCCTTAGCAATAAACAAGCTGTTCTTTAATGTTGCCGAATGTCGTTTTGTGCTTCTTTTTTTATATTTTAAATTATATACATTATAGATAGATAGATAGATAGATAGATAGATAGATAGATAGATAGATAGATAGATAGATAGATAGATAGATAGATAGATAGATAGATAGATAGATAGATAGATTGATTGATTTTATTTGACCACTTAAATATAAAACATATATGAAACAGCACTCTGCGTCATACATTAAAAATACATAAATAGTCAGGGATAACACAAAGCCCAAAGACTTATTTCCATTATGGTCCCTATAAGGGCAAGGGAAGAGGACAAGTAATAGCAGGTCACACATCAATCATTCAACATACATTAATCATTTCATCCATATTATACAGACAATTTAACAATAAAAATAAACTATGATATGATAATGACTACAATTGGCACCTAAGCCATACTTTCAAACTCTGTTTAAAACTGCCAATGCTTTGGACTGTCTTAAGTGTACCAGGTAACCGATTCCAAAGGGTAGTTCCAACATAAAGAAAGGACTGTTTGCCCAGATTAGTCTTAGCTCTTGGAGGTACAAAATCTGTTGAGCTACCCCTAGTGGAATACCTGTGAACTTCATTTACTCTCTTAAAATAATTTCTAAAATATTTGGGAACATCTCCATGAACAATTTTATGTACCATACCCAGCTGCAACTGAGACACTCGATCCTCAACTTTCAACCATCCCACCCTTTCAAAGTGGGAAGATTCCAGATGAGTTCTTATAGTTAGGAAGGTCAGGAAGGTCTAAAATAAGCGTTATTAATTTGTTTTGAGACGTCTGAAGCCTATGTTTCAGGTTCCCTGTGTCACCATTGTACCATGAGCCACACGCATAATCAAAAAAAGGCTGACTTAAAGCCCCTGCCAGAGTTAGATTTGTTTTTTCATCCAAATACTTTGATATTCTGGCCAAAAAGCGGACTCTCTTATTTACTTTGGTGATTACCTTTTGGGCCTGACCTACTCCAGATAAATTGCAATTTAACATACATCTAAGATAACTGATTGATTCCTTGGCAGTAATTACAGTATCTCCAGCTAGGATCTTAAAACCTGAGGCTTTCTTTAACTTTGTCTTTGTTCCAAACAATATAGATTCTGTTTTCCCTAAGTGAAGTGATAATCTGTTATCAGCCATCCACATGCTAACATTTACAAGTTCTGCGCTAAGTGTACTTTCAATCACATTTTTATCCTTGTGAGACACAACCAGCGCAGAATCATCTGCATATAAAAAAAGACTGCATGAACAAGCAGACTTTAAGTCATTTATATATAGCAGAAAGAAAAGTGGACCCAAAACACTCCCTTGAGGTACCCCACAGTCCATGCCTTTTGGTTGAGACATTTCCCCCCCAATGGCCACTACTTGCTTTCTATTCTCCAGATAGGAGCCCACCCATTTCAGCGCTGATTCACTAAAACCCATGGCTTTCAATTTATACTTTAAAACACAATGGTTGACTGTATCAAAGGCTTTTTGTAAGTCTAACATTACCATGCCACAGAAGTTTCCATTATCTACCTCCTTTATATATATATATATATATATATATATATATATATATATATATATATATATATATATATATATATATATATATATATATATATATATATATATATATATATATTTCGGTTCAGGCACCGCCACCGTTTAAAAAGTTTTAGCACCGGTATCGACAAACCGATCATCTCTTGTAGTCTAGACACACACCACACATGCTATGGTGCAGTGGTGGAATGTAACTAAGTACATTCACTCAAGTACTGTACTTAAGTACCAATTTGAGGTACTTGTAGAAGAGAAGTAGAAAGTGGCATGAAAAGGAAAGACTCAAGTAAAGTTTTTTTCTTTTCATGCCACTTTCTACTTCTACTAAAATGTCCTCATAATACTTAGATACTTTTACTTAAGTAACATGTTCAATGCAGGAGTTGTAACAGAGTATTTTTAGATCCTTTTACTTAAGTAAAAGATCTGAATACTTCTTCCACCGCTGCTATAGTAGACAAAAAGTATACTATAAGTCTTGGAAGGACTACTCAGGCCTGGCACAGAATGTTTGAAGTGTGTTTTCCAACTTTTACAAAGCGCGCTCCCGCCATTTTTATAGTGTGTCAATAAAACCAATGTTTGTCGGATTAAAGTCAATTTGAACAAGACTCAGGGGCCCATTGTGGATTGTATAATCTCAAATCCCTTGCATGGAGCATACCTGCTTGGAGCACTGAAGACACATTCTTACCTGAAATGTCTATAACTTAGTAAAACCATTAAGTGAAGTTAGTTTTATTTATATAACCCAACTCACAAGTTGCATCTCACAAACCCTCAGGGCAAAAGGCTCATTATTAAGTTCCATCAGTCAGTGACTGCGACAAACCTTCCTTTGCTGTCATTCTTCCAACATGGTGGCGTAACCCATACCATGACAGGCCTCTATTTGGAGAAAGCTGTCGGTAAAATAACCTTCCTGCTTTTCTTCAAAAATATTGCCCGTATGCATCATGGACCCTAACAGCCGGAACCACCTCCTGCTGCATTCCAGGCCATAACGTGATCCCAAAACATGGATGTGACATGTTATTGAGCATGGGGGCAAAGGGAGGGAGTTATGGGGGGCCTGGAGGGCCATGAGAGACCCTCTGTTGACCAAACTCAATCATCCACACACACGCAAGCAAGCAAACACACACACACACACACACACACACACACACACACACACACACACACACACACACACACACACACACACACACACACACACACACACACACACACAAACAACAGATTTGTACTCTTGGTGCAGACAAATATACTGTACACCCTCTGGAAAGAGTGGGTAAGAACTTAAATAAAAATTTAAATTGATTTTGAATGGGGGTAGTATGTTTAGGCTGTGCCCGAAGCTGCCTTCAAGTGCGGTTGGTCACGTTAAGTTCTAGAAACGATCTGACGAAAAACGGTAATTGTCAAATATAAAGTCTGCTTGTGCTACGTTGGGCGGGGGGTTAAAAGAACACAACAGGACGTCACACAAACGGGCCGTTCCAGTGACACTCCCACCGCCGCCCTACCCTGCGGAAATTGCCGGGTCGCTTGTTTTTGTCTGAGTGCAGACTAAGGCAACAACAACAAAAAGTCCTACAAGACACAAAACACACTTGTGGTGTCTCCAACTATTTCACAGCGGAGCTAATCGATTAGGAAAAGAATGTTAACATCCAAAAGGCCTTCCCTCGAACCCTTACCTGATTCCGGGTGTCTGGTTCTGGAGGTGCTCCTGCCAGCGCTGCTGATGGTGGTGATGGAGACAGAGAGGGGAGGATGGGTGAGGAGGATGGGGCTGAGAGTACGTGCAGGCCGAGAGGCAGCACGGGCAGGATGAAGGGGCCCCCGGGCGGGGAATGGAGCCGGGGCACTCCGGCTGACCACAGGGGCAGCACAGGGCGGGGTGGAAGTGACAATGCTGGCAGCAGAGTGGCGGGGGCTGGAGAGAAGGGGAGGACGAGGACGGGGAGAGGGCGGGAGGAGAGCAGAGGTGGCGTTTGGCCAGCCGCTGGGAGTCCACGCCGGCGGGGGAGGATCTGGACGGGGGGAGGCTCCTCAGGGAGCCGTTCTGTTTGACCACGCCGCCATTTTGGCTCGGCCTGCTTGTTCTCTGGACCACGTGCGATCTCTGCTGCTCTTTGGACGGCGCGTCCTTTAATAGAACGTCTCCGTCTGCTGGGACGCAGTCGCCACTAGAGGCAGCGGTGAAAGGGTCCCGGCCGCCGCCGCCTGGCACGCTGGTGTTCGGGGGGGCGTTTCCGTTGGCACTGAGAGGATGGTGCCCTCCGTTGCTCAGGGCAACAGGGTCGCCACACGCGTCGCTCAGGGCCATGGTCCTCTCCCAGTGGGCCTGGCAGGAACACCGTCACTCCTCTGGGGGAGAAGGGGAACACAAAAGAAAAGGAGTGTTAGGCTCTGTTTAACAGCACAACACAGTAGGGTATAGGTAGCTTATATTAGGGCAGTGCAATTAAATGAGTTAATCATTTTAAATGGGATTACGATTTCGCCTCCTAACAATCACAAAAACAGAATAATCGAGAAAAAGGGATTATTTTGGAGATTACATTTCGCAAGTAAACTATTCGGTCTTGTGTTCTGAAGTTGAAACGGGAAAAGTATAGAAGGGAATTTCACAGCTCAAGGTGTTTTCACTGTTGATTTGTTTTACTTTTCCACGTTTTTTTTTTATTTATTTTTTTAAGTTCAATAATTGCGACATCTTTCCAAAGGTCAATCACGTTCCCCTATCCCAGAATAGGTAGGTGGTGTGTAGCCAGACCATACTGCAGCGCTGCGGAGATAGGTCCGGCAATGAGAGACTACATCACTGCACATATAGTGCATTTTTGATAAGATATAACGAGTAAATTAATGAGCTTTAGAGCAGTGGTAGGTGGATTTCACCTTTAGGCCATTTCCTATCTTTATGCTAAGCGAATGGTCTTCTGGCTCCACCTTCATATTGAATATTGATCTAACTCGCCGAGAAAAAGCGTAAAAGCATATTTCCCAAACTGGCGCAATATTCCGTTAAACACATTGTTGCAAATGTGGTTTATACGTGATCCAGTTTTCAGCTCTGTATCGGTCCGTTGTCAGGAACATGTGTATGTTCCCTCAAAAGAGAAATGATGATTGGAGAAAGTTCTAAAATCAAGCATGGACAGAAAGAGACCGCTGACCCCGTTCCCACAGAGAGCCCGGTTGGACGGGGCTTTGAGTGAGGATGTGACTAGACTACACCCTAGGTAAAATGGTGGCAAGATGTGCGATCTGGTATCTAAAGGAGTAAAATAAACAACTGGAGATTCAATCTACTACAACATGGACCTCTGTTCTTTTAGACTGGACAATTTCAGAAAAAAAAGCCCCAACAATAAGTCCTCAGAAATTGAGCCGGGGAGCCGTTTCCATTCCGAATGAGCGGCGCCAAGTGCGGGAAGAGAGGGACACAGACTGCAGGGGGGAAAGTCAGCAAAAAATAAAATAAAATGAGGTTGTTCTGCAAACTGAGGAAACATACTAATTACATTATGGATGCAAAAAAAATAAAAAATAAAATAAAAAACTTCTCAAAAGTAGCATTTTCCACTACACATTTGTCGCCACGTAAATTGCTGTTTAGTATTTGATGGGGCAGGGTTCACTTTGCCACTAAACTGACACACACAAGTAATGAAATGCCTGTTCTCAAGAGTCCAAAATATGCACTTTACCAAACAAGCTTAACAGAGATCAGAGGGACTTTCAGCAGCCGCGAGGTAGAAGGAAAATATGCTTGACCCCCTTTTCTCATCATCTTTTAATCCTAATTTCTTATTTCACTGGCATTTACGGTACTATGAGCTTAGACGGATACTGTAGATCTATAAATAGATAGATACTTTATGTATCCCCTTGGAGGAATTTGGGTGTCCAGTCTAAGTCAAAATGAGTTAAAAGTCATATAGAAAATACAACTAAAGATTAAATCCAAATGGAAGAGCGCCCTTAGTGTTGAAATCAAAAGTGAAGACTGGGACGACATTTGGTTTACTTTATCTGGGTGTCTCACCACTAATAAGGCCAAGGAACTGCAATTTAGGATTAATTGTAAGACTGCATATCACCACGTCGAAGAGGAACAGAATGAACCCAGACTTCTCAAAGTTTTGCGATAAGCGTAAGATTCACATGTCCACTGTCTATTGGACTGTGTACATAACAGTATTCACAAATGTTGGGAAGATGTACATAAAGAAATAAATGACATAATAGGACGGGCACTGAACACCTCTCCCTTATTCTGTATTCTTGGTATATAGACCATCCTCCAGATATTCCTTCTAATGCGCTAAAACTTCTTAAAATCCTGCTCTTTTGCGCTAGGAGATGTATCTTATTCAAGTGGGTGTCAGAGGAACCCCCTAGCGTCGCCCAATGGATACGCAGTGTACTGGAGTTCATGCTTAGCTTCTATCTGAGAGAGGAACCCTTTCAGTTTTATAAAGTCTGGGGTCCATTTACAACGGACTGTCTGCGTACTACGGCTGTGCTCGATTGAAGAAATTCTCAGTCGACTAACACTCATTCAATTGCATCGACTAATCGATTAGTTGATTTAATCGACATATCTGTGAGTTTCTCCGCAAAGAGTCATGCAAAAGCACCACTTTAATTCTTGCGTTTACCAGAGTTGTGCTCGTACGTTTCTTGGAAATAAGTCATTCAGCATGAAAAAAAGCATAAAACATGACTAATCGACTAAAGAAATCTAAGTTGACTAAGACCAAATGACCGATTAGTCGACTAAGAGGGAGCAGCCCTACTGCGTACAATAACAGTAGGGCTGTATGGGTCGGCTTGGGGAGAAGATATCTTGTCTAACTGTATGTCTGCGTATGTGCATTCCTGATTTGTATTGTATGATGGATTGTTGTACCTTCATTTGAAACTGTCATGACCTGTAAATCTGTCAATGTTCAATAAAAAAAAAAGAAAAGGGAAAAAAAAGTCACATAAAAAGCTTTACAAATAAGAGGTCATGTAAATGATTTACGTGTGAACGTCAACCCGTGCCGAAGAGTTACAAGGTTGTCTTGCAAAACAAAGAGAAACAAAACAGACGCCTGCCCAATAGAGTTAGACAGATAGGGAGGAGTTTTTTGACGACTTAACTGAATCACCACTCAAACATTTGGCAAACTGAACTAATTCACTGACTTCTCACTGAAGTCACAACAGTCACATCAAATAGGGGGCCGTCTCAGATCAATATGATTTACGGAGCATGAATACAAGCCGGCATAAATCTTCCGTGTTTGTGTAGATTACAAAGCAAGAGACACTCCGGCATCAGGAGGCTAAAAAAAAAAGAAAAAAAGAAAAGAAAAAATGGTTCCAACAGAGTGAGAAAAAACAGAAGGTTCACATTATGCTACAGTTTCAGCCCCTATATGTGCTTCGGCTTAAATTACAAAATACTCACTGGAGGCAGAGATGTGAAAGCGGGATTCTGTGGGCTGGTTTAGCGAAGAAGGGGGAAGAGTGAGGAGAGAGGGAAAAAAAAAAAAGTGTGCCATGATATGCTTGACACACTTCAAAAGCGGTTTGAGCTGTGTTTCACAGGTAATGCAGGGTCGAGGTAGGCCGTGTTGTTGGAACATAGCCCAAACTACAGCCCCAAGGTGGGAAGAAACCTGACCTGAGCCAGGATGAAATAATTGTACGATAACGTTTGAGAGAGAGAGAGAGAGAGAGAGAGAGAGAGAGAGACAGAGAGAGAGAGACACACACAATATTAGAAGAGCGGTGGTTTCTTCTGTTGAAAGTTGTGCAGGCTAGGGCTGCAACTAGCGATTATTTTCATTATCAATTAAGCTGTTCTGATCTGTGTCGGCTGTTTTCTCGATTTATAGATAGATTGCAGGGTTTCCCCCAGTGTAACATTTGTGAAAAATGTCAAATTTTGGTTTCTTAAAGTCCAAGGTGGTCAGTGTAACGCTTATCAGTTCAATTTTCTAAGCACAGACAGACATTTGGAAAAACAGAAAAATTGGTTAAAATATGCAATTTTTCATTTTTTTTCCCACCTTGACAAATAAAAAAATTGAATCATTAACCTGTTTTTCCACTTTTCTGTTTTTATTCAGAGGATCACAAATTTTGAAAATTACAAAATTGCGTCTGGGCTCCAATTATTCAATACTGCAATGGTATTCTCTTCCTCTACTTTGCGGAATATGCAGGTCGTTAACTGCATATGGACCAAAAAAAACTAAAAACTGATTTGTGACTTTGGGGTCAGAGGTGCTTGCAACTGATGGTTTCGAGTGGGAGGGGGGGGAGGGGGGGGCATAGCTAGGGCGGAACGAGGGTGCCTGGGTAGCTCACCTGGTAGAGCGCACTGATGTCATTCCCCCTCTCTATCTCCCTTTTCATGGCTTCAGCTGTCCTATATAAAAAAAATAGGCCTAAAAGGCCCAAAAAGACCTTTTCGTGCCATTTGGGAATTTAACTTTTGAGATAGACTGGTCTCCCAGGGTGAGCTCTTGTAGGGACACTTTTCAGAAGTGCAGCAATGACTCTAAACTTGTCCAACCCTACTCAGAGGTTTAGGCCGCAGAGAGAACAGCTGCAGCGGTGTGCCGCATCTTGAAGCAGAATGGATACACGTCAGGGCTCAACCCCGATCACACAGAAGCCAAAAATAAACACACAGAAGGAACAAGAATTACAGCATATTGTGCAGTGGTGGAAGACGTAGATCCTTTAATTAAGTAAAAGTACTGATACCACGCTGTAAACATACTATGTTACAAGTAACAGTCCTGCATTGAAAATGTTACTTAAGTAAAAGCATGTACGTAACTAAGTGTTTAATCATCTAAGCATTTCAGGCGGACTTGTACTATTTATCGGTTGAGTAGTTTAATTTATAATAAAACATCGGATTTTTCAAAACTACGTGTGTTGTGTGTGCAAAAAACGTATGAAGTAACTAAAGCTGTCAGATGAATGTAGTGGAGTAAAAAGTACAATATTTCCCTCTGAAATGTAGCGGAGTAGAAGTAGAAAGTGGCATGAAAAGAAAAGACTACAAGTACGTTGCATTCCGCCACTGATAATTGTTTTGGTTCACAATTTCAATTTTACATTGTGATCATCTGTTAACACAACTGGCGTCTGACCTTCTAAATATGTAATAATACTTACTGCATTTCTATTTCCACCGTGTCGAACTTTCAAAATGTCACATATTTGAGTGTGCGTCAGCACATATTATGAAAAACTTCCTTCTTGATGCGTGAAGACAGGGCCAAGACTCTGCTATCTGGGATGCCATCAAGAGATAAAAGCCTAAGCCGGAGGCTGATGACGTGGAACACGTTTCAGATGCTGCAGACCTAAACTGATTACCGTAGTGTGTAGTAATGCACCCCATATCCCGTGAAATAGGATTCCTTTGTAGTGTCACAATGCCCACTCACAGCCATTGTCACTGAAGCCACTTCAAAATGACTTTGATGCCACTTATCTGTAAACTGCTACCCTGGAAATCCAGAGTTCTCGCGAGAAAACAAGTTGAATTTGCTCAGCGAGTCACTCTGGCATTCAGTAACGATGCTCATTAACTATGCCCTCGTAGCCGAGCTGCACCAATCACATCGCTGCAATGTCCAAGTCATTAGTAAACATTGCAAAATGGCTACGGATGAACACCAGCTGTTTGAAACGGCTTTGGCCGCTACAATGAACGAGTTAGACTTGCTAAGAGTTTAATCTACCAGTTAGCTCCGCTGGTAGCTAAGAGTTTAATC
Source organism: Perca schrenkii (assembly GCA_025617405.1). Lineage (NCBI taxonomy): Eukaryota > Metazoa > Chordata > Actinopteri > Perciformes > Percidae > Perca > Perca schrenkii. The sequence goes on from CM046804.1 coordinate 3,567,818, forward strand.
TACCAGTTAGCTCCGCTGGTAGCTAAGAGTTTAATCTACCAGTTAGCTCCGCTGGTAGCTAAGAGTTTAATCTACCAGTTAGCTCCGCTGGTAGCTAAGAATTTAATCTACCAGTTAGCTCCGCTGGTAGCTAAGAGTTTAATCTACCAGTTAGCTCCGCTGGTAGCTAAGCGTATGGGGCTTAGCAAAACCCACGGGTGGTTGTGATTGGTCGTAGTGTTATCCAGTCGCGTGCAGTGAGATTTTCAAATGCATGCTTGGTGCCGCCCCTTGAGTTGGGCCATTTTCCATTACTCATTGCCAGACCCTTAATCTTTGGGATTTGGGTCTGGATTTCCAGGCCAATAAACTGCTAGAAAATAAATATTAACTACAGTCTTTTAAAGAACTTGAATTGTTTCTTATGCAGGGTTTTCCCCGCTATTATAAGGTTTAGGTACAGCAATGCGGAGTTGAGCAATGCGTCACTTTGTGACAATGAGGAGGCCACTGCTAGACCAGATTTCACACAGATCTGTTTTGCCGTTAGCCACAGAATAATGATAGGTACATTACATAGCAGTAATTTATTATTAGCATTGTCACGGTATGATCCCGGATGTCAGTTCTAGATTAGAGGCTGAAGTGGCCTATAAGAACCTGCTTACGAGAGACTTCTGTAATGTCAATACAATAAAAATGGACCTACATAACGAAGTTCATTGCTGTTCACTGCTGGCTACAAGTTAGCGATCAAATACAACAAAGGCTGCCACTTGAATGGCGTTTTGAGCTAACGTTAGCAATCAAACAATCATAGACCGCTAAAAAGGTTGGCCGGATCCGGATCCCTTGGCGTTAAGCCGTAAACCGTTTAAATCTGAGCATGCGAAACCCACATCTTCACTCAACTCACATCGGGTAGTGACAATCGTTTTAGACACAGATATGGTGATAATAACGGTCCAAAGTGATGTGAAAAAGAGACGCAAAACTACTGCAAAAGGGACAAAAAACGACTAGGAAGAGACGCAAAATGACCACAGAGACCCAAAACAACCCCAAAGGAAACCCAAATTACCAAAAAAGAGACAAAACACAAAGTCACAGAAACCCACAAAGAGACACAAAATGTACGGGGAAATTGCATTTTTTAAATTGAAAAACGTCTTCTTTTTACCTAAACCCCCATCCGTAAAGTACGCGCACCTAAGTCCTCCACAAACCGAGGGAAAACACGGTTATGTTTAGGCTGAATTATCTAAAATTCTAAAGCAAGCACTAGACCTGCAAAGATGAATCAATTAGCTGTCAACTATTAAATTAATCACAAATTCTTGTGCTTTTTTTTTTATGAAAAAAAAAAAAGTCAAATGTCTCTGATTCCAGTTTCTTAAGTGTGAATATTTTCTTTCTCAATAGTTTCTTCACTCCTCTGTGATAGTAAACTGAAAATCTTTGGGTTGTGAAAAAGAGACATTTGAGGACGTCATCTTGGGCTTTTTGGGAAACACTGATTGACATTTTTCACCATTTTCTGACATTTTATAGACCAAACAACTCATCCATTAAATGAGAAATTAATTGACGGATTAATCGACAATGAAAACAACCGTTAGTTGCGGTCCTAGCAAGCACCTAACAATTTACTTTATGCTTTCAAAACGCCGTAACTAACACACACACACACACACACACACACACACACACACACACCCAAAATATTTCCCTCCCAAATGGATGCGCTTGCATTTGAGCGGCAAGCGAAACATCACACCAGCCTGTTTTTTTCCTATCCTCTGCCGAGCGAAAGACACGCTGCGTATGTGACCAATGCGCTCTGTGACACCTCAACATGAGTGAGCGGTGAAACATGAGCATAACAGCCCCATCGGGTCAGGGGTGGCTGGGAGGACGGGGGGTTGGGGGTGGGGTGGGGGAGAAATAACTCCGGAGGGTTGAGGAGCTCAGAATAGCAGAGTACTGAGGGAAACCCAGATGAAGTCATTAGTCTGGCTCCCACAGCTGTCAAGAGCCTGTCATGACTTCAAGAGGCTGGATGGAAAACACCAAGGCTTAACGAAGATCAAGTATGAAAAACAATGGGAAGTGTATGGAGAATATAGTTTAGTGCAGGGCTGGGCTGGCCAATATGTCCATGTTATATCCACATCGATATATATGAGGCTAGATATCGTCTTAGGTTTTGGGTATGGTGATATCGTGATCGTGTTGTCTTTTCCTGGTTTTAAAGGCTGCACTACAGTAAAGTGATGTCATTCTCTGAACTTCCCAGACTGTTCTAGCTGTTCTATTGTTTGTCTTTACTAGGGCTGCTCCCTCTTAGTCGATTAGTCGACTAATCGGTCGTTTTGGTCTTAGTCAACTTGGATTTCTTTAGTCGGTTAGTCATGTTTGATGCTTTTTTCATGCTGAATGACTTATTTCCAAGAAACGTACGAGCACATCTCTGGTAAACACAAGAATTAAAGTGGTGCTTTTGCATTAGTCTTTGCAGAGAAACTCAGATTTACAGATCTGTCGATTAAATCAACTAATCGATTAGCCGATACAAGTGAATGAGTGTTCAATCGAGCACAACCCTAGTCTTTACCCACTTAGTCTTCGCATCCACATTATTGGTGATTATTTATCAAAACTCTCATTATGTTAATGTTTTGTTAAAGCATCAATAGTAAACCTACAATATTGCCGCAATATCAGCATCGATGTATTTGGTCAAAGATTTGATTTCGCCCAGCTCTAGTTTAGTGCTATATTATCGAACTATAAATCAAGAAATATCTGTGTGTGTGTGTGTGTGTCCGTTGTCTTTCAAATATCTCGAGAACCGTTCATCCGATCTACTTCACATTTGGCTTCCTGGGTACCCACAGAACTTCCATTCATAACCTTTATTTAAGAATCTCGGAAATCATTGAGGTTTCCCCTCATTTTCAATGATGCCGAGATACGACACAAGGAAAACATAAAGCACAAAAAAAGTAAATAATACTCCAAGCCAAAGGACTTGGCATTTGAGATGTGTAAAGGGAAACGGTTTGGACAGCATTGGATACTGGATATTATTAAACTATAAATAGAACTAAACGTGCACCCAATAAATATTGAGGAAAAAAAAATTCTAAAAACTCACAAAAAGGGATTATATATATATATATATATATATATATATATTTTTTTTTGCCTACACTAGATACAAACAAACAAGTGCATTGAAGTCCTTCTGTAAGTCATTTTTGGAGTACAATGGTTCTGGAGAAAGCTACAAGCAGCAATACCACATTTTGAACAGGCACTGCCCTGGTAGTACAAATGTGCAACCGAGTGTGCTTTGTACTGTTTGTGTCTGAAGGAATTTGGCCTTAGCTCTGTGTGCGCGCATGAGAGAGAGAGAGAGAGAGAGAGATTGTGTGTGTGTGTGTGTGTGTGCGTGTGCCGACGCAGAGCGTTGACAGGCAGGTGAGACATCTAGGGCAGACTGTGCGGACACAAGCAGGGTCTTGTGTCTCCTTTCGAAATCCAAAAGTCGACAGCTGGACCAAAGCTGCGGCACAAAAACCCACTGGAACTGAGGCTCAACAAGTGCTTCATCTATTTCTGAGGGAGATTAAGCTATCAGAGACGCCAGAATAACTGAATTACAGCACATTAGCATCGCAGCCTGGCAGTAATGAACTACAACACAATAGAAGGCAACGCGAGCGGCCAAGTCAAAAGGACAGAGGAGTATTAGGCAGTGGAATTAGGATTTCCTCCTGCTTTCTCATGTCTTTACCTCATCCTCTGAATCCTTTCAAATGCATTACATCTGGACTGGTGCACTTTAATTCAAAGAAATGAACCGTCAGAACAACTTTAAGGAAGAGGGGGAAGGAAATCCGAGGACGTGCTGTACGTCGTTAGCATTTTAAATCCACCACAGCGGGACGGAACGATGTCAAACGTCAACGTCACAACGTAACGTGTATATAAACTTGCCTTTGGTGGACTCAAAGTACAATTGTGCTGCTTTGAACTTTGATTGAAAATGAAGTCAAGTGATCTTGGATCCTCAACGATCACACCCACTTAATCCAAGCAGGTCAAACTCGGTCTAGACTTCCAAATGTGATGAAGTGTCATCCCCCCCCTCATGACACGATGATTCCCAGGGCAAGTGCTTCGGGATAACGCGGGTGGTGATGACGAAGAAGCGCCTCTTCTGCCCCGTCTTTCATGTGAAGTTCATGATTATGGGGTGTGAGAGATGGAGAGACCTTGGGCGACAGGCAGCGCCGCAGCCCAAGGCAAGGCATCGAACGCCCCCTTTAATTAAAGCTAATAGCAGTAATTATCAGGCAATCAGTCAAGAAAACGCTTAATAACCACATTACTTCTAATAATAACGTTGTCAACAACAACAACAGGCAGAGTTGTTGTAGGCCTATACCTGCTGGGTATACACTCACATGCTAGACATAGGCCTAGACTTTGACATGTTTCTGGTTGTCAGGAGAGATTTGAGACATATTTGACCCTCTCTGGGTGCCTATATTTTTTCTTTTTTCCCACAGCTGGGCTGTTAAACGTTCCAGTTTGACGGCGCTGGCTGGCTCAAGGCTACAGCAGTGGCTCTCATGGTGAAATGAGGTGAACGCACAGCAAGTCGACCGGTCGTTTTTTTTTGTTTTTTTAAATCATTCCATTCCATCAACCCAGGTGTCCGGCGCAATCATTAAAGGATAACAACTAAATGAGGGAAGAAGAAAGAATTGGGGAAATGAATTCCTTCTATGTTTGAAATAGCATGTTAAATATGAGATGCTGTGAATAACCATATCAAAAGGGTATATATCTGCTTTAAAGACCGGTACTATAACAGTTCATGTAGAAACTCTTCCCAGCAAGGGCAAAGCAAAACAATGAAAACCTAAAACAACAGTTAATAAATATATGCTGGTCAACTCACTAACAGACTATTTAGTTCGGCTACTTTTTTTAATGGCTGACATCAATCTTAAAGATAGTAAGCTTGTACATTAGGATAACTATGTCAAACTGGGGTAAGTTGTATTAGGGCTGGGTTATTGTAACACACCGGGGTGGTAAGGTAAGATAAGCAGAGATTTGCTTAAATTACAATATGCTTATAATGATCTTTGCAGAAAAATGAGATTTTTCTAACTGCAAGCTTTCTTAGATTATACTGGTGGCTGACTGCCTGACATTAACCATTCATAATTGGAAACAATGGTGTATGCATCTTTTCAGTGTAGTACCGTCAGCTCTGTCCAGAAAACGCTGAAGGGAAAAAAGGTATTTTTGACATCCCTCTACTATGCTCCAGCCGAACCACTGGGACAGACGCACTCCACGACGGACATGTATGGACCCAAACTGCACACAACTCCCCCAAATCTTTGATTTCCTCACTACTTCTGAACACACGTACGCACACCGCGACTGTAGCTCTCCGACTTCCTCGTCTACAAAAAGTCACCGAAGTCCGGGGGTGAATGTACAAACAGGGCAGCGGACACACACACACACACACACACACACACACACACACACACAAAACACCCGCCTGAAGAGCAGCCAGTTTTCATGGTATCCTACCGTGTTTTGTGTCTCCCGGTGCTTTGAGCTTGTTATCGCACGGTGGGATCCGCAGCACGCGGCGCTTCGTTACCACCAAGAAAAAAAAATAAATAAAGAATCCTTCGGTTGTTGTTTTTGTTGGTCAAAGTATCCGCAAAGCGCTGTAAAACAAACTATACACCCCGACAAGGCAACAACAACAAGTCTCGGGGAGAGCGGGCTGTTTCTCGTGGGAGTGTGTCTTGCCAGACTGACAAACAGTCACACACACACGCGCGCACACATAAACACACCAGCCCCGGCTCCCGACCCTACTCTCTCCGGAGGGACGGACGGACGGAGCGGAGGCAGGAGGCTGGGAGTGGGCTGGGACTGCACCGTAGAGCGCTGATAGGACACTCTCAGTGTCTGCTTTAACCCGCTCACTGCCACAACACCACCGCTGGCAGTCTTCTTATATACTGTCTATCTGGCAGCACGCGCCAAGGTAAAACGCTACCGCTCGTGCGCGTTAGCACAAGATTTTTAGAAAACTTTAAAAATAGGTGCCCGAGGCAACAGGCAGCACGAAAAAAAATAAAGCTATAAGAAAGAGGAAATACTGGACTAATAGCAATTACACTAACAATAATTACATGAAGGAAAACATTCGCAAGACTGAGTGAACTATTCTCTCTAGAATATCAATTTAACAAATTTAACTTTGACCTTAAAGGAACTCACAGACTTATTGGGACTTTAGCTTATTCACCGTATCCCCAGAGTTAGATAAGTCCATACGTACCCTTCTCATCTCCGGGTGTGTTCTAACTCTGTCTGACGCCCCCACCGCTAGCTTAGCTTAGCACAGATCCTGCAGGTAAACGGCTCCAACTAGCCTTCTGCTCTCAATAAGTGACAAAATAACGCCAACATGTTCCTATTTACATGTTGTGATTTGTATAGTCACAGCGTGTACAAATAACAAGGTCACATGAGACACAGCCATCTTCTAACTGTATACATACTGGGAACTATATTCTCAGAAAGGCGAAAAACTGCTACTCTCTGCTCCTCACCACGGTGCTTCTCAGGTGCTGCAAGCAAATCACTCCGCCCAAGTAGCAGAAGTAGCAGTGTTTCTCCTGTCTGAGAATATAGTTCCCAGTTTATATACAGTTAGAAGATGGCTGTGTCTCATGTGACGTTATTTGCACACACTGTGACTATACAAATCACAAGATGTAAATAGGAAAATGTTGGCATTATTTTGTCACTTACTGGGAGCAGTAGGCTAGTTGGAGCCGGTTAACTCCAGGATCTGTGCTAACCAGGCTAGCGGTGGGTGCGTCAGACAGTTACAACACACCCGGAGATGAGAAGGGTATGTATGGACTTATCTAACTCTGGGGGATACGATGAATAAGCTAAAGTCCCAATAAGTCGGCGTGTTCCTTTAACAAAAACAGGATACGTTACAGATATGCTAATGTTACTAGCCTAGCTTACATTGGAAACGTACATGAAGAAGAATAGTTAAAACTAGGGATGTAACGGTAAACCAGGATAAAAATGTTGACGATAACAATTACCGTTTTCATTTTAAAATATCGTTATTATCACGGTGGATTACCACGGTGTGGAAGCCGTGTGTTTAATCCTTCCCAGATTCACCAGAGTCTCCTGAAGTTGCCGCGCAGGCGCACTGCGTAGCCTACAGTGCGTTTCTTGAAGATGGAATCATGGCGGAAGGAGGAGATGACAGTGCGCAGGACATTTATCAGCCTATTGCCTATATTCTTGTAATAGAATAAACACTGTTACACTTTTTGAAACCATTTCAGCTTGTGTAGGCCTATCAGTGCTTTCTGAACATATTGAACACACTTTTAAAAATACCGCGATATTACCGAAAACCGTGATATTTTGGTCACTATAACCGTGAGGTTACATTTTCATAACGTTACATCCCTAGTTAAAATGTGAAGGTCAAAACCACTTTAAAGTTGTTGTATGTTTTTTTAAATACGTCATATAGTCTTTTACCCTTTAATCAATGCAGCATTATAATTCAAAACAGCGGTGTCCTGGATGAAACAGCTAAACCTGCTTGCTTATAACGTTAGCCCAGTATGGGATACTCTAGTCTCATCATAACAGTGGTTTATGATAGTATCAAACACTAACATGTACAACAGTTAATAGAGTTAAGGTACAACATGAATCATATAAAGTTAATTCTTTATAAATGAAACTACCGAAGATAGCTTTCAACAGGCCTACTTACAGAGATAAAGAGCCTTTAATTATCTGAAATTCTACCACATAATTCCTTAATAAGGACCACACCCATTCTTAACACATCAGTATCCTTAAATTATAGATTACTGTTCGCATGTGTTGGCTGCTCTTCTAGGTTTAGTTTAATAACTACTTTAGAATGTTCTCTGTCCTCTTTACCTCCCCCACCCAAGGCAACAAAAGCCCTAGGTAACTGTGGTCGCATTCAAACCTCAGAGGGGGTGCAACTGTCCAAGTCAATACATCCTCAACCGAATATTTTCAATTTAGTTCAACCTACTGACAAAACATAGGACCATATTGCAAATAAAGGCCTCAGTTAAAAAATATTAACCAGTTTCTGTGGTGGTCTGGAGCACAAAAAAAAAGTGTATTAACTAAAAAAAGTGGCCTCCAAACAGGGCAAGTCATAAATTGGTTAGATAACCGTGTGTTCCTTTAAAGTCCCATTCTTCCATTGGCCGTTATATCGTAAACTGTGTAGTTTAGAGCAAAGCGACTTCTGTTACGTCTTTGATCTAAAGATTACGGAGAAATCATTTATGTAGCAGAGTCTACATGGCGTGTACAAGGTCTGCAAAGCCAGGAGACGTGCCAAATACAACGCCTGATTTTATTTAGGGGCCCACGTTTGTCACATGCAAACTCTGAGCTCATGCTGGGCACAATGCAGAAATCACATTACAAATGAAATCAGTAGGCCATCTTACTCTTTTAGTTTCATCAGTGGTTTGCAAAGAATAAACACAATCTCTACAGACCAGAGACTCTTCTGGATAGATGCATTCCCTCACAAACAACTGGTTCTTCTCAGCAGGGGAGGAGGTTTATCACAGGGAATGCTGGGAAGGCAGAGGGCCGTACCTGGCTTTAATTTCAGCTGTCCACCAGGATTAGGACACAGTTCATATAGCAAGCTGTAATCATCTGCAGCAGTGAGGCACAGCTGACCCCGGGGCCAGTCGAAGCCTAAGCCATTTAGTGCTTTGTAGTCTTCTCTAATAATAATAATAATAACCCAGTACTAATAAGTTGCGTAGAGTTCATTGTATTGTATTGGGCTTTTCTTTTGTCCGACAAGAAATTAAGTTTAGTTCTCATTGTGTCTGTTGCATTGTAATTTGGGATGTGCTTCCACACTCATCGGTAGGGATGTAACGACGCGCTCAACTCACGATTCTATTCCATTCAGGATTTTAAGTGCACGGTGGGATTTTCTCGCGATTCTTTTTATCCGAACGAGCTGCGTACAAATTACTAAAAACCTATTCCTTCATTTATATTAAACTGTGCAAAAGAACAGATGTGTCCTCTCTTATCAAAAGTGCAACTAAAACTGTATTTTATCTTAAATAAAAAAAAAAAAGATTAAGAATTAGATTTTTAAAACAAAGCCCACATCCATAACAAAAAAAAAAAATCGAAAAGAAAATCTCTCCAAATGAATGAACTAAGAACATGTAGTGAAGTCAGACGTCAAACAAGTGACATTTAATAGTACATTACCCCTAGGCCGTTTAAAAGTTGCATCGCGATTCATTTTTGTTTTTATCTCAACCGGTTGTAATCTTTACACATTTATATCGATTTTTACCCGATTCATGATGCATCGTTACATCCCTACTAGTCCATATCGACAGCGTGTCATTTCATCGCCGGATGTCCCTCATTTTGGGCCGGATGTCCGTCACCTTCCTCTTCCTTTGTGTTGGCGTTCTAACCTCCAGTGGATTTATTGTTATCTGCTCCTCAGATCTCTGCAGGGTAAATCCAGACAGCTAGCTAGACTATCTGTCCAATCTAAGTTTTCTGTTGCACGACTAAAACAACCTTTGAACGTACACATGTTCCACCAAAACAAGTTCCTTCCAGAGGCTATTTTGCAGAGACACTGTTTGCTCCGTCCGATTGTGATTGGTTTAAAGAAATGCCAATAAACCAGAGCACGTTTTTCTCCCATCCCGGAATGCTGTGTGGACTAGCCAGACCCTCCTATGCAGCGCTGTGGAGGAAGGTCTGGCAATGTGAGACTAGGTTTTTTTGTTGTTCTTTTACCAGCAGTGACTCTGTCCCATTTTTACTGTAGCGCCCAGTCAAACCACAGAGTGACACAGTGAAATTCATCCGTGTATCCCGTGTAACCAAGGAAGCTTGGGCAATGCGAGACTACATCCCTTACTAATCATTTAATGCAGTCGGTGGCGTTAATTCTGATTCTGGATTTATATCACTACCGTTACCTAAGAATCAACAACACACCAAAGTAGCCTTTCTACAGACCGCAGCCTCGTAGAAAGTATCTCGGTACTGTGGCTTTCAGGACCTAAACATACTTCATAACATGCTGCCGAGGCTCGGGGCCAACCCCCTATGGGCGCAGCAGCGAGGGAGCTGCCTGTGAATTATTACCCAGCCGATCCCCCCGGCCCCCACTGATGGTGCTCATGCAGCCGGGGCCGGTCAGCTCAGGACAACCGTGCCTTTTACTCTGAAATAACAACAACACCACAAAAGGCAATTTACAGCGCTAACGCCACTCGTCCAACTACTCCCATCCACCGAGATCAACAGGGAGCTGATACGTGGTGTTGAGAATGCATTAGGGAAGCTGAGTTTTGGGTTCAGCTAGCCAGAGCCGAGGTCTTTTCCCTCCCGCATGGAGCTGAAGAAGGAACCACATCAAAGGCTGCAATGTACCAGGAAGGACGGAGGCCCCGGTGGAAGCCCATACGGCCCCCGGGATGATTGCACACAAGTCATCAAAGTGACAACAACCAAAAAAATAAATAAAGGAGGGGCAAGCAGTTAAAGGAGGAGGGAGAGAAGGATAGAGGACCATTTAAGGCTTTGGCATGGCATGTCAAACAATGTTTAATGTGTCTTGCTTTTTTGAATCATTTTTTTTTTCCATGGCTAATTCCAAATGTTTGGGTTTAGAATAACTATCTATCGTTCCCTTTCATTGTGGATTTGTTGACTGAAGCAAATGTGGCACACAAAGGCAGACATGCAACGCAAACAGCAAATTGTTTTCTTTGTCTATGCCCAACATAGACAGAAGGGCATAAAACCTCAAACAGCTGCAATAAAAAAAAATAAAAAAGGGAGAAACAAGGGAAGAAAGAAAGAAAAAAAAAAATCTCTCCACAAAAGGCTTCGTCCTGTAAGTCTAAACATGATCCGACTCGCTGTGTGATTTGAAAGCACATTGACAGTGATCTAATAGCAGAGTGTTCAGACGCGGGACGGTAATGTGCTTCGGCATATATGCAGGAAGGCAGCAGGCAATCCTAGAATCCCTCGGAGCAACTACATTTCCCCTAAGCATCTTCGTTACTTGCAGAAAATGTGTTCGTACGTTGGAATGAAAGATTCTTCCTCACAAAAAAAAAAAGAAAAGAAAATTCGGTTTCTGTTTTTCCCATCGTTAAAAGTGAGACTTTAAATTAGATTTTTAAAGTGCCCATATTATGAAAAATAATCTTTTTTTTCAAATTTTTTCTGGGATCTGGTGTGTTATTTTGTGTCTCTGGTGTTTCCACATGCATACAAACTTGGAATTAAAATACCACCCATGCTATTTTGAGTGAGATACGGGTTTTCTGAATGTATCTTGCCTTCAGTCTGCGGGTGAGCTGGTCAAAATCGGCAGGGCTTTCTACGTCATCGGCCGAAACATTTGGTGTCAGTACAAGGCTAGCTGGCAGTCCTTACCTAGCTACTGCGCATGTGCGACTCCCAACAAAGATGGGACAGAAGTGAGATGCCTCACTCCAGTGTTTCCCACACATACACTAATGTGTGGCGGTGTGCCGCACTATCAACACCGCCCACCGCACATTGCGTTTCGTTATTATAAAAAAAAATGTAATCGCTATTTAAAAACACGTTCAGCTGCATTTCCTTTAACTGCTCTCCTCTGTCACTTGTGTCTCGCACACGCGCACACACACACACACACACACACACACACACACACACACACACACACACACCTCCTCCCACCGTGCTGCGTTTGGTGTTTTTAGCCCCAAACGTCGCCTTCCAGGCAGCGCGGCAATGGTTATGTTTAGGGTTCACAAGAGTTCACAACCTTTTTTTAAGTTCACAAAAGGTTGATATCTATCTCGTGAACACCTTTACACAATCGCACATTAAAAAGTGCTATACAGATATTTTATATTCTAAATACAATGTTTAATCACCGACCCGACTCTTAACAAACAAGCGATTGCACCCGCTTTAGAAAGTTAACTAGTTGCAAGTTTGCGGTAAAATGCAGTTGGGTTGTCGAAGTCAAAACACTATATGTAGAAGCTCTGAATCAAATAAACTCATTATAAATAATGTTATGTCATTTTTTTACTCTTAAGGCCTTTTTACAGTTGTGCGTCGGCTCCACGCAGAGCTCTCGCCGTAGCCTTAAAAAGTGGCCTGATGTTTATACTTGTGCGCTGGTGTGTGCGTCGAGCCGCATGTGTGTGTGTGTGTGGGGAGTGTGTGGTAGAGAGAAGTGAGAGAGTGCCGTCGATTACCTTCGGAGCGCGGAGCGAGTAGCGACTCTAGAGTCATAGGGAGAGAAACAAAGTGTCTCCCCTGTTTTTTCTGACCACAGTGGGAAATATGTAGCAGGAAAAGTTAACCCTCTCCTTGATTTCATGTTGTTTATGGAGAAGGAGAAATGCAACGCTACCAAGCCACGGCCGAGCTACGTGCGTCGCCTCGACTTGTAGTATAATTTTTTGAGAGGTGCACGTCAGGCTACGGCACAGGGTCCGGCGTAGACGCAGACCCCTCTGCGTCTACGCCGGACCCTGCGCCGTCGATTCGACGCACAACTATAAAAAGGCCTTTACACTGAAAAAGGCACGTGTTGAGGATGAGGACCAGCCTGAACCGGAGGTATCAGTCTGAAACAGAGCTCAACAGTCCGACCAGTGGAATTAGTTATGTTATTCATTTGTTTACAATATTTTCAGGCTTCAACCAGTGAAAGACAGGGTCAGGGAGAGAAAGAGATAGATGCGTTAGGCGTTGAAGTAGGAGAGGAGAACCACATTACTCAGTTTTTGGTACTTGATTGTTATGGAAAAAAAAAAAAGTACCCCTGCTGTGGGTAACACTGCACTCTGTAGCTAAAACAGAGAGCTCAACACACAGGGTGAAAAGAGGAGCTGCAGCAATGTGCAGTACAACAAAAATATGGTGTTTTTTGAAAATTAAACCATGTAAACCTATTCTGATTTAACCTCTAAATGCAATGATGAACCTGAAAATGAGCATAATATGAGCCCTTTAAGGTGTGGAGACCCTGAATATTATGCTTCACTATAAGGAAGCCACAATGAAGTTCATACTCAAAGGTTTTACTTTTACTTCTAATAATTAAGTTTATTTAATTTCAAACGTTTTGATACTTAAGTACAGCAATAATCAGATACTTTAAGACTTTTACTCAAGTGATATTCTAAAAAGTTGACTTTAACTTCTACCACCGTCATTTTCTGGTAAGATTACTTGTACTTTGACTCAAGTATTGCTTTCAAGTACTTTATACAAGACTGGTGGAATCAAGAAGGAGTGTGCTAAATGGATAAAAAAGAAGGTGGGACTATAACTGAATGAATGATTGAGAGACTGAGAAGGAAAGCATATGGACGCTCTCAGGCAGCACCGCTCACGCGGCTCCCTGGCTTCTGTAGGTCGGCGATGTGGCAAACCAGGGAAACCCTATCCCTTCGACACCTTGGCGGTGAGGACGGACATCTCCCACCCGATTAGCCCTGAGCACCCCTGACGTCTACCCACAAGGACACAAGGGGTGGGGGGAGTGGGGGGAGGGGGGCGGGGCTGCGGAATGGCTGAAACCCCAACCACTCAGACAGACCGCAGGCGCAGCAGAGCGGACAGCATCACTACACATAAAAAACGGCTCTGTAACAGTTCCTTCCCTGCCACAGTCGGACTGATGGCAAAAAAAAATTCCAACACTTAACCCTCCTGTTGTCCTCGGGTCAAATCTGACCCATTTTCAAAAAGGTTTCCATATCAGAAATTTGGGTTTCTTTCAACACAATTGATCAACCAAAAAAATAACGTGGATGGCTCTTCACAAGTTAAATAAATGATCAGCGTCTTATTCTATTTGATAGCATTAGAAAGATAACCGATAAAAGAATGTTTGGGATAAAACACAAAAAAATAAAAATAAAAAATGAACAAAAACATCAGAAAAAGTGACAAAAAAACCTGTAAAAAAAAAAGTAACGAAAACCTCAAAAAAAACAATTGCCCAAAATGTTGAAAAAAAAAAAAGAAGTCAATTTGACTAAAAAAAACCCACAGACTTCGCCTCTCCCTTGCCAATGCGCCTCACGAAAACACAGACGGGGCGGGAGGGGGGGGTAATTTTCAAATCACACGAGGTCCCCTGGTATAACTAGTCGTGTGCGAACAGGGCTTTTGTGTGTATGGTGTACAGTGCTTCAGATAAAGATGCACTGTGGAGCCGCAGAGACTGCTTGTCCAGTAAGCCTGGTTTCCACCAATCAGTCCGGTTCAGTTTGTTGCACGGTATATATTTCAACGGTATATTTAAAATCCATCTTTGTAAACTTTTTGACCAGTTAGATTGGGCTAAGGCTCGGAGTGCTCCCCCGCTCTCTTTAATAACTCTTTATAATGAAATGATGTACACAGGGTGCCATTTGTGAAAAGAAAGATTTGATCATGCACAACAAAACCAAACATGCAAGTATTAAATCCCCCTTTCAGTACCATGGATATAGAGCCACTAGGCTAGTTAGACAAAACACTTATTCATGCACTGCAGTATCCAATGGGAAATAATCTCAGAATGAAACACACAGCGGGGTGTCAACATAAAACACAATGCTCAATGAGAGTGGGGTTCACATCGCGATGAAACCAAAATAATTTCACCCAGGACACGCTCGTCTTTCCTGTGTGTTTTAACCACAATCTTTTTCCTAAACTTAACTAGTTGTTTGGTGCCTAAACTTTACTGTTGTCGCCGCATGACGCATAATCTTTCTGGCTAAACTCCACTACCGCGGCCCCTGGGAGGACCATCAATCTGGCAGTGCCTGAAGCCGGCTCACAGTCACCTATCGGTGGCTAAACAACCGCCGCTGGTAGCCAGCGTCCCGGAGCTCTGTAGCGGCTAAATACAACCAGCAACTGCCGCTCTGATTTTATCGTTCTATGGCACTATGTGTTCATGCTACTTAGTTTAAAATACTTCTATTATAGCTATATAATAGCCTATGGTCTATTGAAGAGGTGAAGGTGAAGTAGCATTGATGACTTTAAGGGGTGGAGAGGGGGAGATCAGGGATAAAAAATTATTCAGCAGAGGCAGGGATATGTAGACGAGAAGGGGGAGATCCCACCCACCCCCCCCCCAGCAAATCACACCCTGGATGTGCACTCCTGAGAACAAAATACCAGGATGGGAGTAAACTGCCCCATACTAACAAAATAGAAAGAAAGTCTTGGATCTATGATGACTGACTAGCACTAGCACATTTTCAGCTAGTTAGCCTGTTAGCAGTTAGCTCACCACTTACAGTAGTTCGCCAACCAGTCCTACAAGTGGGTCACTATGTCACAAAGCTTCTAGATCCACATATTTAGGTGGATCGGTTTGGCTGTGCCACTTTAAGGCCAGTCTGTCCAGGTCAGATTTCTTTTTTTGTCTATATCGACGACCTTTTACTTCCGTGATTGTTCAGGTGCCGCCGGAAATTTCGCCGGATGTCCATTACCTTCCGCTTTCTTTGTATTCTAAACATTCTAAACTCTGGTGGATTTTTTTGGACTATGGTTAACTGCTCCTCAGATCTCTGCAGGGTAAATCCAGACAGCTAGCTAGACTATCTGTCCAATCTGAGTTTTCTGTTGCACGACTAAAACAACCTTTGAACGTACACATGTTCCACCAAAACAAGTTCCTTCCTGAGGCTATTTTGCAGCGGCACCGTGGCTCTGTTTGGTGCTTAGCGCCGCACAAGAAGATTGTGATTGGTTCAAAGAAATGCCAATAAACCAGAGCACTTTTTTCTCCCATCCCGGAATGCTATGTGGACTAGCCAGACCCTCCTCCGCAGCGCTGTGGAGGAAGGTTTGCCAATGCGAGACTACCAGTAGTGACTCGGCCCCATTTAGTGCCCAGTCAAACCAGAGAGTGACACAGTGAAATTCATCTGTGCATCCTTGTGAAACACGTGGTTCAGGAAACGTGACATAGTGACTCCTCGCAATCAAACAGTGGATGTATGTACCGAAACGATGCCTGACATTATCCTCTGTGCAGGTTTGCAGTACGGGAGCAGAACAAGTAAATGGAGATGTCATGTTGTTGTGGTTGAGCCCAGACATGCTGTGTCCAGATCACCTGTCTGTCTGTTTCTTATCACAACACAGAGCCAAAAGTAAAATGACAGAAATGTGTTGGCTCGAACTAGAAGAGACGGTTTAGCTGCACTTCTAGTCAACATTCTTTACCCGAGTGGCAGCTGGAAGTTGGGAATAACATCACATGACCCAATGTCAAAGATTGTTGGGTTACACTTTACTAGAAGGTATCTACATAAGAGTGACATGACAGTGTCATGAACACATGACATTGTCATGACGCACGAACCCTAACCATAATTTGTCATGACAAAAACCGAATGACACTTACTAAAAGAAGCATTATGTCATAAACGTTTATGACTTGTTAATGTTAATGACACGTTCATGACAGTGTCATGTCACAAAGTTGGGTTTCTTTGGGTTTCTTTCAAACTGTCAAAAAAACAACGTGGATGGTTCCATAACGCTCTCCACTGTAAATTAAATGATCCGTTCACTACTTTCATTGAATTTGGGTTTTTTTATTCATTTTTATAGCATTTAAAAATAAAAATAAAAAAAAGATTAAGAACGTTAAAGGGTAACTACCGTTTTTTTTTTCTCTTTTCAACCTGCACCCTATTTTCCTATGTGTTTGTGTCTAGGTGTAGCCTGGGGAAACGCTGAACAACTTCCGGCAAATTTGAGATTTGCTCTGCAAGTCAGTCTGGCCAAGAGCCCATTCAAACCCATTTCCAATTTTTCCAAATCGAGGCACCAATCACAACCGTTGAGGCGGGCGATTTACGCGATGACGATAGCGC
Organism: Perca schrenkii; assembly: GCA_025617405.1. Classification (NCBI taxonomy): domain Eukaryota; kingdom Metazoa; phylum Chordata; class Actinopteri; order Perciformes; family Percidae; genus Perca; species Perca schrenkii. The sequence continues at coordinate 3,584,863 of CM046804.1, forward strand.
AGCGACGGCGAGCAGCTTTTTGTTTACATTCAACATGACAGCCACCTGAAGCGCAGCAACCCGTTTGTGCTGCTGTCGCTGCCACGTCACCTGGATCGTTGCTCTGATTGGTTGAAGGACTATCCAATTGCGCCCAGAGGCATTTGAGCGGCGTCCGTTGGTGACGCCCCCTTTGGAAATGGGCTGTGAATGAAGCTTGCCCAGACCTACTCTCAGTTACAACGGAGAGTGGGTCTGGTGACTGATGGGAACAACAATCGGTTACACTTTACTCGAAGGTATCTACATAAGAGTGACATGACACTGTCGTGAACAAGTCATAATGGGCGCTGCGAGGGGGCATGGGCACAAGGGGACTGCTAGTGTGAATAAAACACTTAAAAACCTCCTTAAAAGGGGTTAGGGTTCATGTGTCATGACAGTGTCATGTCACTCTTATGTAGATACCTTCAAGTAAAGTGTTACCAAACGTTTTTAGAATGGGTCAAATTTGACCCGAGGACAACAGGAGGGTTAAACCAAAGCCACCTCTTCCAGAGCACTACTTGATTTGATTTGTAGATAGATGAAAACAGATTCCCTATGAAGTTTGCCTTTAGAATCAGCATTATTTTTTTATTATTTTTTTTAACATGAGCCAAAGACTGAACCGTACCATCATGTTTTCGAATTGCATGCAGAATCAGTACTGGCCAGCTGCAATGATTTGGCAGAGGAACAATGTTTTAAAAAAGAAAAAAAAAGGGGTGTTGTTTCACTGCTGTTGCTTTATCTCGTTAAAATATGCACACTTTTGACACAAAACTAGGAAAAGCCTTCTAATTAGGTCTGGTTTTCCTGAGGATTTCCCATGGTGTTAGGGGCTTTGGAGCAGCCTTTGTCGTTCTTCACCTCTCCCTCTTCCATTTTTTTCAAGTGCCCGAGCAACTTCCTAGTCTGGGAAAGGACACAGCTCAATCAAAACTCTTCTTTCTGTTGTCTTTCAGAGGGAGAGGGGTGAGGAGGGAGGGATGGACCAAGAGAGGAGAAAGTAAAGACGGGGAGAGTGGTGGTATTCAAACGCAGGGGACTTTATGGAGTAGAAGAGAGAGGCCGCAAAAGAAGAGTCCAGGAAACGAGGAGTGTCTGCAAACCGCAGAGAGCAGAGAGGGAGAGAAGGGGGGGTCTTTATCTGTTTGAACAGCGCTGGTCTGATCTCGGACACAATCGGGGTGACGGGGAAGTTATGCAGAACGGAAACAGGGGAAAGTCACAAGGAGGGACGGATAAGCGGCGGCAGATGGACAGACGGGCAGGCAGAGGAGAAGAAAGGGAGACAGACGACTCCCACAAAGGGCTGTTTAGGAGGAATTTGGTGGACAGATGTTTGTGTGTTCAGTGGTTGTAGATGGAAGGTAACTATATACATTTACTCAAGTACTGTACTTAACTACAAATTTGAGGTACTTGAGCCTTTTCTTTTTCACGCCACTTTCTACTTCTACTCCGCTACATTTCAAGAGAGAAATATTCTACTTTTGACTCCACTACATTCATCTGACAGCTTTACTAGTTACTAGATACTTTACAAATTAAGATTTTTGCACAAAAAAAAACACATGTGGTTTATATAATACAATGTTTTATTATAAATGAAACCACCTAACAATATAACGGTCAACAAGTCCAGCTGAAATGACTAGCCGACTTAACATAGAACAGTTTGGATCGTTTCTAAAATGTGAGGACTTTTACTTACTTTTAATACTTTAAGTACATTGATACTTACATACTTTTACTTAAAGGGGAACGATGCAGTTTTTTTTAGCTTAATTTACCTTAACTGAACAGCTTCGGAGTCACGGGAATGGTTATATGACTTTTTTCGGGTTGAATGGTCGTCGTCTCGCGCCTGTCAGTGGAAAAAAACACCCTCGGCAACTTTTGGCCGGCGAGTTGCGTGAAGTATCGCGTGATTTCAGGTCTCGTGACGGTACTGCACACATACATCCAGGAAGCGGCTAGCTATAAGAACAAGGTAGCGATGCAGTTTTTCACACTATCGTCATGGCTGAGCCAGCAAAAGAAGAAGCAGAAAGCTAGGAAAGCATTGGCGGAGGAACAGAGGAAGAGGAAACGGCAGACTGACCGAGGGAGGAGTCAGACACCAGTAAACATAGGAGCTGCCAAATATCTATTCTGAAGCTGTAGGGGGGGGGCTCTATAGAGAAACCTGTAGGGGGGGGGGCTCTATAGAGAAACCTGTGAGCAAAAAGCCAGAAAACAGCGAAGAAATGGCCAAAACTGCATAGCACCTATTTAAGTAACATTTTCAAGGCAGGACTTTTAGTTTACAGTGTGGTATTAGTACTTTTACTGATTCTTCCACCACTGAACTTCTGTTGTGATTTGACACTATAAATAAAATTGGATTATATTGTCTGTCCCACCTCTGAAACCGAACCTACATCCTTAACACGAGTGACCATGATGGTAAACAGATTTTTTTTAAATCTATCAAAATAAGTATCATTTAGAAATGTTTAGAGGGTCTTGAATTGAGAGAGCCTTTTAAGGCATTTTTAGGCAGCGCTGAAGTACGAAGCAGAAATGGGCTGACATGGCTCTGAGGAAAAACTGTGATCAAACTTGAAAGATCGCATCGCTGTGTCAAATTTCTCCGGGGTCTCCGAGGGCCTCTGAGGGTGGGGGCGGGGGGACTAGATGGCCCCTGGGAGAGGGGGGAAAAAGGGAAGAACATTATTTTTTTTGTGTGTGTGTGGTTGAAAATGTTGGAGGAGGTGTGAGATCACATCCTGCTGTCATAAACTTTTTTGGCAGTCCGAAAAAACTGAGATAGAGGTGGAGATGTGGGGAAGGACGGAATGAAGGAGAGTCAGACTCAACTTCACTAAAGGGCCACACTGGAAAATAAGAATCCCATCAAGGGCCAGACGTAAAGTTTACAGATTTGCTTGTATTTAAAGGGAAACTTCACCGATTAGCATTAAGCTTTGTATCAGTAGAACCCCGGTAGTATTTTTGAATGACCATGCTTCCCTCCCTCATGTCCCCCTGAGAGGGGAGATCTCTGTATTGAGGGTCTGGAAAAAAAACCTCAGATGATGCAAAATGACGATTTTTGCGTCATCTGAGGCTTTTTTGCCCAGAGGCAAAAGACTACAGCCTGTATTCCATGGATGTATTAAGAGAACTGGATACAGTGATCGGCGGGAAGCCCCGTACGTTCCAATGAGAGTGCTCAAAAGCGCATTAAGACAACATGGAGCTCGGCTCTTCCGCATTCTTGGCCCATGACGTCACGATGGACACGCGCACTAGCAACAATTTGTTTGTGTTGTCTTAGCAACCGGTAGCAACATGCTCGTTCATGAGAGTCTCTCTCGTCTCTCCTACAAGTGGCGAACTCAGGAACTCGCCGTTTTCATTGTATAAAATATTCACTAACGTTAAACACTGTGTGTTCGTTGTTCCCGGTCGTTTACATGCTTAGCTAAATAAACGATAGATGTATTTAGACAACCAAGGACATTTAATACTTATGTCGTGCTACTAGCTAGCTAGCTAGCAGTTAGCCTGCAGTTTCGTGAACAGAGCTCATCCATGGCTTCATCTCTCATCCACGTTACAAGCTTTACAGCCTACAGCCCTCGGATGGATCATAAGAGAGAACCAGGGCGATGTAATCACTATGTCTGTAGTAACGTTATGTAGGCATGATCTTAATACAGCCATGCTAGCTAAACATGATGTTAGCAACTAGCTAGCTAGCTGATTGCCCCGCCAGTTTGGGAAACGCTAATGACGTTACATCAACATAACAGGCTTTACAACATACATACATCCCTCGGATGTATCATAACTTTATAAGATAATACCATGGACGTGTTAATAGAACACATGATGAATTATAACCACTAGCTATATCCATTATTACAGCTAGCAACATGAGCTTGGCAGAACACTCATGTGAGCGGGCGTGCGCAGTCCCGTGGGTCTGCTCGCGTCCATTATGCGCGTTCATCATTTCAAATTTAATAATTCTGGATTCGCTTCTAGTGAATGTTAAAAATGTTAAAAACGTAACGTTTTAAACAACAACCCTTTCATTGTTCAAGCTGGTAAGTTATATACCCCGAAACAAATGATCCGCTGAAATATAGACGTTTCTTTCGCCATGCATTGTCTATGTGAAAAAGTCTTTCTGGGCCATGGGGTGCAGTACCACCGTTATCCGCTAAGCCCATGTTGGCATATAGACATAGCGCTCCTCCTGGGGGCTTGCTGTATTTGTCACTACCCAAAGTGAGTAGAGTGCAGTTTTGAGTTGCGCATGCTCAGATTTAAACGGCTTACGGCATAACGTGTCATACCCGATGTTAGCCAAGTCAGACCGGCTCTGGTCGAGTGCAGATGTGACTTGCGCATGCTCAGATTTAAACTGTTTACGGTACAACGTGTCTTACTGAAATTGGTGAAATCTGTAAAATAATAAACGTTTGTCTTTACATACAATAACAGAAGATGGAAATCATTTCAAAAACGTTTTAGCTATATGATTGTTTGATTGCTAACGTTAGCTCAAAACGCCATTCAAGTGACAGCCTTTGTTGTGTTTGATTGCTAAGTTGTAGCTAGCAGTCATTTAAAAAATGTAATAGCTAGCTCTGATTGTTTGATTGCTAACGTTAGATAAAAAACGCCGTTAGCATCTAGTACGCTACTTGATTGCTAACGTTAGCTCAAACCATAGACAGTATGCTCAAAACGCTGTTAGCATCTAGCTAGTAGGCTACTTGATTGCTAATGTTAGCTCAAAATGCCGTTAGCATCTTGTAGGCTACTTGTCGCAAAAGTTACGCATGCGCAATTCACATCTGCACTCGTCGCAAAGTGACGCATGCGCAACTCAAAACTGCACTCTACTCACTTTGGGTAGTGACAGTATTCATTGTGTATTAGGAGCCACTTCCGCATAGCCCAAAGGGGGTTGGACTGTCGGCTTTTTCCGGAGATTGCCGAGGAAAAAACGAGTGTCAGCCATCTTGAATCCTCGCTTAGCTTCTCAGAAACTGTTCATCCCGACGGAAATTTTGGGACGCAAGCTTTTATTTTGAAAAGTAGACGGGACAGCATGATATGGGACGCTCCAGGCTGCAGCCATACAGTCTTGGAAATTTTAGAACAACAATTATGTTCATTCAACCCCAACCGTCTCTTTATTGTGGCGTTTCATTTGAGTTTCGAGTGGCGGCCCGCTCCATTGTTTTGGCCGCCGTGCGGCGTTTCATTTCCCCGTTGTAGTGTGCCCCTGCGCGGGTCGCGAGTGGCGGCCCGTCCCGTTGTTTTGGCCGGCGTGTGGCGCCTCATTTCCCCGTTGTCGCAACCCCCAGAGCAGGTTCGAAAAGCGTACCTGTACACGTTCAAAAGTCGTTGCATATACACAAAAAAAACGTCAAAATCGTAACCTGTACACGAATTTATGAATCAAAATAACGTGACTATTACACGACCTGGCGTGAGACCGGGTTGCAACCGTTGCCATGCATAGCAGAGCGTTGCCATGGACACAGTTCTGTTTACTCTGGAGCTATCAATCAATCCGCTGAAAGAAGTCCGGATAATGTATCAGCTGTGGCATAAAAAAGCATGTTTTAAATGTGTAACACCACTTGAGCCACGGTGAAACGTTTTTTCGTGTATATGGTTGAAATGACAATAAAACACACTTGTTGAGTTGATCGTCTCACTGTCTGTCTGTAAACATAGACAGTATATAAGTCTGTAAAGGGCAGGCGTGGCTTGGGAGTGGCCTCATACAGCAGCAAAGCAAGTGCATTCTGGGATTTGGTGTCTTTCATCCATATGAGCCAAAAACACATTTTCTGTCTTATCTTGGCCTAGAAGGCACCAATTTCAATTTTTTTTTCACATTTCTACTACATAAGTGACCCAATTTAAAGATATATTCAGCTTTCCAGCGGTGAAATTTCCCTTTAAGAGAAAAGTCAAATATCTTTGACCGTATTATTGGATGTCTCATGTAGTCTTCTCACTTACAGTTTGGTCCACATAAAGCCCTGAAGAAGTCAGGAGAAAAGTTCCTTAGCCATCGCTGAAAAAAGGGTCCAAAAAAATGTCAGAAAAAGCGCCAAAAACATCGAAAACACCTCGGAGAAGCGCCATAAATTGCCAGAAAAAGTGCCAAAAAAGGGTGGAAAAAAGTTGCAATAAAAACGTCAGAAAAAAACATTGAAAAAAGCGCACACAAAAGTGACAAGAACTTCAGATAAAGCGACAAAACCTAGGTGGGCCAAAATTTATTTGGAACCTATATTGGAAAGTGGGCCTGATCAAAGTCTGCAAGGGGCCAGGTTTGGCCCGTGGGCCTTGAGTTTAACACTTTTTTATTTTTTAAAATGATTTTTTTGGGGCATTTTTAGGCCTTTATTTTAGAGGTTAGATTCTCTGCCCGAGCCCAAACTGGACGATATTTCCCGCCAGGCCAGGCCGGGCCGGGCCGGGTCCTTGATCAAGCATTTGTGTTTTTTTTAAACCTTACTTTATTAGCCTAATTTTGTGGGGAGAAAGCTATGCCATAATCATGCGCAGTGTCTCCTCCACTCGCACGCATCACACCGGGCCTGCTGGGCTGTATGGTGTAGCATCACACCGGGCCTGCTGGGCTGTATGGTGTAGCATCACACCAGGCCTGCTGGGCTGTATGGTGTAGGATCACACCGGGCCTGCTGGGCTGTATGGTGTAGCATCACACCGGGCCTGCTGGGCTGTATGGTGTAGCATCACACCAGGCCTGCTGGGCTGTATGGTGTAGCATCACACCAGGCCTGCTGGGCTGTATGGTGTAGGATCACACCGGGCCTGCTGGGCTGTATGGTGTAGGATCACACCGGGCCTGCTGGGCTGTATGGTGTAGCATCACACCGGGCCTGCTGGGCTGTATGGTGTAGCATCACACCGGGCCTGCTGGGCTGTATGGTGTAGGATCACACCGGGCCTGCTGGGCTGTATGGTGTAGGATCACACCGGGCCTGCTGGGCTGTATGGTGTAGCATCACACCGGGCCTGCTGGGCTGTATGGTGTAGCATCACACCGGGCCTGCTGGGCTGTATGGTGTAGCCTGGAGCTACCTTTGAGCAAGTTTGGAGGAAAGTCGGAGGCATGGAACCATTTTAAACAAGTCGTGGGCAGTGACAACATGTGTGTTGGCTTTGTCGAGTGCATCAAGTGCGGCACGCTGCTCGCCTATAATAAAAAATAAATAAATAATGGGGACGATGAACAGACACATGAAGCAGGCTCGCCATGGCAGAAAAGATGATAGTCATCCTTCAACGTTCTCTTTTCTTACTTCTCCGAGCATAGCCCTTCTGAACAGATTGCTGCAGTTCAAACAACTCAGAATTATATTTGAGGACGTCAGTTATAACGGCCCACGATATATATATATATATATATATATATATATATATATATATATATATATATATATATATATATATATATATATATATATTAAAAAAAATCGGGCTTGGGCTCATAATTCCAGTTAATGTGTCGGGCCGGGCTCAGACACAACGTGCACGGGCACAGGCTCGGGGTAGGGTCGGGCTTGATTGATCTAAGCTCTACTTTATTTCTGACAGGACAGCTTTATCCATGAAAGGTAAGAGAGAGAGAGAAGGGGAATGACATGCAGCAAAAGGGCCGCAGGTTCGGGTCCGACCTGTGGCGTGGACTGAAGCCTCTGTTTATGGGCGCGCTCTACCAGGTGAGCTACCCAGGCGCCCAGTTTGACGCGTGATTAAAGGGAACAGGCTGTGAGAAAGAAGGATGGAAATGGCGTTGGGGTGAGAGGGACGGGCTGAGGGGATTGGCGGAGAGGGAGATGGGGCGGGGGGGAGATAAAACACTCTCCCCTTCTTTCTCCAAATACAAAAGTGTCACCCCAGTCAGCAGCTGGAATGCAGACACTGCTAGTCTTTCGAAACTTCTCCTCGACCTAGCAGGCCACTTCAAATACTTTCTCCGTCTCATCATCTGCTCTCCGAGGCCCTCCCCGTTGCTAACCTTATCGCCGACAGATGAGCCTAATATATACGAGCTGAACTTCACTTCACAGGACGTTCATCACGCGCTCTATTCCCCTGTTTGGTGTGGGGACTGTTTTCCATCAAGTGTTCAGATCTTATCCATTGTAGTGCTTTCCAAACAGTACATAGTGTTATTTGTGTCTGACCGCAAGAACATCCCACAGGGTCGCCACGAGACACATTCTTAACACTGAATGTCTATTTTCCTCTTATTGGTATCTTATTGCCCCCAGCTGCATCCGCCACTAAATGACTAAAAAGACCTGAAGAATACAGTTTAGAGTCATTGCTGCACTTCTGAAAAGTGTCACTACACAGGGATCCAGACTGCGACCAAATGGTTGCATTTTGCGACCAAAATTTTAGTGTGCGACTGAATTTTACATCCAGTCGCACATGTGCAAGCAGTAAATGTGCCCCCCTTTTTTACACGTTAACCCATTCAAACCTGATCACCCATCTGTGTGTGTTTACCTTTAAGACCTGATCACGCATCTGTGTGTGTTTACCTTTAAGACCTGATCACGCATCTGCGTCATTTTTGTTGTTTCGATTTTTTTAAATGCAGTTAAAGATTATGGCCAAGAAAGTCAGTCAAGTTGAAAGCCAAAGAAGTAAGCTCTCAAATGCTTTTTATTCCATGTTTTTATCTGCTATAGAGCCTGAGAAATTAAGATTTTTTGACAAATTTTTACAAATATTTCTGGAAACCCTTAGGTTTTGGGAGGGGATTTACAGAAAAGTATTTAGGCATAAAAAAGGCCTTTTTTAGCAGGCGTTTTATGCCTAAATGGGTTAAATGTCGAAATGTTGGTACCTGTGCGCGTAAGCGCAAGCTTATCTGTCTTCTCTGAAAGAGGAGAGCTCTGACACAAACACACACACACTCGCACGCACACGCAGAGGTGCAGACGATGCAAACTACGTCGGCTCTGCAGTTTTGTTGAAGTCACGGCGATGCCGATTTAGTGGTTGCAAGTATGGTTACAGTTTTTAAAAATTTCATACAGACAGCGTTTGCTGCGATATGATAATAATGGCGAGGAGAAAGCCTTATATACCGTCTATGGGAGAAAGCGGTTGCGGCGATGTTGACGTTACACTTCCTCTGAGACAAGCCGCAGGCACAGTGGTCTCTATGCCCTGTTGACTGACTGACAGGCTGAGGTATGAAGGCAAGGCAGCTTTATTTCTACAGCACCTTTCAGCAACAAGGCAATTCAAAGTGCTTTACATGAAACATTAAAGAGCAATTGAAAATAAAACAGGCTAAAATATAATATACAAATAGAAGAATAAAAGTTACAGTGAGTAAGAAATGAATAATTATTCAATTTAATAGGTTGTAGGATTTTTATTGTTGTTTAATTTCTTTAGAGTGTACCATATTCTAATAAAATAACAATGTTTTAAATACATAGGATAAATAGGTTTGGAATTATTTTTACAACTGAAATAATTGTTTTGTAATTACAGAGGGAAAGTACCGAAAAAAAAGTACAGTTGGGTACTGAAACAGAATTTCAGGTACCGGTACCGATATTGGTTCAGATGCGAAAGGTACCCAATCGTAAGGGTAGTAGCCTAAACAATGCAGGTTTAATTTTAAGTTGAATTCATTGTAATTTTAGACTAGAGCTGGTATATTTTAATATTTTGTTTACTGTCATGACAGCAATGGTGCCTTCTACGTTGATCTTCAAACGTGACACTGAATTTGAAACAGCACATTGTAATTTCTGCATCTATTATCAAAGTATTTATTAGTAATACAGTGGAAATTAGTAGAAATGTGAATATTTGGTTAGCATGTTGATTTACGGTGTGTGTCCCTACATTTTTTTGGTTGCGCCCCTAAAATCTTCAGTTGGGGGCCACTGTGCTCCTAGTGAAAAAAGTTAGTCTGGAGCCCTGCTACAAGAGCTCACCCTGGGAGACCAGTCTGTCTCAAAATGTCAATTCCCAAACGGCACAAAAAAGTAAGGTTATCTTTTTTTAAGAATATTTTTGGAGCATTAACTTGTAATTTAACTTGACATTAAATTTCTTTGGAGTGTCCTTATTAAGACAACTTGACATTAAACAAGATGACATTATGTCAAGTTGTCATGACAAAGACATCCTCTGGTAATGTCATCCTGGTTAACGTCAAGTTGTCATTACAAAGACATCCCAAACAAATGTAATGTGAACTTGTCATGACCAAGACAACTTCTGGTAATGTCACTTTGATTAATTTCAAGTTGTCATAACCGAGACAACCCAAACAATGTCAACTTGTCATGACAAAAACCGAATGACACTTAATGACAGAAGTCATAAACGTTTATGACTTGTTTATAACGTTTATGACATGTTCATGACAGTGTCATGTCATAGTTATGACAGTGTCATGTCACGATTATGTCGATACCTTAAAGCTAAGTGTTACCCAATGTTTAGTATGACAGTAGTAGTGGTCCTAGTCAGTGAAAATGTGATCTGAGATGCATATTGCAGAATGTGTTATGTATCTGGAATTGTTCATTAGCTATGTGTGATATCTGCAAAGCTGAACGGACTCACCGTAGTAAAACAGATGTTGACATAAGATGCTTTCCAGAAACGATTGCAATTAATACTGTTGCTAAAAAGGTTACGTTACTGTTGACAACTTTAGCAACGTTGGCAAACACTATGAAACGCTACACATTTGCTATAAATCCCAGTATTTTTACAACTTCGAAATATATCAACGAATGGGAAAAGAATCCGAATGCAACCCTATAACCACCACCAGTAATCAAATGCTGGAAGATTAATCAGCCAACAGTTGCCAACCATAACCCTCCTCTGTTCAAATGTGGCTGCATGGTAAAATAGCAATCTAGTTGAATTGTGCAATGCACTAGACCCTGTGGATGACAGGCACACACACACAAAAAAAAGATTTCCTGCCCCGCTTCAGTTTTGTTGTGCTACACCGAGAGTACTTTAGTTTGTTCTGGCCTTGTCCCTCTCAGGGAGCAGCGGGCAGAACGCTCGGCTGGGACAACACAGGCCTTGGCACATCACCACGGTGCCTGAAACAAAGATGCCGGTCCCAAGGCAAATGGAGTGACTTCATCCTGTGTCATCTAGCTGAAGGACAAGTGGGCTCTTGGAAGGCCCTGTCTGTGTGTGTGTGTGTGTGTGTGTGTGTATATGTGCTGGTCTATATGCATGTTAGATAGAGAGACATAATTGAGACTAGGGGTGCACCGATCCGATATTTGGATCGGGTATCGGCCCCGATATTGACAAAATAGCTGGATCGGTGGATCGGAAACATTAACCGATCCACGGGCCGATCCAGTTTTTAATTTTTTTCACTCCGTCGCAGCACCAGGACCCCTGTTAACTGCGTACCCTTTTCACTCATGGTAGTAACTTCATAACACAACAATTAATAACCCACAACTAACTCTCTTTAAAAGGCTAAAACACCATAGCATATAACAATTTGAGACTTAAACAGTTTCTAACACTAATAATTTTACATTTACAAATGTAGCTACACCGCCGAATGGCATGCTGGGAGACATTACAGCTGCTAGCCTAGCTAGCTAGCCAGGTAGCATAACAGTCTGTTAAGCTGGGAGAGGCTCCGGTCGCTACTGCACATTCAAGAACCGAGAAGAAAGTTAGCTAGAGGATGAAGAAAGAGCGGAGATACACCAGAACAACGTGTGCTCAAGAGAGGAGCCGTCTGTTGTTCCCAAGTTTTTTGTTTCTAACAAATCTGACATAATTTAGCCGCTGTTGTTGCCCGTCGCTCTAACGTTACTCGGCCGTGCTAACGTTAAAGACGTGTCACTTCACGCATGCAGCGGAGCAACATTATGAACGCAATCCACCTGCGGTCCCGCTACAGACCGCTGAGAAAGACGGGTTCAGAGCAATGATTAAAACACTGGATTTAAGATGTCTCGCCTCGCTGAAATACGTCCCCCAACCTGCTAACGTTATTCAAACAGAGGAGGCGGCTGACAGCGGAGCTCCGTTCACTCGCCTACACTACAACAACACTACAACCTAACTTACCTGTGGCCAAGGTAGTGGTTATACAACTAGCTTACAACTATTTTGTTTTGAAAGGGAAACAATGTTAAAGTTGTTTGTATGTGTATTCATTCGATTTGAGTTTATTTTAATACTTTGCAGTTTGTACAGTACAAATAGTTTATCTTCTGTAACTGTTTCATGGATTCTCCTTCATATAAAGTTATTGTATAATCTCGTGGAGCCAAACCCTTTAGTAATCAAAGCTTTTAGTAAACATGATGACATTAACATATTTTTGAGATATTCTATGTACTCCTGACAGTAGAATAAGCCATTATAAACCTATATAAAGGTGGCCCATTACTGATGGCCCATTATTATTTATTTAAATTTATTTAAAGAAGTTTGATTATTGATTATATTATCGATTTGAATGCACAGTTGTTTTTTAAATGAATAAGAATGCAATACATTACATCTGTTATTTTGTCTTAGTTAGGACAGTAATGTTTAGTTAGGAAGGTCTGGTGCCTTTAGTCTCTTCCATATGGTGGAAGGAAGGTATAAGGTGGAAGGTATACAGTTTATTATTAATTCAGCGACGGTATCGGATCGGTATCGGGTATCGACAGATACACAAAGCCCTGGCATCGGTATCGGTATCGGGACTGAAAAAGTCGGATCGGTGCATACCTAATTGAGACCCAATCTACCCCAGTGTTTCTCAAATGGGAACCATTGCAGTACCCCTTAGGTAGCAGGAGTACTGCGGGGGGGGTATGTGAGATTCTTTTATGCATATTGTCATGACAAAAACCGAATGACACTTACTAAAAGAAGAGTTATGTCATAAACGTTTATGACTTGTTTATGACCTGTTCTTGACAGTGTCGTGTCACTCTTATGTCGATACCTTCAAGTAAAGTGTAACCAAATAATTATACTTTATATATATTTGTGTCTGTAGTTTGCTTTTATGTATGAAATGTTTAGTTCTAGTTGGACAATTTATGGGTTACACTACTGTGTTGTGGCTGCTGTAATATGGTTTCTTTATTCTATATTTTGTGCAAAGTAGAGTATGTTGTGTGTGTGGATATCGGACCGGAAGATGAAGATGAAGTTATTTTGTATTGGTGTCATGTAATTCCGTGTGGGACTGGCCACTTAGTGGCATGACACGTAAATAAAACATATCGTATCCAGAACCGTCACATGGGTAGTGCCAACTGTGCGACCGCTCAGGGCCTGGTGCCTCTGGGGGCATTGCGCATGCCTGGTTTCAAACATCTAAATCGAGAAAAATATCGACGGATCAATCGACAGTGAAAATAATCGTTAGTTGCAGCACTACTGTCCGTGCCAATAAAGGTTGTTGAATTGAACTGAAATGATAGAGTGGGCCAGAAACACTACAGGAAAGAGGAAGTAGGGCAAAAAACTAGAAAGTGACAGGGCTTTGGAGTGCATGAGGCACGGATGCTTGTAACGTAGGGTACGACCACGTGTGTGTGTGTGTGTATGTGTGTGTGTGTGTGTGTGTGTGTGTGTGTGTGTGTGCGTGTGTGTGTGCGTGTGTTGTGTTTGTGTGTGTTATGTGGGTGTATGTGTGTGTGTGTAATGTGTGTGTGTTTGTGTTTTATGTATTGTGTGTGTGTGTTATGTGTGTGTGTGTGTGTGTGTGTGTGTGTGCCTTATGTGTGTTATGTGATTTATGTGTGTGTGTTATATGTGTGTGTGTGTGTGTATGTGTGTGTGAGTTTTATGTGTTGTGCGTGTGTCTCTGGTTCTGGGGGTGGTTAGAGCCGAGCTCAGAGCTCTTGGAGCCCTCTTCCGTTCCCTGCGGAGAGGTTTGCGCCAGTGAGAGGGGAACCAGGGCCTCTGCAGCTGCTCTGCTCTCCAACACACACACACACACACACACACACGACAGTCTAACACAACGTTCATTTCACATCTCTGTCACTGCCTCGTCTCTCCAGCTCTACCTCTGTCTCACACTTTGTGTCTTGAGTTCTCTCTCTCTCTCTCTCTCTCTCCATTTTCCACAATCTCAGATAGCGAGATAATACAAAACACAGACCGGTCCACAGGTTGAATTCATTAGAACACAAAAGAAAACACTGAACAAACAGCAGTGATAAACTGCGACATGATGAACAAAAGGAAACCGCGTCTAAATAAAACCCACATACACTGAACACAGAACACATATGTGTCTGGCGTGAAACATGAAGCATGAAAGTGTCTTTGTTCTTCTCTCCTTGATGTCCCTCCCTACCTTATCAGACTGGTGGACAGTTTAAAAGACAATGTTGATGATCAATCAAACCATTTCATTCAATTATTAAGAGAAAAAAAGCACCAAATATTATCTGATTCCAGCATCTCCGATGTAACATTTTAATGCTTTTCTCGTCGTCATATCATTGTAAATTAATATATAGTTTGTTTTTTTCAACGGACAAAACAAACTTTGTAACTTTATAGACCACTTGGAAATATAGTCGCAGGCGTGGTCTAATTATGTTTTTTCAGCTTCAAGCTTAAAGCTATAGTGCGTATAGTTTCTGTGCCCCCCCCCCGCCATGAGGAATTCTAAGTAATGACAACAACACTGTCGGCGCGTCCACATGATACAAGCCTTCCGTGACCGCGCAATTTTCACAATTTTCGGACATTTTATAGACCTAACAACTAATCGATGAATCGAGGAAAAATATCAACACGTGAATCGACTGAATACAAAACAAGCCTGCCATGCATTGAGAGTCCAAGATGCAGTTTGCTGAAGCCGCCCAAGGTGAAGCATGGGACAGAAGAAAAGGAGAAAAGGCTTAAAACGAGAATGTGGAGAATTCATTTTGACTTTCAGGGTAGGACTGTAAACAGTAATTTCTCTGAATTCATTCATCTTTTGTGTCCGCGTCTCACAAAGTGGAAAGTTATTGTGTGCAAAAAGAGTGTGTGTGTGTGTGTGTGTGTGTGAGTGAGAGAGTCTATCACTGACTCTGTGTGTCAGGTCAGGTGTTGAGTGTCAAAGCGAGTACCAGCAGAGCGTAATAGAGACGCTGTGGGAAAGCAGCAGGTCTGACACCAGTGGGCTCAATGATAAATGTGCACTTTGACAAATGGACCCATAGAAATAATCCCATATAATTTCTCTTGTGTCTCACTCACTCACTCACTCACACACACACACACACACACACACACACACACACACACACACACACACACACACACACACACACACACACACACACACACACACACACACACACACACACACACACACACACACACACACACACACACACACACACACACACACTATGAGTGTGTATTTTCTCATTCCTAAACCCTATTACATGAAATATTTTATCATCAAAAGGTGCCATCTTTTAGGGCTGCAAAGATGAGATAAGTTGTCAACTATTAAATAAATCGTCATCAATTCCATAATCGATGAAACGGTTTGAACATTCTGGGATTCCAGCTTCTTAAATGTCAATATTTTTTTAGTTTCCTCACTCCTCTGTGACAGTAAACTGAATATCATTGAGTTGTGGACAAAGAGAGACATTTGAGGACGTCATCTCGGGCTTTGGAAGACACCGATCAACATTTATTTCCATGCATTTTCTGACATGTTAAGGACCAAACAACTAATTGACTAATCTAGGGAATAATCGACAGATTAATCGACAACGAAAACATTTTTTAGTTGCAGGGCTACCATCTTATAGAATAAACATACTGAAACAATAGGGGTGCCCCTTTCTACTCCCGACAGCTGCTCCGCTTCACACAACATCTGACTCCTCCGCGGCCACGGAGCCTCGACAACCAAAAACAAACTCTACATCAAACGGAAAACCCATACTGTACCATGAGGGCATAAAGGGCCTACAGGTGTGTGTATACAGGTGTGTGTGACACGGCATACATGGGCGAGGCTGTGTGAAAACGTGCGGGCATGTATAGATGTTTGCATCCGTATGCGTGACGCCCCTCAGCCCAGTCGTTCCACGCCACCGCTTGCAGAGCAGACATGAACGTGGACACATTAGGGTCTGTTGGTTCTCTGCTGGGCATGGACACGCATACTTATTGGACCAAGTGGTCTGTTTGCAATTTTTCTTTTTCCTTCTTATGTGAGAAAACAACTTGTTATTATTATGAGTCAAATGGTGGGTACAGCTTTTTTTTTCTGGCACCATGAAGCGGGGACGGCAGAACAGTAATGCTCCAAAAATTTAAATAAGTGGAAGGTTGTCCAGTTTCCTTTCGCCGATTTTGACTTTATTAGCGGTCTGTATGTGTCCATAAATATTTATAAACAGTGTAAAATTGCTATAAAAGCAGACGAGGTGGAGAAAAAACAACTCCCCACCCTGAAAATGACGGGGGCCCAGTCTTTGCCTGGCATTCATCTCGGAGTCATTACAAACGAGGGGGAAATTATTAGTGACAGGCTTATGGAATTACATCATGCTTTG
This sequence comes from Perca schrenkii, assembly GCA_025617405.1. Lineage (NCBI taxonomy): Eukaryota > Metazoa > Chordata > Actinopteri > Perciformes > Percidae > Perca > Perca schrenkii. The sequence goes on from CM046804.1 coordinate 3,601,503, forward strand.
GGTCAATGGGCCTCCCCCATAAGGAATAATAACGAGAGGACCAGAGGTACACCAATGATATCTGTAGCTGTGGAATTGGTTCTGATCCTCCAAGTTTAAAGTCAGCTTTGTACAGGGCTGGGTATCGGTACTACATACTTTTAAAAAGGCAGGGTTGGTAAATATTTCCATTATACACTATATATTGTTTGAAATGGTCTTCACACCCCAACAGCAATAAATAACTTATGGGCTCTGAAAATGGAGTGAAAAAGAGCCGTCATCTGTAGCTGCTGTAATCCTGTAAAAACGCCCACCAATCACTGCATCGTGGTCAGCTTGGAAAGAACCAATGAAATGCCTCCTTGCCCCGCTGTGCGTACTCTACCCGTCCCATTTCCGAGCCTGAGCCTGAAATGCTACTTTCAAATCTTGCTAGCTTTTCAACATTTAGCGGCCCTGGTTTTAAGGTATCGTCTGAAATAACCCAGTACCACACAGTACAGAAACCTCTCAAGTCAAACGATATCGGCATTAGATCCTAGATCTAGAAACAAATTACTATTTGCATGGTTTTTGCTTACAGCCAGTCATCGCAAGAGTTAACGTGAAATGTGATTGGCCCACTACAGCAGCAGCTACAACCAATGCACCAATGCATGTGGCGTGGTGAGTCGGCAGCGTAACGAGATGCTTCCATTCACATGATGGGTATCGAATGAAGTACTCTACTGGTATCGGTATCACTTTAAGGGTACTGGTATTGGTGCTGGTCCCGCATAGGGATGCAATCGCTCCAGTGTAGACAGGTCTCCAGTCAGAACCAAGAGGGTAAGCAAGCGTCTGACAAGCGTAGCTCCTATGGCGCCATTTTGATGCTACCTAGCTCTCACCTCCTGTTAGCATTCCATTGACTGCCATTCATTTTGACGTCACTATGACAGCAAATAACTTGACATCTGAAGCGTTTAAAGACTTTATTTGTCCATTGTTTATTTCTAAAGAAACACGACAATGTATAAAAGGCTCCATTACCTTGTATCTCACGTTATGGCTCCGTAGCAGACGTTTTTGTAAAAATAGGCTAACGATTGTGTCATAACCAAGCAACTTGCTGTAGCATAGTAGAGGAATTACCGTACAGTACAGGAGAAACTCGCAGGCAGTTTGGACTTACAATAGCTGTTTAAGTTTAATTACTAATGTTAACTAGCATTTTAGTTAGCAATAATTAGCCTGTGCCCATGTTATCTCCTTACATATACCTACACTCTCCATCTCTGCAAGATTGGGAATGATTGAGATTTCTCTTGGCACAGCTACCAGAAGACTTACAACTTTCAGACAGGTTGCTCACGTCACATCTACGTCTTCAAGCTCAGTTGGAGGCTGTGCAGTAACGCTCAGCCATCACCGGAAAAGTGCTTCTACTAGACTTCACTGGTCTCTGTCCAGAGCAACGGGATCTGTTGGTCCATTTCTTTAACTGTATACGGTCAGAACGCACTAAGCACAAACTACGAAGAATGACCTTAATGTGGCACTGCCTGCAATTGGTTAACAACAACACATGACTATTTTAGGGGTTTTCCCTACCATTATAAGGCTTAGGTGCAGCACCCAAGCTATTCTGGGCACCGCCTAAGCCAAGTAAATGTAACTACAGTAGATTACTTTATTCATTTCTAATGATTGTAGTCAGTGCCCAGTGGACTTCTTTAGCAAGTTTTATCCCAAAGCTTTTTGAGTGGTATTTAGTTATTATCCGCTCTGACTTTTTCCAACGTTTTAGACACAGATATTGTTATAATAATGGTCTGAAATGATGTGAAATAGCATTCTTTATTATTACATTTTTCTTGAGGGAGGACCCCTAAACTTGCCCGCCAAATACGTGCACTTAAGTCTTCCACAAACTTAGGGTAAACATTGTGTTGTGTTTTCTTTTTCACTACATCAGAGCTCTAGGAGCATGTTCTATAAATGATTTCCAGATAAGATACAGATACAGATACACAGACTGTGACCCCAAGATGCATCAATTCCAGAAGGCTTTGGAAAGGAACAAATCCTCTGAATGCTCAACCATCTGCCAAGACTGTTGTTCTTGATGTTTTCCACATTGTTTAGCTTCATTTTCATTCACAAAGTGCCAACATTACACTAATGCATATGGCAATGGCAGTTTTTCATTCATGCGAAATTGCAGTCAATTGGTAAGAATGGTTCTCATATGTTTTGGCCTGATTTATCATGTACGGATTCAAACGAACATAGTTAAAGAAAGCACCTGTAGGACCTTTCAAGGTAGCCTAGATTACAGAAATAGAAAATGATTGATGGAAGAAGAATTTTCTAATGAAAGGAGTTACTCGTTGCAAGGTCATCAAAACAGCTTGTCCTTCACAGTCCACATATGTGGCTAGCAAAGTCAAATCTCTCCATTCATCTTTTGATTTGGGGCACATTTTCTTGTTGTTGTATTATTATGCTTCAAATTTTGGAGGAGCCAGATCTTTTGTTTTGCTTAGATTCCGATGTCATTGTCATACATTATATTTCCGGTCTCATCTCTTTAACCACAACCTGAATAACCACACCTCCATTCCAGTGAGTGTCACTGGCATTCCCACCCAGGGCTGTTTGACAGTTTCACTATCAAAGAAAATAGCCCTTACTTAAATTTTCCAATGTGGCTTTTCTATGTTATTACTTCAATTACACTTGCTATATTAACTTTTCGTGCAAAAACAAATCCGTTAAGAGTTGAGCCTCAGCTTTGCAGGATAACTGTTAACTGCACTGTCTTTTTAATTGTGTCTTTTAAATCTGAGGTTATTATCTCAAAAATTCCATTAATGAGCTGGTGAATCGGTGAAGAAAAAAAAAGAAAAGAATGAGAAATGTATTCCCCCAGCACAAACAGCCAGTTTTCTGTTTAATTACCATCCCTTAGTGCCATGACTAGAGCACTCACCATTCCTGGTGAATAATTCCACCTATGCCTGAAATGCGCACGCACGGAAATTTTAAATGTGCAAAAACATTGAATAACACAAAGAGCGATTAAGTCTCATAAAAAAGCAGTTTTCTGGCAGGCACCAGCCTCATACCCGCCAACCGTTCACCCCCTGCCGTTTCACACCATATCTGACATATTAGAGTCTCGTTATGGATCTTGGCCAAAACTTATCTTATTAGGCCAATTACCAGGCCTACAGAGAGGCAGAGCGTGCCAACAAGCTGATGTCCTTGGTTTGATTTGCTTTCTGCCTTGAGTATTCTCATTATGCCTACCAAACACTAGAAGACTCTGAAAACCATCTCACATATAAAGACAAATCTGTCATAATGCCACTGAGTTGCCATAGACTTTTGTCTTTGTCACAATTTGCAAGACTACAATTAGATTTGTTTTGAAAAATGTAACCAAGCTAGCTAGCTACCGCTAGGGTTAGGCGTTCGGGAGCGCACCCAATGGTGGTTGACAATGTTCACGTGATTTAACTTCACTACCAAGACATAAAACTTAGGATAATTTCGTAATACGATTTTGTCGGAACATCAAGACGGGAACGAGGCTGACTTAAGACAGCTCGGACTAAGTTTTATGACCACCTTACACCGATACAACGATGAGACGATGGGAGCGCACCCCGATTCTAGCAAGACTCATGATTTCATTCCGATGTTGGAAATTTATCCGCAACAGTGGAATCGCTTGAAAAGTCATTTGGTGTAAGGTCGGCATTAGCTAAGAATATGTGGGTTTATGAAATTGGAGCATCACATCACCTTTGCCCTAGTCTATATCCACGATGTTCCACTTCCATGATTGCTCCGGTGCCGCCGAAAATTCTTCTTTTTTGGCCGGATGTCCGTTACCTTCCGCTTTCTTTGCGCTGAAATTTTAATCTCCGGTGGATTTATGAGGACTATGGTAACTGCTCCTCAGATCTCTGCAGGGTAAATCCAGACAGCTAGCTAGACTATCTGTCCAATCTGAGTTTTTTTGTTGCACGACTAAAACAACCTTTGAACGTTTTTTTGGAATGTGTTCCACCAAAACAAGTTCCTTCCCTAGGCTATTTTTCAGCAGCACCAGGGCTCCGTTTGGCGCTTAGCACCACTCGAGAAGACTGTGATTGGTTTAAAGACGTGCCAATAAACCAGAACACGTTTTTCTCCCATCCCGGAATGCTGTGTGGACTAGCCAGTCCTTCCTCCACAGCGCTGTGGAGAAAGGTTTGCCTATGTGAGACTACAATGTGCCTACTCCATCTGTAGGCAAAGTCTTCTTTGAGTCACAAAAGCCAAAAATATTCAGCAACTGAGCCTATCCAACATCTCTACATGACCATAACGAATGTTTAACTGCCTAATTAGAACTCAAAGGGAACATGCGTGGAAGCACCTGCAGCATTAGTCCTTGAAAACAGGTGTTTCCTTGATCGTATATTACATGACTTTCTGTGCTGAATACATTCAAGGTATTTCTTCTTCATCTCCCTCCAGCTACAGAAATAATGCTTTTGAATACATGTATAGAGATAAAGTCTTGCTTCTACGGTAAATCGTACTGTCTGCTTGCAGTGAATACCAGGCCCTGTCCCATGTCGCTATCTGATAAACTAGACCATGTGAGTCAATATGTTTCCACACTAAGGCTGCTCAATTATGGCAAAAATCATAATCACAATTAGTTTGGTCAATATTGAAATCATGATTATTTAACACAATTACTCATTGACTTTTGGAAAGATGTTGCAATTATTAAACTTAAAAACAGTGAAACAAATCAACAGTGAAAAACACCAAAACTGTGAAATTTCCCGTTTGAACTTTTATTTTTTTCATTCAGAACACAAGACAAAATAAGTTTTTTTGCAAAATGGAATGTGCAAAATAATATTTTTTTCTCGATTACATTTTTTTTTGAGAATTGAGGGAAGTATATTATATAAAAAATAGAAATGAAATTTTGACGAAACTGATTTTGATGACATTTTGAAATCTGTCTTTTATTGATTTATTTTTTTCTTATTTTATTTTTTATTGTTTCACTTTGTTTGATATATTTCCTGGAACCGGATTATGGTGACCCACAGAAATTAACAAAAATAAATTCTAAAAAAAAATTGTTCGATCGCCAAAATCGGAATCGTGATCACAATTTGATTTATTGCACGGCTCTGTCTCAAATAAGTCAATGTGTTTACATTCAACACCAAATAAAAACGTGTTAGTTAAACAGTATGGTTAGATAGCCACCCGATCTTCTTTTAGTAAGCTTTTTTATTTTGTTATTTTAATGCTTCCTTTTACTTTCGTCTCTGTCACAGTCTGTCTCGATCTTTCTTTCTGTACACACGTACTGTACAACAATGCAGGGTCCATCCATCTGCCAGCCTCCGCACCAGTTGCCAGGCCTTCAGGCAGTTAATGTGACTCGGAGAGTGGTGGTGCGTGACGCAGGGAACAAAGACCCTCTTCAGCATCGTCTGTTTCCATACAATAATAGCCAGGCCCTCTCCTCAACATGTGGCTATTAGATGAATTGTGATGTACTGTGGTGGGGTTTAATATACACTAATCAGCAGAGGAGAGGAGGGGAGAAAATGAACTTAGTGTTACATACAGTAGCTACTGCAACTTACTTAGTTTCTTCTTTTTCTTTGGTCCCACCACAGTCCACAAACACAATGACTTCTTTTGTTGTGGTTGTAAATGTGCAGAATGACAAAACCTCATTCATGTGTAAAATGAATGACAATAATTAGGCATACATCGCTAAGGCTGCGTTCGCAGACACTGCGGCGGTCCTCAGACGGTCCGGCGAAAAATGCAGATCTTTGCATTCATTTTGAATGGGGGTAGTGCACGTAGGCTGCCTGTGGAGAAAAGTTGAGACCAATTCAACTTTTGGAGAAACCCAACCTGACGTCATCCTGCGGAAGGCCAATCACGTAACCAGCGATCAGACTGGTCAGTCTGTTTTGAGGAGGTGTGAGAGTCCCGTACGGTAAACAGGAAACATCACTGCCTCTATCGCTGCCAAAAGAAAGAGTGCCAAAAAACACTGAGGGTAAAAAAAAGTGACCAGGTCAGACTTTTTCAGAAGTAGTGTGAGTAGTGTGAACACTCAAATCTTGCCCAGATCAGAGTTTTTCAAATCAGATTTAGACAACTTCCATATGTGGTCCTGAATCAGACCCAGGTCTGACTTTTCAACCAAGGCGGATTTAATGCGACTTTTACGTCAATCTACATCGACATTTGTCACAATTATGCGCCGGCGGGAGTTAGCCCTAGACACAGACAGTAACATTAAAAACTTGACTAGGCCTACAAAATGGAGAACAGCGATGGAGCAAGTCAATGGAGCGAGAGTGAAGTGTTAGACCCAATCAGTGTATGGGGAGATACTTCGATTCAATCTAAAGTAGAAGGATCATACCGTAAGCGCTCCGTTTTTTTTAAAAAATAGCAAACGAAATGGAAGAACGGGGACACAGGAGAACGTGGCTGCAGTGTCAAAGGAAGGTGAAGAGCCTTGAAGCTAAATTTAAAGAAGCGAATGTACAGCCCAAATACAGCCAAACTCCGACACGTTTCCACACGGAGATGGGTCGCCTAACTTGAGTGTCCTGCCGTAGGAGTCTTGAAGAAGAGGCGCCGACAGAGATAATCAAAAGTTGCCCTCGACATCCGAAAGTTTTGAATAAACCTGCTCATTAATAAAAGAAAATGCTGACTTCCTCCGTGCTGCGTCTGACGTCATTGTTATTGTTCTTTTCGGCATGCAGGTCAGTTCGAAACCGCAAACATTTTAAAAAGGTAATGTGAACAGGCAAACAAAGAATCGGATCTGAGCAAAAAAATCAAAATTAAGCGGTGTGAACGGGGAAGACAGCATGAATGTCTGAACCAAATCTCATGACAATCCCATCTAAAACTTGCCAAGGAATGTCTCTCAAAACGACAAATGTCATCCTCATTGTGGCACTAGAGGAAAAGTCAGGGGTTCATCATCATCTGGGAACCATGCACGATTGTTGAGATATTTCTGTCTGGACCAAAGTGGTCGACTGGCTGGCCGATCAACATTGCCACCCCTTGAGCCACACCGGTAATGTGGTTAAAAGGAAAAGGGGTTCAAATGCTAAATATAATTTAAGGTCAACAAAAGCGTAATGCAATCGTCAGTCCCAACAAACTTTGTTTTTCAAGATTTGGGTTTGCATTGACATCCAACTAAAAGTAAATTTGCAGTTTTATGTGTAAACAAAAAACTGCTAATTGACTTGGAATTTGTCTTGGATTAAGCCTTACTTCTAGTGTCCGGACACAGGACAGTTCTGGTAAAGTTATATAACCACTAACTTAGGGAATGTGTTGCTCCACAATATATTTAGAGGCTCCATCTTAATCTTCCTGCAACCCATCTTCAGGCCCCGGCTGACACCAGCCTTGCATACAGGGCTTGCATGAGCTCTGGTCAAAGTCTCTTTCTCCTCCAAGCTGGCCATTGTTGCGGGGGATGATAAATATTTACTCTTCCCAGCTTGCCAGGGAAGTGAGTGGGAGGAGAGAGGGACCCATTGTGACAGCGGGGTCAGAGACACTGACAAGCCAGCAGGGTCCTTCCTTCCCCGCTGGCACCTAAAACCCCAATACGCTATAAGGCTCTGCACTGGGACAGACGCCATGCCAGTAATGGTTAGAGCTGGCAAGTGTGTGTGTGTGTGTGTGTGTGGGGGGGGTGTTATGGAAATTGAGAATCAGAAAGAGAGGGGATGGGGAAAAGGGACAGGCAGACAGTCAAGAAGAAAACCACAGAAAGAGCCCGGAGGGAAAAAAAAACAGAGTGCGCTTTTGAATAGGAGAGTGGAGAAGGTTCCCTTTGAGAGCTGTTTACATGACAGACCACCAGCGGAACTCACAAGACAATAGAGCAAAAGAGGACTCGCAATAGCAGACAATGCTGACTAAAAGAAAAGAGGCACTGGTGTTATGAATACACATGTCCCTCCAGGCTTCATCTACCCACTTAGCCACTTCTCCACAAAAGAAAAACCCAATAGTCATTTTTCCGAGGCAGAACAAAACAGGGATTTCCAGGGGCAGCCAAATATAAATCGTCTATGTCAAAGCAACAACATTTGTTTAGTTACACTTCTTTACGGAAAAAAAAATGAATAGCTGCTTGTAGTGGTCTGTGGGTTATGCAGTGAGAAAGAACATGAGTAAGTCCTTCTTAGCCTGAGCGTCAAACATGGACGTAAATTTCAGCTAAAAGTTGGGGGTTGGGGGGACAATAAACATAACATTTCTCAAGAGCAATATTTAAAACTCCAGTGAGTAGGCTGGCAAGGCTATTCTATTCACTTTAAACATTGTACAGTTATTCTTTTCTCTAATACAGATGATGCTGAACTGAGAACTGAGCCCCCTAGCAAGCAAGCTAACGTTAGCTAACTAGCTAGCTGGCCGGCCGGCCAACTAATAAAATGTAACAACGGGTTACGTGTTTCGATCACACACTCCTGCCACGGCATAGAAAAGTACAGTGCTCTCGCCAGAGGAGTGACAACTTTGTCGGGCTCATTTTCTCTAACCAGTGATTAGCATAAAGGCGGTGGAATTAGCAAGCTAGCTAACTAACTATCCATCAAAGCTATTAAACACGCTACCACATAAGCTAGGTAACGTTATGCTTGCTAACATTGTGGACTCATGGAAAAACACATCGGTTATCATAATTTTTTTTGTCATGACTAATTTATAAATGACTACGCATCATCTGTATTAGAGAAAAGAATCACTTCATCCGATGTTTAAAGTGAATAAAATAGCCTTAAAACGGGTTTTTTCCTTTTGCATTTGTTTTATTTTACTACTGACATAATTATCTGTATCGGTTCATATATTATTTACAATAAAAAAAAAATCATTCCAACTTTTATTTTTTTTATAAAAATGTTAATAATATAGCACAGGCTATAGTGAACAAAGCACAGTGAAAACAATGTGTCACTTCCCCTTAAACCCTTAAAACTCCATTAAAGTTCTCTATTAAAGTCAGTGAGAAGAAAAAGGACATTTGAATCACAGAAGGAAAAGAATCGGTGTGTTTTAATATCCGTTACTGAAAAAAATGTCCGCACTCACACATCCATGTAGAGTGGGGTCAGCCAGGTGTCAAACACAGACATACAGGTTGGGCTTCCTACCACTGTGATCAAGGCCAGTCGATCTTTAACCAAACCTCAGCACCTACAACAATAAACTGAGCTCGGATTTGCGTTGATCTGAAGCCGTGCATCCGTGCCTTTCCTTCATTTGTCATTTCCTCTCCTGTTCCCTTGTTATAAGATCTGTTTCCCGTCTGGAGAAGGCTTGGAAATGAACAGCGAGTCGGTGAATTCAAAGCGAACGCTTCTCTGACTATGGGCTGAATTATACATGGGACGGGTAAATAATGCACGCTGTGGATCGATGAGAGACGAATGTGAAGCAGATAGTACAACGCCCTATAGAAACACTATTTTTAGGGTGACCTGGAGGGAGTGCGTTTGTAAGTTACTCTATAGACTTAATTTCAACAGTAACATAGGAGTCAGTGTTGATTAGTTTACTATCATATATATATGACAAAGCAAAGAATCAAATTCTCACACTTTAGTGAACATGAGCAAAAAATTACTGAAAACAATTAATCAATCAAAATGGTATCAAAAATACTCTTTGAATGATTGCTAAATTGTTTCAACTCCTGACCTTAGTGAACAGAAAAAAAACATTTCACACTAAATATGGCTTTTCAATTTAGATTTTGTTTTTCAAATATCTTATCAGATTCTTAGGCTTGTTCATTTGTTCACCCAGACAGAAATCTAAATCTAGTGTACTACTCGACACAGTTGCATCAAACCGTCGGCATATTTTGTTAGATGGACAGAAAAGATCTCTGTGAGGTTGCACAGCAGTGTTTTTGAGCTAAACGCTAACATCGGCTGTTAAAAAAAAAAATGCTCACAATGTCAACGTTTTGCAGCCGATTCATCCTTTGGGAATCACGAGCGACAATATCGCACAGAATTAGAGATGTTCCGATAACAGATACCAGTATCGGAAAAGCCTGCGATACCGCCTAAAATGCTGGTATCAGAATCGGCAAGTACTGGAGTTTATGCACCGATCTGATACCACGTAATTTAGCCCTGAAGAAAATCTACTTTAAAAAGGAGTTTATTTATTTAGGTTATTTTCCGAATAAAGTTCTGCAGCGTTCATCGTTTGTGCTTGTTCATGTTTCACAAAAGGTTTAACCTGAGCACGGCTGACAACAAATATACAAAGCATATCACATCCATAATGGGATAGTAGTGTACAGCTGCTAAAACATAATAAAATATATATGACACACTGGTATCGGATTGGTACTCTGTATGGAGCAATACGCAAGTTCAGGTATCGGAATTGGTATCGGACAGCAAAAAAATATCATCGGACCATCTCTAGAATCCATGTAATAGATGTTGAGATATTAGAAGAGCAAAAAAGAAAGTCTGCCCTACTGTGCATTGTATAATCATTATTGTGCATAATAACTCTCTACAACAACTTGACTGGATACTACATCTGGTAGGAGTCCAATATCCAACAACAGAATGAGCATGTGAGCGTCTGTAGTGGAGACACTGATGGTTCCATCCGCTTCATTAAACCTCCATTCTATGAGCATATTTTTCCTCTAATAAACATCTTTAGAGTCAAACCACAACAGATTATGTCTTATATTATTTATTTTGTCATATAAAAACATGCAGGAAGTGCTCCGATATGCTTGAAAGATTGTAGTAATCAGGGACCCGTGTAGGTCAATTATTTATATATAAAAAGGCACAAATATACATAATCTGGTGATTTACATCAGCTAGATAAAGTGCATTTGGCCATCTATTCACTGACAGGATTGGACGTTGGCTTTTAGTAATAATGTCCTTACAATCAATTCCAAGTGCAACATATTTTGAAAACCACGTCTGAGTTTTTATTTTTTTAAAGCATCTGTTATTGATCACTAAGCACGACTCTATTCACATATTCCAAAATGTTTTAACATTGGCAGTTTTCCCATCACATTTAATGTCCTGTGACATTAATATGTGGTTTTGTTACACCAAGCAAGGTTAATCTTAAATCTAATTGTATTTTGGCTATGGAGAGCCGCCTCCAACTTATGCACTGATGTCATTTCACTACACCTGTGTCTTGTTATACTGAGGATCTCTCTCTCTCTCTCTCTCTCTCTCTCTCTCTCTCTCTCTCTCTCTCTCTCTCTCTCTCTCTCTCTCTCTCTCTCTCTCTCTCTCTCTCTCTCTCTCTCTCTCTCTCTCTCTCTCTCTCTCTCTCAAACACAACCGATTATTAAAATCAACAAATCATAAACTTTAATGAATACATCGTCCTGAGCCATCACAGCTGACACTTCTAATGAGGCAAAAAAAAACAAAAAAAAACGATCGTCTGCCAACATGAGGTTATTGGACATGAAACGGCTGCCAGAGGCGTCTTCAGACAGAACTGTTGTACGGATAAACATCCCCCAACCATTCATTAGGCTAATAAAGCCTGGTGGATAACCTGAGGCCTTTGGATGACGGAGCAACTCTACACGATCAAAGTTAAGAAGGCTGTGTTATGGTGTGTGTGTGTGTGTGTTGAAGGGAGGCACAATGAGCTGGCTGCCAGGCACAGCCCAAATGTACAGTCAGACTAGTAATCAAGGGTTCCCGTGCACTGACAGTCAACACAGCTGCTAGCAGAGAGCAGGGAGGGAGGATCAGCCGCTGGTTCCTGGCAGACTTTTTTTTTCTTTTTTTTGTCAGCAAGCTAAGAAACCTTAATCCTTCACAAGTGCTTTTTAATTCATTACAATTCGAATTGTATTCACAGTGTCACATCATAACAGAAGTCATCTCAGGACACTTTACAGCAAGGGTGTCAAACTGAACTTCACTAAGGGTCACACTGGAAAACGAGAATTACATCGAGGGCCTGACGTGTGTGGTTTATCGAGATGCTTTTATTTCATCCAAAAGTCCAATATTTTTGACTGTATTGCTGCATGGTCCGTGTTACACTTATCAGTTCAATTTTCTAAGCACAAACGGACATTTGGAAAAACAGAAAAATGGGTTCAAATATAATTTTCCCGTCTCGACAAATAACAAAATTGGATCTTTAACCCGTTTTTCCAATTTTCTGTTTTTATTCAGAGGATCAGAAATTTTGAAAATTACAAAATTGCGTCTGGGCTCCAATTATTCAATACTGCAATGATATTCCCTCCCTCGTTCCGCCTAGCTAGTTACCAACGATTGGTTAGCTATTATTGTGGGTGTGTCTGGATGCGTTTAGGCGAGAATTCAAGAAGATTCGGGGCAGTCATGTTGACGCTGGATAATTTCTAAGTTAAAAGCACCAAACTTACTTACTTTAAATATAGACACTAGGCGATTTTGATTCAAGTCTGTGCTGAATATTGACCAGCGTTTCACCTCTCAGTGAATGCTGAATGTTTTTGGATATTTGACTTCCAGCACGTCATCCATTCTCATTCCGTCTTTAGCTCTGGCTGCTGTGCTCGAGGGCGGGGCAGGGCGTAACTATAGGCGGAACGAGAGAGAGAATATCATTGCAGTATTGAATAATTGGAGCCCAGACGCAATTTTGTAATTTTCTAAATTTAGCAAATAAAAGCAGAAAATTGAATAAAAAGTGGGGGGTTATATATATATAATGATGTAGGTGTCCTGGATGTTTATGTGCTTCATGTATTTTAATTGTGGCAATGTTTAATTTTTGTTTTCACGACTGTTTAAAAGCCCTTCTAGGGATGGGCATTGGAAATTAGCAATAGCTATAAATGCTGTGATGCGGTGTAAGCATCTGTCCCTATTCAAATGTAAATTTTACATTGCATCGAACTGAGTAAAGTTTATAATCCTACTAGTCTCACATTGCCAGACCTTCCTCCACAGCGCTGCGCAGGAGGGTCTGGCTAGTCCACACAGCATTCCGGGATGGGAGAAAAACGTGCTCTGGTTTATTGGCATTTCTTTAAACCGATCACAATCGTCTTGGGCGGTCCCAAGCGCCGGACGGAGCCACGGTGCCTCTGCAAAATAGCCTCGTGAAGGAACTTGTTTTGGTGGAACATATGTACGTTCAAAGGTAGTTTTAGTCGTGCAACAGAAAAATCAGATTGGACAGATAGTCCGGCGGCAATGGAGCAATACTGGAAGTGGAACGTTGTGGATATAGACTATACTGATATTGGTAGGTATTAGTAGGATTATAATTTGTTTATCACATTTATTTTTAGCTCTTTTACCAACTACCTTCAATTACTTCCCTCATGCAACCGCCACTGTGTTGGTCGACCACAATTTCCTATAGGAAATGATGACACTCGTGTAGAGAAAAAGTTGATTTCAAAATGTACTGAGAGCCAAGACGCACCCAAAACCTGCTGAGCACCACGTCATCAACACAAATTAAGTAATTAACCATTATTATTTGCAGATTTCCACTTCATGACCAGGCTTAAAAAGAGTTAGGCCTGGTCTAAGGTCAGTGTTTACTTCCTCTAGGGCTCTAAAAAGCATTTCAAAGGCTGTGAAGTCTATTAAAGGGAGAGTCCAAGCAGCTGCAGGCACGAGAGAAGATGGGCTGGGCAGCGCACAAGCCTCCAGTCCAAGCACAATCAACAACAGACGCTGTCCACGTTACAAAGCAGCCACAGCTGCTCCTTTCTAGCCAGTCTCCAAAGTTACCAATGATCACACACACACACACACACACACACACACACACACACACACACACACACACACACACACACACACACACACACACACACACACACACACACACACACACACACACACACACACACACACACACACACACACACATGAATACCGGCACGCACTCATTACGCAGTCAAGCCTTTGCACATGTGCATGTATGCACGCATGGCAAGGTGCACGAACAGGAACCAAATCACAAAAACGTATTCCCATACACTGAGTACATTTATTCTATGCATGGCTGCACACGCGCGCGCGCGCGCACACACACACACACACACACACACACACACACACACAGGTGCGTGTTTCCTACATCCTACCTATGACAAGGCAGCCAATGTGAAGGAGAGGAGGAGGGAGGACAGACTGGCGTCCAACTTGAACCTGCTGAGCCTCTCAACAGAGAGACTTGTTGGCTGACTGATACGGCCCTGAAAGCCTTTCAGCAGGTCAGGTCAGAGCCGAGCAGAAAGACAGATGGAGTGAGTGTGAGAGAGAAGTGTGTGTGTGTGTGTGTGTGTGTGTGTGTGTGTGTGTGTGTGTGTGTGTGTGTGTTTTATTTGTTTATTTAAAAGGATCCCCATTAGCTGCCGCCGAGACGACAGCTTCTTCCTGGGGTCCAAACAATACATACAAAACGTGTATGTGAGTAATTACAATCACAATTACTCACAAAAATATCATATATTAATACACATAAAAGAACAAGAAAAAATAACAATACAAAAAGTACTGATTAGAATAATAGTAAAATAATACAAAACAACATAGCACATGATACAACCTCTCTCAGCCAATCCAGACGATATTATGATGTTGAAAACAAATACAGTCTTAGTCTTTTTTTAAAACCAGTTTTTCCCTTGATTTCACGAACCCCAACTGGAAGATTGTTCCAAAACACAATTGACCTATAAAACACGGTCCTCTTCATAGAGTCAGATTTAGGTAGGGGTAAAGAAATCTGTCGACTATTCGCCCCTCTTGTGTAATGTGAATGCATTTCTGAATAGTAAATTATATTGTCATAAAGAAATTTTGGAATCCGAGTGTTAATAATTCTATGAAAATATCCTAACATATCAGCAGATAGTCTATGCTTGACCACCAGCCAAGCAAGACGTTCATGCATCTCTGCAACACTAGTTCTCGAAGAACAACCAAGAACCAGTCTTGCAGCCTTATTTTGAGCCACTTGTAATTTCTTTAAATGACTGCATGATGCAGCAGACCATACAACAGAACAGTAACCCAAATGACACAAAACCAATGTACAAACAACACGACTAAACAACCGTGAATTTAAAAATTGTGCACATTTACGCATTTCTGCAACAGCTCTGCCCATTTTAGCAACAACTTTGTTGATGTGATCAGACCATGACAATGTAGAATCGAGCCAAAGTCCAAGAAGCTCCACCTTTTTTACTTGCTGTACATTTTGACCATTAACTTGTATATTAATTTGAGGATTGTCAGATAATCTATACTTAGAACCAAATATTATACTCATAGTTTTTGAAATATTTAGTACAAGTTTATTTGTTTTGATCCAATTATACAATTTGCTAATCTCACAAGACAGAACCTGATTTAGCTCTGAACATGTAGGGGCTGCATAATAAAGAGTAGAATCATCAGCAAACATAGTCAATGTAGCCTTACTGAGTAAATACGGCACATCATTTGTGAAAATTGAAAATAACAAAGGTCCGAGGCAACTTCCTTGAGGAACACCACAATCCAGGGACTTGCTACAAGATAATGCACCATTAAAATAAACTCTTTGCGACCTCTCCGACAAATAGCTCTTAAACCACTTGATTGCTGAGGAAGTAAAACCATAACTAATAAGTTTAGAAATCAAAATGTCATGGTCAATCACATCGAAGGCAGCACTAAAGTCCAGTAGTAGTGTACCCACCAGCATTGAGTTATCAATTGATGTAAGCCAGCTATCCGACATTTGTGTCATTGCAGTGCAGGTGGAATGACCATACCTATAAGCATGCTGAAACATAGTGGTCAAATCATTGTTAGTAAAGTAATCTTGCACTTGCTCAAATACAATCTTTTCCAATAATTTACTTAGACTAGGCAAAATGCTAATAGGCCTACTATTTGGGCCACAAAAAGTTGATTTTGTGTCTTTGGGTAAAGGGATTATCTTACCCTTCTTCCAAAGTTTTGGACACACACCACTAACCAGACATCTATTAAAAATGTGACAGATTGGTTTAGAGATATGTCCAGCTGCTAACTTCAACAGCCGACTATCCAAGTTGTCTGTACCAACAGACCCTCCAACAGTCAAAGATCTCAACAACATTTCCACCTGCACAACATTAACCTGATGAAATTCAAAACTACACAGTTTATCTTTCATAATACACCTTTCAATTAGCTCATTTGAGTTGGAATCAACAGTGTATTTCATTGTCTCTCTAAAATTAGAAACCTTATTAACAAAATAATCATTAAAATAATTTGCAATCTGTATTGGCTTAGTCAAATAAACTCCATTCAATTCAACAAAAGAAGTAAAAGTAGATTTTTTCCCCATGATTTCATTAAGAACATTCCACATTCTCTTACTATCTGTACCACTGTCTTCAATTCTCTTCTGAAAATATTTTTTCTTTTTCACTCTGTTCTCCTTGGTCACCTGATTCCTTAAAATACAATACAATTTTCTGTTCTCCAGAGAGTTAGAAAGAACCGCAACCTTTTTAGCCTCTTCCCTTTGAGCCATTATGCTCTTTAACTCAGTATCAACCCAAGGAGCACTTTTGGCTTTAACTGTAAATTTCTTTAATGGGGCTTGATTGTTAACAACTCTCATAAAACAATCCATAAATAAATTAAGGGATATATCCACATCATCAATATCACTTATCAAATTCCATTTAATATTATCCAATTCATTTAAAAAACACTCCTCATTAAATACCCTATAAGATCTTTTCATAATAATTTTAGGACAGGCTCTAGGTAGCTTAGTTCTCCTGGAGACAGCAATACAGTTGTGATCACTAAAGCAAACTGTCACAGAAATAGGTGTTGAGTACATATCAGGATTATTAGTGTAAATATGATCAATACATTTTGATATTAAAGATCCTGTATTGTTACTAGAAACTCTTGTTGGTTGATCCATTAATTGAGATAAACCACAGGTGTCTGTCATGGTTTTAAGCTTATTCTTCAGAGGACAAATCTCAGATAGCCAATCAATATTTAGATCACCCAGCCAGTATAGCTCTTTGTTGTCCTCAGTCACCTTGTCTAGCATATTACATAAACCATTTACATGCTCTATCCTGGCACTAGGTGGCCTATAACAACCAAGAATAATCGGTTTTAAATGTGGAAGATGTACCTGTAACCATAACACTTCAACTTCATCAACCATTAAGTCATGTCTCAGTTTAACAGGAAAATGATCCCGTATATAAATGGCCACACCACCTCCAAACCTGTTTCGATCATTTCTATAAATTGAAAACCCCCCTATAGCAACATCTGAATTATCTATGAAGTGATCCAAATGAGTTTCAGAAATCATGAGTATGTCTATTTTGTTTAGTTGCAAAAATAAAGACAGATCTTGAATTTTGTTCCTTAGACTACATATATTAATATGTGCAAGTATTAAACCTTTAGGTAGTTTATTTATGCTGGTCATGTTAGTTAAAAGTAAATAAGTCTTATGTTATAATCTAATTGAATATCTTGTACCCTAAGTTATTTTATCTTCATCAAGTAGGCTACATACATATAAGTCCTGAACACAGACACAGACTCACATACATGTACACAAACATATATAAAACTGATCTTTAAAACCCATTAGACCAATAACTGACTTTGTCCATCCCTTGGGATGATGATCAGTTTATCATACTTCAAACTCGCTTTATCCCCTCTCTCTCTGGCAGCTTTAACCTTCGGCCACAACTCTTTCCTCCTCAGTTACACAGCTTTCCGAGAAATCTTCGTTAATGTAGATCTTGGTGCCCTTTAATTTCTTGGCAGAAGAAAGAATCAGCTCTCTGTCCTTAATGCGAAGAAGTTTAACAACAATTTTCCTTGGCCTTCCCCTCTCCTGAAACTGACCAAGTCTCTGGGCACGCTCAATGTCCATATTTATTCCATCCAAGCCCAAGTTTTTTGAGAACATTTCTCGCACCTTTTTCTCTGATTCACACCAATTCTCTCCTTTCTCGTCAGCAATGCCATCGATTAAGATATTTGTTCTCCTGTTCTGATTTTCAATGTAATCAAGCTTGTTGAGCATTGCATCCAATTCCTGCTTGGAGGTAGTAATGTTTGTCTCAAATGCCCTTATCTTTGACTCAATCTCCTTGCATCCAATCTTCTCCTCTTCAAACTTTGATTGGGTAAATTCCAAGCTGGTCTTCAGCTCCTGTACATCTCTGATAACACCATCCAATCTTTTGTTAGTTCCATCCATAATCAGCTGAATGAAACATTTGAAGTTATCTTGCTGCTGCAATAACATATCTTTATAGATCCCTCTCTGCTGCTCCATTAATTGAGAGAGTACACTCATTGTAACAACAGCATCATCCTCACAAGGAGATGTTTTAGCATTTTTAGGAGGCATAATGTGTCTTACCAGGATGTACCGGGAGTTGATGAAAGTAGCAAATGTTGATGATGACAGATCTGTTTGTCCAGGTCCTAGTAGGCCCAAAAGCCCATCAACTTGGGCTGCAGCGCAAGCTCAGCAAATAGTGGAAATATTGTCCCCAATATTAAGCCGCAATTTAAATAAAATGCAACTTGAGGCAATTAACCACTAAATTTGAGAATACCATAAAGGATTCAGTAGATTTTTGTTAGATTCTAAGAGGCCAGGTTCTCAGAGAAAACTCCTGTCAGCCATCTTGAACGAGAGGTTGAGAGGTGTGTGTGTGTGTGTGAGTCAAAGAAACCAAGTCCAGAGAGCAATTGGGTTAGTGAGAGAAGAGTGTGCACGTGTGTGTGTGTGTGTGTGCGTGTGTGTGTGTGTGTGTGTGTGTGTGTGTGTGTGTGTGTGCGTGTGTGCGTGTGTGTGTGTGTCACAGAAACCAAGTCCAGCGTGTTTGGGTTTGTGTGTGTGTGTGAGTGTGTGTGTGTGTGTATGTGCGTGCGTGTGTGTGTCACAGAAACCAAGTCCAGAGTGATTGGGTTAGTGTGTGTGTGTGTGTGTGTGTGTGTGTGTGCGCACGCGTGCGTGCGTGTGTGTGTGTGTGTGAGTGTGTCAGAGAAACCAAGCCCAGAGTGATTGGGATAGTGTGAGAAGAGAGAGATGTGTGTGTGTGTGTGTGTGAGTGTGAGAAGAGAGAGAGTGTGTGTGTGTGTGTGTGTGTGTGTCAGAGAAAACAGTCCAGAGGGATCGCTAGTGTGAGAGTGAGGGTGTGTGTGTGTATGTGTGTATGTGAGAGAGTGTGTGTGTGTGTGTGTGTGTGTGTGTGTGTGTGTGTGTGTGTGTGTGTGTGTGAGTGTGTCAGAGAAACCAAGTCCAGAGTGATTGGGTTAGTGTGTGTGTGTGTGTGTGTGTGTGTGTGTGTGTGTGTGTGTGTGTGTGTGTGTGTGTGTGTGTGTGTGTGTGTGTGTGTGTGTGAGTGTGTCAGAGAAACCAAGTCCAGAGTGATTGGGATAGTGTGAGAAGAGAGAGTGTGTGTGTGTGTGTGTGTGTGTGAGTGTGAGAAGAGAGAGAGTGTGTGTGTGTGTGTGTGTGTGTGTGTGTCAGAGAAACCAAGTCCAGAGGGATTGGGTTAGTGTGAGAAGACTGTGTGTGTGTGTGTGTGTGTGTGTGTGTGTGTGTGTGTGTGTGTGTGTGTGTGTGTGTGTGTGTGTGTGTGTGTGTGTGTGTGTGTGCGTGTGCGTGACCACCTGTTTATGCAAGGCTGCAATGCTGCCTGACTTCTACTTCAGCATGAAGTCATGTGCTGGAAAAGGTTAAAGGGAACTAGCTCAACCCTGAACTGTTGATAATATTCTTCTTGGTGGGGATAACTTGTGAACAGCCATACAGCGTCACACACGGCTAGAACCACAAATCATCCGTCAAGCATATTTTGAGAGTAAAAATAACCCCCTCAGTTCGCACTAAATGGGTATTAAAACATCCAAAAACACAAAACACATCATCCTTAAAATGCGGTTAAGAATAATGATGCAGGTTTTCCTGATACAAGCTACTCCTTCCTGAAATCTGAATCCACACTAAAGGTCTGCGAGGGCACTGGGAGCTGCAAGCCGTAGATAAACACCTACACCTCGCTTACTGACCCAGTTGTAGCAAGGTGAAGAACAAGCATCCTCACCTTTTACCGGAGGCTTGTCTGGACTCGCCAGACAGAGGCACGGGGGAGAAGGGGGGGGAGGAGGAACAGGACCAGGAACGGCTGCTTCCCCCGCTCGGTTCTTAACTCTCGCGCATGTTGTCTTTATTAAGCTGCTTGTGATCAAGGGACACTGATTAAGGGATACTGGCATCCGTCCGTTAAGTCAGCCCGTACGGTACTGAGCCAAGGGGAGGGACCATGTTATGTTGGCTTTGTGATAAATGCTTTCTTTACACGGCAACACCAAAATCCAGATCTAATGAGTTCCTGTTCTTGGGGGAAGAGGGGTGGAATCTCAAAGTTAGTGGCTCTGTTTTAGCCTTTGGGTTACACCTTTTTGTGGACATTGTTATCCAATGCTAAAGTCTAAGGATGGGTCACAAAAAGGAGTTTGTTACAAAGCTTTGCGTAAAGGCCCGGACACACAGGGGCGATAATCGGCCGTCGGACAGTCTGGCTAGGTCGGTGACTCAAGTCTGTTTGGTGTGTTCTGTGCCATCGTCCGTGCCATTTTGGCTGATTTGACATGTATAATCGGCAGGGCAGGCTCTGCCGGCAGTCGGACTCAAATGACCCATCTGATTGGTAGAGTGCTAACCCGGAAACGGGGAGCGGAATGAGCGTGACTAGAGTCTCTCAAAGTCTGACGAAAATCTTTTAAACTGACCTTTGTTCTGAAATGAACAGCACGGCCTATTTCTCTCTTAAAATGTTTTCATAAACATGTTTCGGTGAACTATTTTAGTACAATATGAGATCGTATTCTAAACAAGCCGCCATGACAGTCTGGCTTTGAATTTCCGGAGAAACCAGACCCACGTTACATGTTCGTCCAATCAGCTGCCGGTTTTCATTTTTGGGCGACAATACAGATTAGCGCCGCCAGCTGTTATGGAGACGTATTACGTCTCGTCACTTTGGTGAGTTCCGAGGCACTTTTTTGACCAACTTGAGGAGACTGAACAGCCCAACTGCCTTTTCTGTCGACGTTTGGCCGTCAGCTCGGTGTGTCCGGGCCTTTACACTGTTCCTCCATGATCTGCCATTCATCCAAATGCTTTTGCGAAAGAGGTGATTGCAAACGTAGGGTGGGCTAACGGAGATGCCAGAAGTAAAACAACAAAAAAATTGGGCATAGATTTTATTTTACACCCCATAAACTATTTAGAATGGGCTTGCCTCAGGACGACAAATGTTGGAAATGTAACAAAGAAATTGGCACGTTTCTCCCTGCTATATGGGACTGCCCTCGGGTGCGTCTGGAAGGTAGTGCTTGAAAACGTTGAGGGATGGCTCAAACGACCAAACCAGAGTCTCCACGCCTGTGCCTGTTAGGAGACAAATCTATCATGCCGCAAGGCCTCACTAAAGCAGAGTCTGGACAGGCAGTAACAGGTTTGATTGTAGCAGTCAGGCTTATTTTATGCAACTGGAAGAGCCGATACAAGCAAGAAATTACGTAATAGTGCTAACAAATTACAGTGGCCGCTGCTTTTGAAAATCTAATTGCCAGATTGAATAATACCCAAGCCAAAACTAACCAGTTATGGCAAAACGTTCTGGTCTACATTAAAGGTGCTATTCCGTAGAGAGTGCATATGGACATACTATATGTATAAATATGTAAGATGTATGTATGTATGTACAGTATGTATATGTATATATGTGGATAGAGACAGAGCGCATCGCGTCATCCTCTGAAAGCCACGCCCACCGGACTTGCCTCATCGTCAATTCCCTCTGCTAGCAAACAACTGAAAAATGCCTTTGAGCTGCTGTGTAGTGGAATGCACTACAAACAATGTGAATTACCCATAACTACATTGTTATGAGCTGCCGAGCCAAAAAACAGAGCTTCTAGTAAGACAAAAGTGGATACAGACGTTTACAGCAACAACATTACATTGTTGGTAGTGAATATCGCCACACAGCAGCTTTTAGGCATTTTTCTGTTGTTTGCTAGTAGATAGGATTGACCTTCACGCAATACAAGCCAATGGAGAGCGGAGAGTTCTTTTCCCCTCCGGTGGGGGCGGGTCTTAAATGCACTCTGTCTCTACGAATAAAATGTACTGTTTAAAGAGGAAAAGATCCAGCATGATGTGTATGAAGAGACTACACAGTGTCACCTGTCTTACCTGTAGGATGACAAAGGACCATGCTCTGCATCTATTCATGCGTTCAGACTCTCACACTCCTCACAGCAACAGGTTCATCTGTAAAGAGACACAACGATAGTATTCATCCGTCGCCGTTTTTTATTCATCTTCAGGATACATCAGAATCAGAATTAGGACCAAGACTGGGCTTTGAACAAAAAAAAAAAAAATCCACTGGAATAAAAGATCAGCAGCCCCGTAGCAAGAACGTAGAACATAAGACTACTTAAAGGTCCTATGACATGGTGCTCTTTGGATGCTTTTATATAGGCCTTAGTGGTCCCCTTATACTGTATCTGAAGTCTCTTTTATATAGACCTTAGTGGTCCCCTAATACTGTATCTGAAGTCTCTTTTATATAGACCTTAGTGGTCCCCTAATACTGTATCTGAAGTGTCTTTTATATAGACCTTAGTGGTCCCCTAATACTGTATCTGAAGTGTCTTTTATATAGACCTTAGTGGTCCCCTAATACTGTATCTGAAGTCTTTTATATAGACCTTAGTGGTCCCCTAATACTGTATCTGAAGTCTCTTTTATATAGACCTTAGTGGTCCCCTAATACTGTATCTGAAGTGTCTTTTATATAGACCTTAGTGGTCCCCTAATACTGTATCTTAAGTCTTTTATATAGACCTTAGTGGTCCCCTAATACTGTATCTGAAGTCTCTTTTATATAGACCTTAGTGGTCCCCTAATACTGTATCTGAAGTCTCTTTTATATAGACCTTAGTGGTCCCCTAATACTGTATCTGAAGTCTTTTATATAGACCTTAGTGGTCCCCTAATACTGTATCTGAAGTCTCTTTTATATAGACCTTAGTGGTCCCCTAATACTGTATCTGAAGTCTCTTTTATATAGACCTTAGTGGTCCCCTAATACTGTATCTGAAGTCTCTTTTATATAGACCTTAATGGTCCCCTAATACTGTATCTGAAGTCTCTTTTAGATAGACCTTAATGGTCCCCTAATACTGTATCTGAAGTCTCTTTTATATAGACCTTAGTGGTCCCCTAATACTGTATCTGAAGTCTCTTTTATATAGACATTAGTGGTCCCCTAATACTGTATCTGAAGTCTCTTTTATATAGACCTTAGTGGTCCCCTAATACTGTATCTGAAGTCTCTTTTATATAACCCTTAGTGGTCCCCTAATACTGTATCTGAAGTCTCTTTCCTGAAATTCAGCCTTGAAAGCGGCACCGCGGCTTTTCTCGGGTGCTTATCACCGCTCAAGACGATTGCGATTGGTTTAAAGAAATGCCATTAAACCAGAGCACGTTTTCCTCCCATACCCGAATGCTATGTGGAGTAGCCAGACCCTCCTCCAGCACGCTTTGGAGGAGGGTCTGGCAAAGCGAGACTAGTGTGAAAGCAACCTAAAACTGTCATTTATTTTTTATTTTTTTCAGAAAGACATGAGTACTGTACTCGCCAGTCATCAGAGAGTCGTTTTGTGTTGCCTCCCCCGTATAACTGATTTAATACAAACGACAGTGCATTATCGAGCAATGGTTGCATGGAATGCATTACAGTTTTTGGATTTTTAGAAAGTAATAAAATGTGTTTTCATAAAAAGTTATAATCGTATTTATTTACACACAAAAATGATGTAGAATAACTACAGATTTTGAAGATTTGAAATGGTGTTTGAAAATTAGCTTTTTTTGTGAGCTAGAAGATTCATTTTCAGGTACTTCCTTTCTGGTATGAACTATTGAAGAATGGTATGTATGCAAGTTCATGTTTTGTTGTACCTTTGATGTATGTTTTTATGTTTTTGCTGTTCTTTTGATGTATTGTGAGTATGATTGTTATGGATTTATATAATCCAGTTTATGTAGGCTAATATTCTTATGAAATAATAGAGACCTCAGGATGAGTAGCTTCTGTTTAAGTGCCAATGGGGATCTCAATAAACTACAGTAACTAAAACAACTTCTACAATGGGTGCATTCGTACTATAAATAGGAAAACTATATATAATATAAAACATGAAGTTCACTTTCCATTACAATACTTTGGAAACAAGCTATTTAAAACTGTCCAGCTAGTGATGGAAGAGATATTGTTTTTTAAAGATTTTTTTGGGGGCATTTTAGGCCTTTATTGTGACAGGACAGCTTAGATATGAAAGGGGAGAGAGAGGGGGAATGACATGCAGCAAAGGGCCACAGGTCGGAAAAGAACCTGCGGCCACTGAGTCGAGGACTGAGCCTCCGTACATGGGCGCATGCTCCACCAGGTGAGCTACCCAGGCGCCCAGAGATATTGTTTTAATTGGCAGATAAGAGAGGAGAAAGACTAGGAACGTGTTCACAAGGAGCTCTTAGGGACGTCAGAGCGTATCGGCTGCAATGACACAATGCGTGGCACAAAATATGTACTAAACTTCTCTATTCAAAACACGCCGAAAGGTAACACCGCTGCCGGGTCCCCACAGACTGTTAATAAGGTCTGAGGAGGTCAGTGAATGGTGAAGATTACACACAGTGACAGAACAAAACTCATAGCATTTTGCACAAGGAGAGGCTATAGGCGATGATTTGACAGGTGGGGAGAAGAAGAGATGTTAATGATAAGAGGTGAAAGAACTAGGCGACTATATCCCCCGGCTCGAGACGCCAGTCCAGGAAGGTACAGGTAGCCTAATAACCGGTTATGATATGTTCTTGAGTATGTCAAACGGCTCTTCAGAACAGAAGGCCATTCAAACCCAACACATGGTCCACACATCACCAATTACCAAGGTGTGCGTCGACAGGGAGAAGATGAAGAGAGTGGTAGCCACAGAGGGAGTTTAAATATGGACAGATGAGGAGACGGGGGACTTTTAGCCAATTTAGAGTATTGACCTCAGGTCAGACGGACCTATTTCACACAAAAATAATGGCTCAACGTTTCTCCCCAGCCTCCTTGTCTGAAACAGAGGAAGTGTGCTCAACTAAATTATTCAAACTTGAAAACTAAAATCATTATCTACATATGCTATTGCCTTGGGAGGAACTACCTATTGGCATACAAAAAGAAAGAATGTTATGTAGTAAAATGACTTTTTAAATCAAGAACATGCCCCCCTGTTTGTGACTTTAGGTTCCATGCATATCAAGCATTTTCTATGTCCCATTTGATCTGTCTTCCAAGGAAATAAACCAGGTTTTACATCGCTGACACAGACACACTAAAAAGGTAAAAGTAAACAATATCTTCAACAGCAAACACTGAAAGGGCTTCTGACTATTCAAATGAACTAGGAAAATGGTCCTTGCCTAGGCAAACATCACTGTCTTCAAAGATAGTAGAGGAAAAAACATCAGTATGCTGTAGTGGTGTCACAATTTCAATGTTAAAATCGGAAATTGATCAAAATGAGCTTTCGATTTCGACTACCAACATTTGGAAGCAGGATTGACAATCCCCTGAGTATTTGTTTTCTCTCTCCACACAGGGAAGCTTACCGGCTGGTAGCAAGCTGCTATAGACACAGGGTAACATTGGCTTATCAGTAGCCGGCAACTTGACTATTCAAGACATTATGGCCACTGCCGGAGTCAGAAGTTACGGAGAAACAACAGAAAATCTTCCGGCTTCACCGTCACCGGTGTGGTTACATTTTGCCTTCCCTGAGAATTTGGTAAACAAACAGTGAAGGTAAATCATTAGGGCTCCGACGGGACTCCATGGTGCCTTCAAGTACACGTCGTTTAACTAATGGTGCATTCAATTACCGTGCTAAAAAAAACAAAACACTAAGAAACTCAAACTGTTGTTGCAAAGTAATCGGTTAACTGTTATCTGGTGGCTGTTATTGTGGCATTGCGGTCCCTGTAGAGAGAAAAAAAAAGTTTAAATTCGAAAATTGAATCTAATTATGACCTTAAAATCAAGATCAAGGTGGTAAGTATGTGACAAATAGGAAGAAGCTAAATAAGTATAACAGTATAATTTAAAAAAAAATTAAACCTGCTTATGGAGGTTCAGAAAAATATAGAAGTGCTAATGTGGATTCTTTCCTTTGCCAATTTCCTCCAACTTCTCCAGTGTTTCTTACTACAAAGTGTGTTGGAGTGGAAAGGCCCAGGCCTCCATGCTGATTTAGTCCCAGGAAGACCCAGATTAACCCTAATTAATGCACATACAACCGTCTCACACACAATTCCCATCTACCAGGTCACTTGCAGGCCCGGGCCAAGCATGCATGCACCAATTAATCCAATGGCTCGGGTCACAGTCTGCTCTCATTTCTAAAAGAGTCAATCAAATTCTGGGGATTCTCGTCCAGAGTTCTCAGTCCCAATACAGAACTCCCTTCAAAACGTGAAGTGTAAAGGCAGACAAACTAAGCACTGAAAATACCACTATTCCAGGAAAAAAAAAAAAAAACTCAAGTCATTGGTTTCACAACAAAAGGGTTAGGGTGAACTACTCCCCAAATTCCTACCTTTCCACAATTCTGAAAATGTTCCCTTTGAGCCTGTGAAGACACAAACAATCTGTTGATTCAGTGGCAGAACCCTTTCCCCCTAAGCCGCTATTTGCTTTAGCGGCGATGACACAAGGGGAGGAATTTGAGCAATGCCTGTGTATCGTAGACTCATTTCCTCAGAGTGAGAGCCATCTCTCCAGACAGACAAGACAGCATTGTGAAGTCTGGTTTATTCCTGCGCCTCTGGCTCCAGGTCAGACAGTGTCCTGCAGACATGTCGGTGGTGTTTCTATGGTTTTTCTATGGGTTACGCTGTCAATTCAGAGACAGTGTGTTTGTGTATGTTGCTTTAATGATTTTAATGCGATTTGCACTTACGATACCAAGACACATCCCTCGTGTGTGTAAACATACTTGGCAATAAAGCTTTTCTGATTCTGATTCTTTCTGACATACACTCACATATACAGACTGTTTCCTAACCATTTATTCATAACCTGTAGCAAACAAGCAATGGCATAAAGCATTCATACATGGAAACACTTTCAATCAGCCACAAAACTATATTTTCCAATGATCTCATAAGACTCAACATGGATGAAAGCCCATCACGCATCACTTGTTTTTTTGTCTGAATTATAAGCGGCGGCCAATCATTGGCTATCAAGACAATAAATTAATGTGAAGACACCAACTATCTTCAAGCATGCCATACCCTAATCCGTGCTCTTTTATCAGTATTTCGTGTTGTACTTCGAAGAAAATGACTAACTGCCTATAGGATTCCAAAGGGCTTACTGTCTCATTTGGCACAAATGGAAGTCTCTCCCAATTGTAAGGGATCAAAGTAGCCTCATAACTGCGCCGCTTTCAAGTAGAAAATGAAAAGCGTGAAAAGCCAGAGCACGCTCGCTCTGCGATGGGATCAACTCAAACTCAAGCGGCCTTGAGAAAACTTTGCTTGTTCAATATGGGGATCAATGCCAAGAATTACTGTGGCGCTTTGCCATGTGTGCTCATTCTCCCTTTCTTTCTGGCCCTCCTTGATATTTTCCACTGGTGGGTCAATGGCATGCCATTAACTTGCATGCTAGCAAAATGCTGTGTGTTTAAAGTGCTCATATTATGCTTTTTCCCTTACCTTTATTGTGTTATATTTCTTTTTTTGGGCATTGTTATAGGTTTACAAAAGTGAAAAAGCCCAAAGTCCCCCCCAAAGGGACTTACCATCTCCAACAGAAAACACTGTTCACAAACTGCTCCAAACAGCTCTATTGTAGTCCAGCCTTTACTTCAGAGACAAACTTGCGTCACTTTGTAACACACGTTATAATGCTCGCCTAGCTGCTAGCGTGGCACGCCCTCATACTCTGCTTCTGACTGGCTAGTAGTCCTTACCTAGGTACTGCGAATGTGCGACTCCCAACAAAGATGGGACACAAGTGCGATGCCTCACTCACTTCACTTGAAAAATTAAACCATGTCAACCTATTCTGGTACAACCTCTAAACACAATTATGAACCTGAAAATGAGCATAATGTGAGCACTTTAAAGTGCCTTGAAGTATGCCCGTTTTCTCAAGTGCTCCAAAAGTCAATGAAGAAATGGAATAGACTTTGCAACAGATTAGCAATCTTTGTACTTCATGGACGCCAGTCAAGACGCGTTAACCCGCTTCTTCTCTCCACTTGTGTCCTTTTTCAGCGGTTCGATTTAATGCAAGATATGTAAATTGCTTCTGAAAGTCACACAGGGGCTCGTTCGGGGACAAAAAGGCCCAAAAAAAGAAGAAGAGGAAAAAGAAACCTGTATCAGATGACATAGGGATATCAACATCGGAGATCTCCAGTGATGAAAGCAGTGGCGTATGGGGGAGAGAAAGAGAGAAAGAGAGAAAGAGAGAAAGAGAGAGAGAGAGAGAGAGAGAGAGAGAGAGAGAGAGAGAGAGAGAGAGAGGCAACAGCAAGAGTGAAACAGGCTCTCTCCTAGTTATGCTGTTATAGTTTTAGACTGCCGGGGCACATCCTTTGAGAAAGAGTTTCTCTCTCCTCTCTCTTTCAATCTGTGTGCATCCTTGTCCCAGAAATGCTTGTTACTAACCTACTGTAGCTCTGGGGAGCTTATTCCCCAGATTCCTTATGTGTTTCTTTGGATTAGGGTGGCACCTAAATCATGGTTGCAGCTCCCGGTGGTCTTGCTCCGCGCCCTGCTATGCCCTGTTACACCCCGCTACGCTCTGCTGTGCCTTGCTACGTCCTGCTACACCCTGCTACGCTCTGCAGTGCCCTGCTATGCCTTGCTACGTCCTGTTACGCCCTGCTACGCTCTGCTGTGTCCTGCTACGTCCTGTTACGCCCTGCTACGCTCTGCTGTGTCCTGCTACGTCCTGTTACGCCCTGCTACGCTCTGCTGTGTCCTGCTACGTCCTGTTACGCCCTGCTACGCTCTGCTGTGTCCTGCTACGTCCTGTTACACCCTGCAGTGCCCTGCTATGCCATGAACTACTACAACTACTAAAGGTGTTTTTCCATTACCAGTACCTACTCGACTCGCCTCGCCTCGCCTCTACTCACCTCGCGTCCGTTTTCCATTGCAGATTTTAAGAATCGCCTCAGCGTGGCTGGTCGTCATAGCGACTGCCGTGGGCGTGGCTTAGTAGCTTGCTTTTCCCATTGACAAATCCCCACCGCATTTCCTGGTTCTCTGTCTCCGTGAACAACATGATATCAAAGAGTTAACGTTTACTGCTCCAGATTTCCCACTGTGATCACATATATATGACTCTAGAGTCGCTACTCGCTTTGTTTCTCTCACATATATATATATGACTCTAGTCGCTACTTGCTGCGGAGATAATCGCCGTCACTCTCTCACTTCTCCCTCGCTCACCAGCTTCCCACACGCACACATACGGCGACTCGACACACACACATCACACATCACACATTACACACAACAGCGCACCAGTATAACCATCAGGCCACTTGTATGCTACGGAGAAAGCTCTGCGTGGAGCCTCCAGCAGCAAAAAAACACCGCTGGCTAAACTATTTAAAAATGCCGTCTGTCGCTGGCAATGCAGTGATCAGTGACGATTCTTTCCGACCAGTCAGCAGCCTGCAGGGTTTCGCGTCACCTTCTCAGCTCGCCTCAGCTCGCTTGGAACCTCGACTGAGGAGGTGCGAAAAAAAGTATCTGTTAGCAGGTACCAGGTACTTTTTTTCGTAATGGAAAACCAAAAAAAGGCGAGGCGAGGCGAGGCGAGTAGGTACTGGTAATGGAAAAGCACCATATTTCTGGTCATTGTTCCAGTATCTTTACCGTGACTATTATCGCCACTATTCATCACACCCCCAACAGGCACCGTCAGACACCAAGAGCCTGGGTTTGTCCGAGGTTTCTCCCTAAAAGGGAGTTATTCCTAGCCACTGTCGGACTAAATGCTTGCTCTTGGGGGAATTACTGGAATTCTTGGGTCTTTGTAAATTATAGAGTGTGGTCTAGACCTACTCTATCTGTAAAGTGTCCTGAGATAACTCTTGTTATGATTTGATACTATAAATAAAATTGAATTGACTAAGCAAATGAAATGATCCCAGGATGAGGTAGTTGGGGTTAAAAGGGATGAATGAACTTTAAAACCAAGTTAGCCCTCGGTTTTAATCCCATTACAAACTGTTAAAACGCCTGACTGAGCCTACTTTTAAAGGCTTTTGAAATACTTTGACCTAAGTGTTAGCGGTAAAACCAAAGATGAATAGCCACATGCACAGGCAAGTGCACATCCACCCATATACACACCTGGCACCGCATTGTTCAATGGGTTGATCATTCACTCCGGTGCAACAAAAAAAAAAAAATGACTGGAGAAAGAGAGGAAAAAGTTGGTAGAAGCAGCGTTTCAGAGATCTGAAAAGAGCCGGTTCTTTGGCAATTGGGCAGTAGCTCGAACAAGATCAAATAACAAGGACATTGGCTCGAGGGCTCAGCCACAAGGAAATATGTCATCTGATGTTATCAATACATGAATTATTAACATGAGAACTATTTGCAAAGTTAACTCCAAAGCTCCTCATCTAAAAACACTTTCAGACAGCAGCATTTTCTCAAAGATTACATAGCTTTGGCCATTGGTGGACTGTAACCAAGTGCATTTACTCAAGTTCTGTACTTAAGCACACATTTTAGGTACTTGTCCTCTTACTTGGGTCTTTTTTCTTTGCATGCCACGTTCTACTTCTACTCCGCTACGTTTCAGAGAGAAATATTGTACTTTTTACTCCGCTACATTAATCTGACAGCTTTAGTTACTAGTTCCTTTACAAATTAAGATTTTTGCACACAAAACACATGTAGTTTATAAATTGCAAGGTTTTATTATAAATTAAACTACCCAACAATATAACGGTCTACAAGTCCAGCTGAAATGGTTAGCCCATTAAACACATTGTTTCCAGTTCCTAAAATATTTCTGCATTGAGTACTTTTACTTTTAATTCTTCAAGTACATTTTCCTGATGATACGTACATACTGCTACTTAAGTAACATTTTCAATGCGGGACTTTCACTTGTAACAGAGTATTTTTAAAGTGTGGCATTAATACTTTTACTTAAGTAAAAGATCAGAATACTTCTTCCACCCCTGGATTCTGTAAAGTTGGAAAGGCAGGGCCCCCCGCCCCCACAACACCTGAGTAGAATCAGTCGCGGAGATTTGTCTTGTGTTTACATTTCTGTCTTGCCAGGGAAATGACAAATGGGCGTCAAAGCAGGCCGGAGCGCACGAGACGTCAGCCTTGCAGCTGTTCCTGTGTGCCTCAGTCCTGTCACTGTTTGTGTTCCCAGGAGAGGCGGACAAAGCGCTTCCAGGTCGCCCACTAACCTGCCGTCTCATTACCAAAGTTCATCCCGCTGGAACACAACGCTGACCTCTCATGCCAAAGGTTACTTAGGGAAAAGGAGGATGGGGAAGAGGGGGGGGCAGGGGGGATTAGGAGGAAAAAGAGGAGTGGGAAAGGTGAGCAAGAGTTAAGATTGAGAACACTCCTCCTATCTCACCTAGGGTTGGATGATTCATCGAAAAGCAAGAACTTGAGAAATTCAGAACCCTTTAACCGACGTAACTTTCCCATGTCAGTTGTTTCGGGGTTTTTTTTAAATCCTGTTAATACGTGTGTGTTCATGTACTTTCCCCTTAAAAACATACTACCACATGTGCAGTCACATGACTCCGCCCAGTACAGTCTGCAGCATGGAAGCAACATGGAGGAGAACTCCGTCAACCAAGCAACAGGGAGCCTCGGACCAAAGAAAAACGCAGTGTCCGTTTTTAGGAAACATTTGGGTTTTAGTAAAGACGATCCCAAAGTTGTAAGTTCAGCCAAGAAAAGGTGACTGTTAGGCGGTTTCCGATTACTGTTGAGGTCACGGTCTAGACAGCGGCCGTTGCAGTTACGTTTAGACGACAAAAGAAAACCGTAGTAGAAGACAGTTCATTTTGGACACCAAAACGACTGGTTAAAGCTTTAGTGTGTAACTTTTTGATATTAATAAACGTCCGTTACATTCAAGCCGTTGCCAAATGAGTTGCTACAAAGCTAATTAAGACTATCAGCTCCGCACAACTCTCTCTGGATTTCTCAGTATGGCTACGTTCAGGAGATTGTGAAGTCCGACAACTTTCGGAGTTTGCATTAACACCGTTAATAACGCGTTTAACTGACAGCACTTTAAATAACCATAAATAGTTCATTGTGTGTTTCCTTCAATATCCTACCTTTAATAGCTGAGCATATTTACAGTACAAACCTTGTCAGTGAACTATGCGGGCCAAAAAACCCGAAAACAAACAACAACAAGAAAATAATCGTGCAATAATCGTGATTTTGATTTTAGGTCATATCATCTAGCCCTAATCTCATGCCTCACTTTCATTTCATCATCCATTATGGGACTACTTTTCCCAGGATTGACGCACTTGTGTCACAAACTACTTGGACTTCCTTGAGACACGTCTTGAGGCCAAAACAAGCATATAATAATCAGATTCAAATTCTCCAAATAAGGCCCCTTAAAAGGTTCCAATGTGGTTATTTTCTTCTATCACTCCTTCCCATTTCCAGGTTAAGCGTTTGACATTTGGCACAGGCCGGGGTGAATGCCTATAGATGGCATTGCTCTTAGATCACAGCAAGCTCATTAGCTCTGGCCTGCTGTTGCGTTCACTCAAACCAGACCAAAGACGTGATCGGGTGGAAATTCAAAGTGGGTGGGAAGAGGAGGAGGGGGGTAGGGGAGTGGTGGGGTGCAAGGGAACAGATATGTTTCCTTGGATAAGGCAGAGCCTAATAATGATTTCCTGTATTTAGCCTGGAAAACAAAACCGAGAGGCACCATGGACAATGGTGCAAACACATGTAGAGGGCTGTAATGCCTTCGATGCAATGTGATCCATCTGTAAGGTTATATGTACTGTATAGTGGACATGAGTGTGATGGGGTTGGGTGTACGTCGGAGGGTTACAACATCTGGATCTTGTAGTACATGCCTCTGGAGAGTCTGACGATCTCTCGATTGAGCAACCGCCCACTCGGTCCATTCGACGCTGCTCCTTCCCTCTCTTGTTCGCTTCTTCCTCCATCCTCCATCCTTTACCCCTCTCCTTCAGGACCATGTGAAAACTCCCAATTACCAGAAACACGAGAACGGCTGGACACGAACGTGGAATATGCAAAACACAGGAGCCCTTAACAAGGGCCGTGCTGAAAAGTGATTGAATGTGTCAGCAGGTCGTAAAAAAGGCCCCCTCAAGATCAATGTAATTATGAAAGCTTTACGTGGAGGACTTTCCGGACTGGGGAGTGACCAGCGACAGGAGGAGGAGGAGGAGGAGGAGGAGGAGGGGGGAGTGCTGCCAGCATTATGTTCCACCAACAGAAACCTCTTTTCTTAACCCAACAAGTGGAGAACAAGCAAAGGACTTCCAGCTGCCTTCCATCAGCAGCTATAATAGACCAGGGGAAAGAAAGACGGGACGGAAGAAAAGAGGTTTGTAACACCTGCAGCAGGGTGCCAGCAAACATTCCTTGGTCCTCCGGCCCCTTGGTGATGCACTCAATAAATCCTCGTGACTAGCTACAGTAGCGGGCCTAAGTGGCACTTAAATCAAACCCCAAAGGGGAAGTTGTTGTGACCTCCGAGCTTTGGAAATGTGATTTAGGCCCCAGTGATTATTACAAAAACAAAGCTAGTTCTGTTTCTCGAATAAGAGAGCACGGAAGGAGGAAGAAGGGTGTGATGTGAAGGAGGAGTGAGCGTGACAGCAGGTTTGCAATAATAAGATGTTATTTGAAGATATTCATGAGAATCAACTCCCTGTTTTTAAGCTATTAAGGTAACTTCAACTAATGTGCTTCAGTATTCTGGGAATACTTCACACCAATACAAGACACAGATGTGCATATAGGAGCTAAGCCAATGTTTTCATATTGTGATTGTGAAAACTGTACAGTCTGTGGTGTCTGCTTATGCTCCAACATCTAAATGCGCACCGACGCATTTATCATATTTTCAAAAGCTTCTCCCACTGGACAGCGTCTCCAAAAAAGTGACAGCCAAGATGGGAGAGGGGGTGTAAGCTGTAAATCAGACTCAAAGCAATGTCACTGAAATATCCACCGATCCACCGTAATTGACATAAACATTAACCTGAATCACAGTTTAATAAATGAGAATGTGACTGACCCCTGAGACAAAAAAAAAGAAAAAATAAACTCCACAATTCACAATTAGGTCCACTAAATTAAGCAGCAGGCCTGACTGCAGCACAGAGTCTCCAGAGGTCTATAAACCTGCTGCGCTTACGGTAACAGAAGGGATGGCACAGCTCTGGTCCACTCTGCCAGAGTATTGTTGACAGCTGACGTAGACCAGACCCAGCTGCACTCTTTGACTCGCAGGAGAGCAAACCGTGTTTCTACATACAATCGGTCAGTAGGATTAAGGCCCTGACACACCAACCCGAGGGCCGACCGTCGGCAGAAAAGCCGGTCGGACTGATCAGTCGGCTCCAAAATAAAGGTCCTCTGAACACACCAAGGCGACGCCGACTTGATCGTACGTTCTGCGCGTGCGCGAGACATAATACGTCTTCGTCTCTCTGTTCCCGGATTTCAAACCCGAACAATAATGGCGGTCGTTCGGAATACGATCTCGGATTTTACGAAAATAGTTCACCGAAACGTGTTTCTGAAAACATTTTAAGCAAGAAATAGGCTGAATATGTTGGGGGGGGGGGGGGGGTTTTAATCGAAAATGGTCCGTTTGAAAGATTTTGATAGGAGTTTGTCAGGTCCATCCCGGCCTGTCATTTCCGGTGAGTGTTGTGACATAAGTGCACTGATTCGCTAGTCAAGGGCTAGCGCTCCACCAATCAGACTTGCCATTGAGTCCGACTGCCCGCTTCCCGATTCAAGAAGTCAAATCGGCCAAAATGGACGCTGATGGCCCCTCCAACTGACGACGGCACGGAACACACCGAACCGACTCGAGTCACTGACCTCGCTAGACTGTCAGACGGCCGATTTTTTCTGGTTGGTGTGTCAGCACCTTTACGCTCCAACATCAGTAACATAACACTACTCCTCCTAGACCCTAGCAAGGGTCATTTACAATCATTTTTATTCTTACCCTTTTTTCTTGTGACAAAATATATACCAGGTGATAGCTATGAGGCAGTAGATTTCACTGGACATTTCACTCTGTGTTTTCTCTACCTCAAACCACAAACAATAATAGCAGTTATAATGAGATTGCAAAGAGGCTCACACACCTTTTCTTAAAAAATTAGCTATGGTAAAGTTAGTCGGACCAGTTTGGGCCAACTGGGCTACGCTATCAAGATTCATTTATTGGTCATAGTTCCTTGTGTACTTACATACATAAAGAAAAGACCAGCCACTTTCAGTGCAACAGGAAAAGACAACAATCATACAGACGTAGGTAAGAATACATAAACTAAAATATATAAAAAGAGTCAGGGCCTTTAGACTCTTACGTGTTCCAATTACATCCTCTATAGCAGCGTTTCTCAGTATTTCTACCCAAAATGTTTGGTGCTGGTCTGGGGGTACTTGAATAAAAAGATATTTCGATGGGGCTACGTTATTGAAGAACCACTGCTCTATTAGCATACTAAATCCAACCATGTTTTCATGATAATACGAAAGTCTACTAAGTTGTAACATAAGTTACAACTTACAACTTGTAACATAAGTTACAACTTAGTACTTAGTGCCTTACCTTGTCAGCTACGGACAAGTTGTTTAGAAACACATAACCGCAGAGAAACAGGACAGCAGAATAGGTGGAGTAATGTGGAGTCATTGGAAAGAACACAACACAGGGAACAGTCGGAAAACCTCAAGTAAGAAAGGTACAAAAAGTATGTGTTCACATACAAAACCTGCAAGGAGAGGAAAACAAGGACAGCGACACAATCTTGCATGCACACACACACGCACGCGCGCGCACACACACACACACACACACACACACACACACACACACACACACACACACACACACACACACACACACACACACACACACACACACACACACACACACACACACACACACACCTGTCGTCAAACAGTACGCAGTGAAACGCCCTCGGGATGGCCGTGACAGCTGAGGGCTTCCTGTTAGGGGGCTCATGTCTGCGCTGGCAGCCACGGACCGTCAAGAGCAGAGTCCTACAGGCTGACGTAAGGCTTGCCAAGAGTTGTGTGCATTCATCTGTACATGTATGGGCTCTCGTGCTTTCAAGGAGGGAGCTATCTGACTTCAAGCCCCGTGTCCTAATAGGCCTTGGTTTCTTAAGACGACAGGAAACAACTAACTGGTCTTTAGTTAGGAAACGCACAAAGCCCCTTTTTAAAAGGAGAAAGAGAGTCATTGTTTATGTTTCTTTGTATTTTTTTTTTTTTTGCTAATCTTCAAATTCAATTGACACAAAAAAAAAAACAATAAGTCCAACCTAAAGCTATACCCATTTAACTAAAGCTATTTGATATTCGATGATCCAAAAAGTTGATGTCTGGCAGGTCTCCGGGAATAGGGAAACTTTATCATACAGGACAGTAAAAATACTGTTTCCAGTAAAAGCAGTTTGTTTGGAAAAAACAAAAAAGTCGAAATGAAGTGCACACATGTTGCAATGTGTGAAAAATAAATAAATAATTGAAATAAAATCTGAGTTAATACCATACATCATCTGTGTCTAACATGCCTTGAACCCAAACACTAGCCACATATCTAGTAAAGCTTTGTGGCATTGAATCAGGTCATTGAGAAGAAAAATAGCACTTTTCTCTCTGTGGTCTGTCTTTCTTCTTGTCAAGACAGGTCTAAAACAAAAACACCTAAATAAACATAAACGCTTTTTTTATTTTTGGCAAAAGTGAAACAGCTAAGTACGTGTTGTCGTTTTTTTCCTTTGAATTTGGCACATTACCTGTTGGAGCTAAGACATGAGATTCTGATGCAGAGATAAACGGGTGAAAAACAGGACTTGATCATTTATTTTGCGACGCCATGTTGCACATGTTGGACTGAGGAAGCACATGAGCAGCTGACACAGGCAACTGATGAAACTATGGCTAGGACATTTGACACTGATGGACAACTAGATACGATAGGATGAGTCAATGAATTGATTATGTGAACGACAGAAAATGATTTGGAACCTATTTTGATAATCTATTCATCACTTAAAGTCAAGTTAAATCACTCATATTTTGCTTTTTGTTTTTTTTTCTCCTTTCCTTTATTGTGTTATATATCTTTTTTGTGAATGTTATAGGTTTACAAAGTGAACCCCACCCCAAAAGGACTTACCATCTCCATCAGAAAACACTGTTCACAAACTGCTCCAAACAGCTCTATTGTAGTCCAGCCTTTACTTCAGAGACAAACGTGCGTCACTTTGTAACACACGTTATAATGCTCGCCTAGCTGCTAGCATGGCACGCCCTCATACTCTGCTTCTGACTGGCTAGTAGTCCTTACCTAGGTACTGCGCATGTGCGACTCCCAACAAAGATGGTACAGAAGTGAGATGTCTCACTCTGTAGCTAAAACAGAGAGCTCAACACAAAGGGTGAAAAGAGGAGCTGCAGCAATGTAGCCTAGAAATCTAGACGAACCCTTGCCGACCGGATACGGCTAAAGTTTAATCTATCAACTAGCGTTGCTCTGGTTGGCTATGAGTGCAGAGGAAATATGAAAGACAACCGTTTATCCCGCCCCTCGGTTTGAGCCCTGCCAATGGTGAGTTCCCAGACCCAACATCTTGTTGTGGCTCAGGCTAGCAGCAATGTGTAGTACCACAAAAATATGGTGTTTTTTGAAAATAAAACCATGTAAACCTATTCTGATATAACCTCTAAATACAATTATGAACCTGAAAATGAGCATAATATGAGCACTTTAAAAAAGGCAGGACAATTACTTCATGTCCTATGGTCCTGTGATAAGGTCCAGAAATTCTGGACCGGTATTAGAGCTGGGCGATTTGTTTCCCTAAAAAAATCGGCCATTTTTTTTATAAAAAACTTGATTTACGATTCGATTTCCGCCCCCCCTTCCATTTAAAAACAAAATAACTGCGTATTGTAAATATATTTAAAAAATATATATTTATTGTATTTAATTAAAGTGCATCAACATAAACAAAATTGCAAAGGCAAACCCTTTCTCTAAGTGAAAAGTCACTATGCAGTGTGCAACAAAGATTGTTAAACATCCAAATTATTTATACTGTATTTGGATTAAAAAAATCAATTTTTTGAAAATATTAATCGATTTGACCTACCAACTCGATATTTAAATCAAATTGATTTTTTTCCCAGCCCTAACCGGTATACATGATAACCTATGTCTGATTGCAGGGAGCCAGGTTCCAGCCCAAGATTATTATTATTACTCCTATACAAATAAAGGCCTAAAAATGCCCCAAAAAAATCATCTTTAAAAACAATAGTGTGCTACTTTGGCTCGGCTACAGCTCTGTGTTTGTCCCTCTGCCTGACCTCATGTCCCGCCTACAACACTATCAGACTATCTTTTACTGGGCGTTTCGAATTTATTAAATAATTGCTTAAAGCATCTAAACAACAACTTTTGCGTTGGAGTTTGTAACATTCCAAAACCTTCATTTTGACTTAAAGATTTTCCTTTTCACTGTATATGCATATCGGTTCCAAATATCAGTTATCGGTTTTATTAACTACTAATTATCAGTATCAGCCTTGAAGAAAAAAAAAAAAAAACAGTATTGGTCGGTCCCTAAACCAGACAGATTATTTTAAAGGGATGGAAGAATGAAGGGGTGCCGTCAACCCAGGAGTGGGCGTGTGAGATGGCTAGGGTGGGGGTGCTTGAAAAAAGATGCGTATGATGGGCTTATGGTGCTGTCATTTAAACATATGTTTATTTGGTTCATTGTCTATTTTGTCATTACTTTGTTGAATGGTCTGATATTGTAGTCTCTGTCATGTTGCAAATTGTACGTTCTGTGTGTTACAAATAAGTAAATTAATTGTTAATCACAAAAAATTAATAAATAAATGCTTTCCATAAACCTGAATTGAACATCTTTGGATTTTTGGTCTGTTGATCACATAAAACAAGATACATATTTAAAAAAAAAAAAAAGGCATTAAAAAGGAAAAGAATGAGGAGAAGTGGAAACTGCAATAAAACAAAGAAATGAACCGTACGAAAAAAGCAGCAAAGGAGGGTGGGAATTGTCTGGCAAAGAGTTCAGGCCAGTGTTAAAAGCAGCTCCGAGTCCGCACATGGTGCCTCTACCCAACCCAGTCATGCAGTGGCGACCACAGAGACCATATCGTGGGGATTGAGGAGTTGCCAACACCCCAGCGAGTGCCATTAGTAAACATACCCGAACACAGAAGCCAGGCGGGTTGCTTTGCCAGAACCCGCAGCCCCCTGCAACCCCCCCCCCGACCCTGAGACTGCCCAGGGTCGCAGTCAGCCACTCGGAGCCCTGTGCTGTTCGTAGAGCTGCTGCTCCACCAGGGATCCAAAACAAAATGAGCAGTAGTGAAACACCGTACTAAAAACAGAGAGCTTTGAAGTATTGCTGCTCCTATTCAATCTACTCCGACCCCCCCACCCCCAAAAGAAGCTGCCAAAAGAAAATGCAAGCCAAATGTTTGCTGTAGTTCAGTCATGTTGACGGGTGTGCATTTGTGTGTGTGTGTGTATGCATATATGTGCCATATGGGATTGTTTGTATGCAGGTGTGTCCATTATCAAACTGGCACGCAGCGTGGGGGGGACATGTTTTTTGTCCCTTTTAATCCACATGGAAGAAGGGGAAAGTTGCTGGCTGAGAAAGAAAAATATCTGGTTCTTCACGAGTAGGCAAAAAAAGAAAACGAAAACAGACATGAAATTCAATGTTAACAAAAACAAACACGGTTAATTCG